>CM070715.1:4788259-5362293 GCA_036346275.1 Otatea glauca | reverse complement strand
ACAGCCGACTCACAAGAAATGGGGTTAGATCACGATAGGACAATAGAAAGGATAATGACATCGCGCTACGCTCTTGGCCGGAATGCGCATACGCGATGATAGCAAAGCGTTAACGCGCGAACGTTAACGAAGAAACGTTAGCAAGCGAACGTTAACGACTTTAACGTTAACGACGGACGTTGACGGCGGACGTTAACGACGTAACGTTAACGATTTAACGTTGACGGCGGACGTTATTCGATCGGACGTTAACGACGGACGTTAACGACGAATTGGACCAAGGATTAAGTCCGGCTTGAGCGAAACGATTCAAGGATGAATACACTTGGCATAGGGTAGGATGGTAGGGTTGGCTCTACGACAAGGTTTTCAAAGATGGCGAACCAATGCTCACCAACACGGCGACTAGGCCAAAAGGCGCGTAGATTCTAGAACATGGCTTTGACGGCAACCGGGATCAATGAACTTCAACGGTGGGCAAAACAGGGATAACGATTTCTGACACAATGACATGGCCACGACAAACCAAAATGGTTGGCGCATAAGCAGCACGCGGTGGCAAAAGGCGACGGTAACTAATATTATAATTTTGGTGATGGAATAGCAGAGGGGGAGGAGCACCACGAGAACGCGCGATACGAACTCAACGGTATATCCGGATTGAAGCAACCCAACGGATGATCACAAACCGCCATGAACTACCGCTAAAGCTAATAGATCAAACGGTCGAACTATTAAAATAATGGATGAAACCTAACCAAAATTTACAGAGAGCTATCTGGGATCATTTGGCACGATATGACGCGGAACGGATCTGAGTTTTACCTTCCGATCAACGGGAACGCGACGAAGTTCTCGCCGTTGAACGCATCGATCGGGAAGAATCTGCACAAATCCGTGGGCCAAACCTTGAGTTAGGTGAGCACCGTGTAGAGGACATCAAGAGGAGTCTACAAAAAAATTGCACGGTCAAACTCGCAAAATCGAAGGAGAACGGTGATGGCAAGATTCGAGATTGGAACGCCATAACTTTAATTTCGGATGAAACCGACCAAATTTGGTGGAGAGATATATCTGACTATATGGCACGAGATGACGTGGTTGGATCTCAGAAAACTCACCTGTATAGGCAGGAACGCGATGCCAAGATCGGCCGCGATATGCGGCGCACCTAAGAGCTCGCCGACGTTGTAGGAGAAAAAGGGTCGCTGGCGGTGCTCTGTTTGAAATCTTACAAAACTGATTCACAGGGGTGTTGCAACCTTCATGGGGTGCTCCACAAAAATTTGAGGATGAACGGAGTTCGGGAGCGCCTGTCAGAGCTCGCCAATTTCTTACCGAGTTAGGGAAAAGGCTTGCCGAGGGATCTCCGCTGCGATTATGATGCTGATATTTTAGTACGATGTGGGAAATGAGGAGAGGCGTCTAGGGTTCAATTTTCAGCTACAAAGGAGCAATGGATCAACGGGAAAAGCTCACGGAGTTGGGGAAAGAATCGGTTGCCGGAGGTGCTCCGCAGGCATTTGCAAAATCTGATTTTACTGGATGTAGAGGACAGCAAGAGGAAGCTCTGGTAAAAATTTTAGATCAAAATAAGATCGGAGTTACCAGGAGAGCTCACCGTTATGCCTGAAATTTGCCGGAATTACTGTAGCAGTTACTGATTATTTAATCCGAATTATTAAGTACCACCCATAAAATCGAAATAAATATCAAACAACCGTTTAAAAATCAGAGAAAAATCTGGAACGTGACCCATAGCCTTAGTAACACAAATAAAATATTATTACATAAAATAATAATTTTATTCGTGTACATTAAATACTTTTATATTGTTTTTAATATCTTTTTAATTTGGAAAATACTAAAACAACCCCAAAAATTCTAAGAAAATTCAGGGAGTTTAATTAGGACATTTTGAGATCAAATAAAATATTTTGGTACCACCAAATATTTTATTTTTGTACCCACATATATTTTTATTTTGTTAAAGCTTTCGGAAAGGCTTTAGAAAATATATAATTTGACAAATATAGAAAATTTCACAGAAATTCCTTTAGGTTTATTTATATTAAATAAGATAGTTTTAGCAAAACCAAATCTTTTATTTTGTCTCCAAACTATATTTTAATTGATGAGACTTTTGGAATATTTTGAAATCAGGATTTTAACAAATAATGGGAAAATTCACCGAAGTTCCTTGTGATATATTTTTTTAAAACAATTAATTCCAACTTAAATAGGGTTTTTTTAGGAAATAGTTTTAAGTCTTTCTAAAAATAGGCGAAAGTCTTTTTCTTTTGAACTCTAGAGAAATCCGTAAAATAAAGAGGAGACAAATAAACTTGAACAACCGATAAAAATAATAATTTAATTTTTTTATCCTATTTTGAAATGAAAATTTGGGATGTTACAGGGCGAAACCTTAGCTGACAGCACTGAGTGTAGACATAGCATTGTAAAGGCTTTGTCATGATCTCTCTGCAGACACCAAAAGAAGTGTATAATGACGCTGCACAAAGAGACGATCATATCTTGTGGGTAAAGCAAAGATAACCTCTGCAGAGTGTAAAACTATTCGAATAGCCGTGGTCTGTGGTTATGGACATGTCCTAATTTCATATGAGTTATAGAGTGTTTCATGAAATGTTGGAAGGTGGAATTATTAGAATGTGAACGGAGAGTTCACTATTGTTTTATTGTCTCAAGTTAACATCGTTAAGTCCAAAGGGTTTGATGATGGTTTAGATGGTGTAGGGTGAAGTCTCACCAACTGCTCATGTTATCTATCATTGATTTATCGCTTATTTATTATCTTTCATAAATATGCTTTTAATCTATTTATCGTATTTTAATTCAAGTTATCGCTTACACAAGAACATATGACTATCCTTTGTCAAGCCTTGCATGAATATATTGCATCATTTCTCATATGCCTTGTCGAGTACTTTTTGTACTCAAGGCTATACGCCTTTGTTGATCTTGCTAAGGAGGGATCAGGAAATACAGAGTTCTATGAGGAGGAGTACTATGAAGACTACGTGGATTAGGAAGGTGTTCCTGACGATTACCTATGGCATGTCGAATGGCCCAAGTTATTTTATTTTGTCGTTGCAATAGTTTATTTGTTACTTAAGCTTGTACGGCATAGTGGTGTAAACTTTGACCATAAGGTCCATTTCTTTATTTAATAATAATTTGCTACTTAGTCAATTCGTTGTATGATATGATATTTCATCCGTGTTGTCACCTGTGCACTAGTGTGATCCTCGGATCGCGCAGATACACGAGAGTTTCATATTTGTAAACCGGGTCCCGACATCCGAGGACACACTACAAATGTAAAGGCCTATATAAAACTTCCTCATCACGCATTTATTTTCAAAACCGCCTATATTAAAGTTAATCATGCGGTTTTGCTTTTGCACGACTGGCCAAAGTTATAGTAATGCGAAGAACCATCTCGTGATAAGCTAATATCACGATGGTTCATGGTTAAAACCATCCGTGATACTTCATGGACGGTTTTAACCATGAACCATCTGTGATATTAGCTTATCACATATGGTTCTCGCCAGAACCGCCTATGATAACCCTTCCGATTATATATATCGTATTAGGGTTTGTTCGCACAACATTGTTCACCCAAACGAAATCTTATAGGCGATGATCTATCTCCTCCCCACCCGCCGCCACCTCATCCCCGAGCCCAACGCGGCCGCCTCATCTCGAGCCCATCGCCGACGGCTTCATCCCCAGCACGGCCGCTTCATCCCCGAGGCCTAAGGTATCCGAAGAGTGCAAATACTCAATCCATTGCTTAGGGCCACTATCTTGATGTTGTTTTTGGATGGCATACACTATCTTGATGCATGTTGATCTTTAGATGGAATACACTATAGCCATATTCGGATGGCATGTGTTAAAAATTAATATGCTACTAGGTGGCTAGCTTCTTAATTTCCTAATCATATATACATATACATCATGTGTTGAGACATCAATATAAGAGTACGCATGTATGTCTATATGTATATATATATATATGTATATATATACGTGGCGCTTATTCTATGCTAACACGTAGCGCTACCTATTCTACACACGAGCCATAAACCCCTCACGCTTAGTCGAACTCGATGTCATGCAAAACCAAGGCATAAACGCGCTTAAACCATTCACGTAAGCCAATCAACAACGTCTTCCATGCAACAAATAGTAAATGACTAATACTACTACTTGTTTGTACATGAATCTTTCTTTTTTTATTTGCCCATAACTTCCAAACAAGGATGATTTTGGTTTTCAAATTTACAGGGTTATAGAATCTCACCTCTCCTATGTATGGTAATTTTTTGACGATTTTTGAAAATCTGTACATATGGTTTTCATGAATAAGAATATAGTTCTGTTTGTTAGATGTAACATCCAAAAAATTGTTTATAATATTATTTTATTACTATTTGTGCATTTTGTGATTTTTATGGATTTATTGGATTTTTTTGTAATTTATTTGGAATTACTTCAAATTCTGTATATTGACCTTTTTGAGAAAACTAATTAAATATGTATAAATTTTATATAAAGTTTTGCCAAAAATATTTTATTTCAATTCAAAATATTTCAAAGTATTTATGAGAATTTTCTTAGATTTTTCCTGATATTTTTTTTCTTAAAACAAATTAAACTAATTTCTAAAATTATTTTAATTCAAAAATTCGGGAAAAAAATGATTTAAATAAAGATTTGGTCGAGCCCAATATCAGGCGAGTGTGGCCCGCGTCTCACGTGGCCCAACCGCAAGGCCGCCACCGTGAAGCCAAATCAAGCGTGAGTCGTTGATCTTTGGTCGCATGGGTCAAGGACGAGATGTAACCCTAACGCAAAAGGACCGTTGGATTAAGATTAGACAAAGGCGATTAAGACGACTGCTTAGGAAAGAATAGATCGTGCCCATTGATTTGGAAAGGATGGATCGGATCGATCGTTCGGGAGTGATCTCGACCGCTGATCTTCGATCGAACGACTATCCGCCATCGCGGCTCGCGGAGGACTCAAATCGCGCCGTAGTGTCGCCGCCGACTCAAGTCCATGTCCGCCGCTTGCACGCCCATAGACCCCTAAAAGCCATGGAGGGTCGCTCAATGTTCGCACACCACCCCGCCCTCCGATCGGAGTCGCTTTGCCGAGTCACCCTTGTTCGCCCTGGGAGCTCGTCAGAAGTTGTCGCAAGCGCCGCCGCGTTTTTGCCGCTTGCTGCCGTAAAGCCTTCCTTCGCCGCGGTGGATTCCAGATCTGAATTCGGTGAAGACACGCTACCAACAACCAAAATCAACAATTGAGGAGTCTACACCTTTATTGGAGGAGGAGTTCCAAGAGACACGAGTCGTTACATACCGAGCCCGCTACTGGTCGGGTGAACCGATGGGTCATCTACGCTTATTTTTAGCCGTGATATGTCTTAGTTTATATTTCAAGTCTAGCTCGCGTGGCTTAATATTGTAAGTTGGTCATAAGATCATACACTTAGCTATATCGATAAATTGAGTATTATTATTATCGTTGAGTATGATGTGATATGCACCAATATTGTCGTACACTAGCGTTGATCCTAGAACTAGTGCGGTAAACACAAAGGCCCGAATTGGTGAATTCGAGTCCCGATATCGGACCTCCAGAAAATATTTGTAAATTCTCAAAAATTACCACACGTAGGGAGATGATCTTCTATAACCTGTAAAATTTGGAGACCAAACTCAATTGTATTTGAAAGATATGAAATTAACAAAGTCCAAATAGCAGGATATATTATCTTTTACTACAAAGAAAATAACATTTTATCGCTTATTACTCAAGGTGTTACTATATCCTCGTATAAAAGCACCTTTATAGTGTAAAATCTATGAAAATCATATGTACGTATTTTCAAAATTCTCAAACAATTACCATATATAGAGGAGGTGAGCTTCTACACCCTGCAAAATTTAAAGACCAAATTCAATCACATTTTAAATATATGAAATTGACAAAGCACTAAATAGTGAAAATCACTAGTCAACTGAATTTGTCTTTTCATATCCTTCACTAATATTAATTTTGATCTTAAAATTTTACAAGGATGTAAAACCTCACCTCCCAATGTATGGTACTTTTTTGATAATTTTAAAAATGTGTACATATGGTTTTCATGAATAAAAATTAGCTTTGTTTGTCGACTGCAATAAAATATTTAAAAACTTCTCAAAAAATTACCACACGTAGGGGAGGTGAGTTTACACAACCTTGTAAAATTTGAAGATCAAACTCAATCACATTTGAAAGATATGAAATTGACAAAATGGTAAATGTGAGGATATGTTGTCTTTACTATAAAAAAATAACATTTTGCTATTAAAAATTCTCAAATAATTACACATATAGGGGAGGTGAGATTCTACAACCCTGTAAAATTTGAAGACCAGACTCAATTATATTTGGAAGATATAAAAATAACAAAATGGCAAACAGCAGGATATGCTCTCTATTACAGTCAAAACACAATATTTTCCCGTCTATTACTCAATTTGTTATTATATCATAAATAAAGCAGCTTTATAGTAAAATATATGAATCATATGTACAAGTTTTCAAAATTTCTCAAAAATTACCATATGTAGGAGAGGTGAGCATCTACAATCTTGCAAAATTTGAAGACCAAACTCGATCGCATTTGAAAAATATAAAATTGATAAAGCACTAATAAAGAAAATCACTAGTCACCGAATTTGTCTTTTTCATATCTTTCAGCTGATATTGATTTTGGTCTTCAAATTTTGCAGGATTGTATAAACTCACCTCCACTGTGTATGATTATGTTTTGAGAATTTTTGAAAACTTGTACATATGGTTTTCATAAATAAGGTTTTAGTTCTGTTTGTCAAGTTTCACACTGTATTATAAAGGAAAGCGTGCATGCGGATAGTAAACAAAGTGAAGTTATAGTTAGTATTAACGTCTGCCATAATTGTAAAGTTAAATCGCACATTAGTAAATTGTACTTTCCGAGTTAGTAAAATAATCGAAATTCTAAAGTTATAGTTATTATATATTAACGCCTTATTCCCGTGAGAATGTTAGTAGTAAACAGTGATCATGTTGGTGAAGATAGTAAAATATGTAGATGATAGTAAATTAAATGATATAGCATGTGCAGACTGCAGAGTAGTAAAATACAGGTAGTAAAATCTCCTGCACGAGAAATTAAATTCAATAACGATCGTCAGTAAAAAGCTAATAAAAGTGATCGTGGGTCAACAACGACTGTCAACTATTATATAAAACGATCGGATTGATGAAATGGGCCTTTATCAAATCGGCCTTATAGCAAACGGGAAAACTGTCAGCGTACGCAACCAAACAGAAAAACGATAGTAAATGATGTAAAACCCCCCGTAATATCTTGCTATGTAGGGTACTTCCTCCGTTGATAAATATAACGCTTATAGTTTGAATGATCTTATTGAAAAATATAAAACGTGCATATAGATTTAATGAGTATTTCCACATATATCCTTATTTATTCTCTCTCAACCATATACATTCATTCATTACCACCTATACAAAGTATTATCTCTCATCTTCCAAAACAATTAATAGAGATATGTAAGTCATTTTTCTCATGTTTTCCTTAATTTCACCACAACCTTAATCCTTATGCCAAGTCAAAAGACGCTTTATATTTATCAACGGAGGAGTAAATAAAATATTTTATTTCGTTGAATAGTAATACTTTCCAACCCATCCACATAAGCCAAATGGACTAGTAAATATATCACATAGTTTGATAGTAAATTAAATGAAACAGCACGTTCAACATATTAAAAATATACGGTAGGAACATCTCCTACACGAGTTAGTAAAACCAACAACGACTAGTATAGTGCCAGTGCTAACGCTACGACGAGAGTACATTCGTTTATCAATTAAATGAGAAGATAAGTATGAATATAATACTTAATAATAAATAATCTTGTGATCATATTGTACGTACTATATATTTGGAATGAGAGCGAATCAAATAAGAAAATAAACAAGGAGGATCTATATGCAAAGAAATCAGACTTGAATTTTTTACTATTCTGACCAAAACTGTATGTACTACATATTTGGAAGGAGAGCGAATCAAACAAGGAAATAAACAGGGAGGATCCGCATGCAAGGAAATCAGACTTGAATTTTTTACTGTCCTGGCCTCGTGATCGTATTTTTTTTCCGAATATGACATTTCTTGAGATTTTTTACGGATCTAGCCCCATATAGCTTAATTTCAGCGTACGGAGAGCGCTGAATTTTTTTCATTTTTTATCCACGGAACCAGCGATATGTGAGTGCTGCTTAATTTTTTTTCAATTTTTTCACAACCAAATACGTACATGAGCGCTGTTTAATTTTTATCTATTTTTTCCCTGCAGATCCAGTGGTCGGCGAGCGCGGTTTATTTTTCCATATTTCCCGGAATTATTTAGTGGACGGCACTGCTTGATTTTTTTTTTTTTTCTCCTATGCTTGAATTTTTCAAAGTACACCGAGGATTTTTTCTCAAAATTAACAAGCGGATGGACACCGCTGATTGTTTTTATTATTTTTGGGAATTTTTATCAGATTAGCATCATCGTTATAATTTTTTCCGAATCGACTTTCGCAATGATGAATTTACGATTGTAGCCAAAAATTCAGCAGAGGTGCATTATTTAGGTGGACGAGAAATATGCGCTAAATGTTTTGTTTTCATATAAACTTTTGCATATTGCATAAATAAATATACCAAGATTAAAATCTAATTTATTATTATCAAATAGTACTATTCTTAATCTGTTATCAATAGTCGATAGTTATTATTTGCGTAATACTATATTACTAAGAGTCAAATCGCATCCCTAATCTAAATTTTATGATTCCGCCATCGCGGTGGTCGGGCGTGAACCGGCGCAGGCACTGGAGCGTGGTGGCGATGGTGGTGCAGACTTGGAACGTGGGCCGGCTGGTTGGCGTGGCCGGCGCCGGCGCTGGAGAGTGGTGGCTATGGTGATTTGGACTTGGAGCGTGGGCAGGCTGGTGGGCGTGAACGGGCGCCGACGCTGTAGCGTTGTGGTCATGGTGACGCGACTTAGAGCATGCGCCGGCAGTTGGAATGAACCGGCCACGAGCGTAGGATGATGTCCGTGATGAGTTGATCCCGGTACCATCGCGGACAGGAGCGCCGTGGGTGAACAGCGCCGACCGTGATGACCATGGTGGTGAGGAGGGCTCGCACACGAGCATGATGACCATCATGATGACGAGGGCTCTGCGCGGAGAGGCCGGCGCCTCGGCTTGCAGGGTATTGTCGGCGTGGCGAATGACGATGATGGTGGTGAGGGCCAGCGCCAGAGGCCGGCGACCGCCGCCCCGGTAGTGGTGGTCATCGTGGCGCCGTGGATGGCGCAACCAAGAATGGCCAAAGAAGATTGCCATCACCACGCCATTGGTGAGATTGGCGTGACATGGCTAAAAGCTAGACACCTACTAACTCGCCTTGCAATCACAGGAGGAAGCGCGATATATAGCCACAAACGAATATTAATTTGTTTCAAGCAACTTGGAAACATTGGCAAGAAGGAGAACACCAGATCGCCATAACCATGGCAAGTTTTTAATCTTCGATTCACGATTAGGATCGTATATAGGCTGTTGGAGAGGTATGGAAGGACGACGCCATCGCGGCATGACACATTCCTTATGCTAGTTTGATTGATTCGCTCACGATCTGGTTGGCAATCGCGACTCGAAACAAATCGTGTCATTTGATCGATCATAAATTCAATACGCATGCATTCGTGATCGTATTTTTTCCGAATATGGAACATGCATGCATGTAATGTATGATACTTTCCTTTTTCAGACGTTTATTTCTTTTTCTTGATTCCGGACGCTTGTTTCCTTTTCCTTGATTTTGTTTTTTCCTTGAGGATGAGTTAGACACACTAAATAACGCCATCGGATGTGGGTGAGTAAAACGAGGAAAGATTCGAGACGCTCATTTTGATGAATGCAAGTTTCGGGGACGCTTTGCGGGTGCACGAACATTGGGCCATCTCTAATGAGGTGCATTATTTAGGTGAACGTAAGAAAATTGCTTAGGTGCATTATAAAGGGGTATAGATAATCGTGAGAAAGATAACAAAAGTGATAGTGTGTGAACAACGAATGCACCGGCATGAGATTAAAAATCAAAATAATATTATCTCGTAATCGCTGGTAATAAATGCTCCTTATCACCCCAACACTTACTTTCCCAGATCCCAACAATTAGAGGTGGGCATCGTGCACGCGTCGGGCCGGTTTGGCATGGGTCCATCGTGCCGTGGTCTAAACTGCGTACGACTCAGCCCGACCCATTTGCACTATGGCAACAAGAGGAAAGTAGCCGTAAACGCTTGAAGTTGAGGCAGTAGATTCAAATATTATGAGAAAAAGAACTAAAATTTATTATTCTTGAACAGTTACATAGAGCGAGGGGATGTGCTCAACACAGGCGAGAGAAGGGGGCAATTGGCGAGAAAGAGAGTGAGCGAGACAGGTGAGAGAGATTGAGAGGGAGATTAAGAGAGACGAGTGAGAGAGCTGAGAGAGATTGAGAGGGACGAGCGAGAGAGAGCAGCTTCTGCACCATCTCTCAACTTTCTCTCCGCTTTGTCTGCCTCTCTCGTGTCGATAGGCCACTTCATGCCACTGGTGCATCCATAGCGATCATGCTCGTGAGTCGGTGACCTTCATGCTAGGCTTCTTCCTCACGCCCCGGGTCATCGTCCCCAGACGACCCATTCTACGATATCGCGTCGGATAATGTCGCCCATCGTACTTCGATTTCAAGCCCAAAGACGACCTGTACATAGTTGTCGCGGCCGCCCGACAAGACCCACTTCGCGTCGAGTCGAGCTTCTATCACCGATCGCGATATCATCGCCTCGGGCCGCCCAAAAGAGCCTGGCCGAGTGCCCACCTCTACCAACAATGTAGAACTTATCACTACACTCCGTTCATAAGGAAAAAACACGAAGTGCGTTACGTAGTAAAATGAACTTTTACAAATCGTAATATGTTGAAAAAAAATCAGTTGTTCGAAAGGAAATGAAATCATAGACATAAATACATCCAGAAACGAATCGGCGAATTTTGGAAATACGAAAACGTCGTAGTAAATGCTCATTACATTCCCAGCACTTACTTTAAAAAAAACGGTAGTACGTATGGTAAACATCACTTATCTCCGAAAAACATAGTAAAACGTTCTCTAACAATTCTTAACATTATAGGTAACGGATAGGTAACACGGGTATTTAACCGTGGTTAGTAATGAAGTAAAAAACGTATTAAAAGAATAATAAGCTATGAACATTGGAATGGTAAAAACGGTAAATTAATCCTCAAAAAGGATAAAATCCATACAATGTTGAAAACTATAGTAAAATTATGAATATATATGTTGAGGAACCTCGCTATCGAATAGTCCGGTTCCCTAATGATCCAAGTGGAGAATGAAAGAGAGAGACACGTGTTTAGGAGAGCAAAAGCGGAAATTTTTATTGCTAATGAATTTCGTACATAGGGGACCCTCCTCCTTTTATAGCGCCATCCAGGTTTTGGCTAAGGGACCACATGGGCCTTCCAATGGGTTATTAGGTTTCTTAACACTCCCCTTGGGCTCTTTGCCGCATGAGATGCATATGCCTCATTAAAACTCCAAAAACCCAAAGGGGAAAATACTTGGAGAAAGAGTTCATAGCATACGCTTTACTATGTTGCACGAATTGCCTCGTTAAAAACCTTATGCAGAAAACTTCATGAAAAACTTGCTAAGGAAAAGAGTACAATTCTCCCAACTTCAATTGCTAATCTTCATGATTCATGTTGGGTATTCATAATTCATGCTCGAGATTCATGGGAGTATGTGAAATATCTCCTCTCAATCTGCACTTCTCTAAGTCTCATCATCCCAATTCCTTTCACGCACCTTTCAAAGGTAGATGTCGGGAGTGATTTAGTGAACAAATCTGCAAGATTTTCACACGACTTAGTATGCAATATCTTGATCTCGCTCATCTTATGCAATTCGTGAGCATAGAAGAACTTGGGGTTGATATGTTTGTGAGATTGCTCTTCACATAACCCATCCGTGCTTGGGCAACACAAGCCGCATTATCTTCATAGATTATCGGGAGTTTGCTCAATGTTCAAGCTACATGACTTCGGATGTGGTGAACCATTCTTCCGAGCCATGCACATTCACGTGATGCCTCATACAAAGTGATGATTTCGAGTGGTTTGTCGACGCTGAGACGAGTCCGCTTAGACGACTTCCAAGAAAATGCCGTTCCTCCACATAGGAAAACATAGCCGGCTTGGTCGTTGCTCTATTCAGGATTCTCCGTTATTACAAAGTTTATGGCCATTTCTTCATGAGGTGCTTTATGCACTTCTACTTGCTCTTGTCGCTTTTCCCTATCGCAGAGCAAGTTCCTTTAGCTTTTCATCGCCTATGTGTGCGCACACATTATTTCCACGGCTTCCACAAAGTTGAAAGATTCAAGTCCTGGAATTGCCTTCCTGTTGGCTTCTTTCCGCTGTGTCTCAACTGCCTCTTCTTTCCTTGGGGCATTTTCGTGATTGGTTGTGGTAAGTCCTCTCGCCTAGTTTTCCGACGCCTCCGGGTACTTTGGGTTTGAGGAGCCGATTGTCTGTTCTTTTCTTTGAGGCCTCAACAAAGTTGAGGGATACCTTCTATTTTCTTTGGTATTTCCACCTCTCTCGTGCATTCCTTGCGGGTACATGCGACTTAACCACGCCTTCGATCACAAAAATGATCAGCAATTCATTTGTTAGATCTCGCAAATCAATTATCTCTCGACTTTTGATTTGCTTCATTAGTGCGGAGGTCATGTGCGGGATCCCGTGGGATGCCATATGATTTCCGGCATTTTTCATCCAAAGGTTGATTTCTCCCCTAATGACGGAAACGATCTCGCCAAAGATGCAATCAACAACCTGGTCAGATGCAAATCTCCATCATGGGTTCCAAGTACTGATTATGGATGCACTCTCATAACCAACGATATCCTGCACTTGCGAGAGGGCCCATTGTCGTCTCACGAGGGGTGGTATAGGTACATATACCATACACCCAAACTTTCTAAGATGGGAGATCTTTGGGATGATCCCGCACAAGCCGCATAGGGGAATGGATGTTGTAGGCCGACGGTCCAAATTGATAAGAGCTGCGGCAGATCGCGTGTCCCCAACAAGTGTTGGGCAAGTTACAACTCGCAAAAGCGGTCTAGCAATGAACTTAATCCTCTTTATTAGTGCTTCGCTTAGTCCGCTCGCGTATGAACGCGGCGGACAGAGTGCTCAATCGCTATCCTCGTTGTCGTAATAATCATCAAATGCCTTTGAAGTAAATTCTCCAGCATTGTCCATTCTAATGGACTTCACGCGATGATCGTGAAAGCATTCTTAATTCTTATGATCTCGAGATCACTTTGCAAAAGCATGGTTTCTTGTTGACAACAAGCACACATGCGACCATTTCGAGGAAGCATTGATGAGCACCATAAAGTATCGAAACGGCCTGACAGGGCTGAATCGACCGCAAATATCCCCTTGATGCGCTCCAGAATGCAGGATTTCACTTTGCACTTTCATGACAGAGGGTCTAGTTATTAATTTCCTGGCACATGCGTGGCACACAAAATCTTCATGATTCGGAAATTCTTAACGTTAATGCCATGACCTTGTGAGTTGTTCACTATATTCTCATCATTCTAAGACCAGATGACCTAATCTACCATGCCATAAAGAAAATAATTCGTGAGCTTCTAAAAACAGTCTTCAAGGAAGTATACACTTCGGTGCATGGATATTCGTGTAGTACAACCTGATTCATATGAGGGACATTTTTCTAATACCATTTTTCCACATACCGCGTGGCTTCACAATGCACAAGTATTCTTTGCCATTTTCTTCATTGGTTTCTACGTGAAAACCATTGGCGCGATGTCTTTAAAGCTTAGGAGAGTGCGCTTGATTCAGTGGTACAAAAGGGCTTCTTCAATTACCAAAGTTGTACCCATAGGCAATATAATAGTGGCTCTTCCGAGCCGATTACATATGAGTCGCCCGCGATCAGAGTAATCTTTCCAGCGCTTCTTCGTGATCGATCGAAATACTTAGACTCTCTTAAGATGGTATTTGTTGTGCCACTATCAACAATGCATATCTCTTCCATTTAGGCGCTACACGATTTCTAGATAAAAGAAATATAATTCTAATCGATAGAGGCAAAACAATCCAAATATTACTTGCAAAATTGAAGAATATCGAATAAAGAATAAATTGCGATTTATTCATGAAAGAAGTATGCTCTTCTAGAGCTTACAATCCCTTATTCAAAGAAAATGCTAACAACTAAAACTAAAAGAAATGCATTAAAACAGATCAGAAATATGCATTAATTTCGCTTCTATATCATCCGCAGGTTTTCTTCATTTGCCATAATCATGGCTCGCAGATCGATGTCCGTGCTATTATGTGAGGATGAGGCAAGTGGGGTGTCTACATCCATGACATCATCTTCACCGATGTTGGCGGCGCGCTCTCGCGGGGTGTTTTCTTTGCCTTCTTCTTAGCCTCGATATGCTGATCGCTTCCTTGGATTCTCGACATATCTTCGACTAATGTCCCCAAGTGCCACACTTGAAGCATGTCCGGTCTCACTGTCCATACGGCTTGGCGCGGCGCCTTTTCTTTGTCATCCTCTTCACAGTGGGCTTTGACTTTCCTTTGGCCTCGGGTCTCTCTTTTCCACCCTGCTTGCCCTTCTTTCTATGAGTGGGCTTTCTCACCTTGTAGTCATGGCATTGACTTGTGCGCGTTGCCTCGTCTGTGGTCGCGAGACATAGTTCTTGGCGTAGAACATCGCCTTGCGATTCCGAACTTGCATTATATCAATCAGGCCGCTATACTCCTTGTATGCGCCCGACGATAGTCAGCGGCACTGGATAGCATTAGGGTGGAAGTTAGAGAGTTTCTCAATCTTCTCTTCATCGCTGATCTTCTTGCCACATAGAGAGAGATTGGTACAAATTGCGTGCAAGGCGTAATTGTACTCTGCCATCGCTCGAAGTCCGCAAACCTCAGCGCATCTAATCTTGCCGTGCTTGGGGCAAGATGGTGTACTTGAGCTTTTCAACCGCTCAAGTGCACCAAAGCTCAAGTGCACTCTCCGAGCCATATATTCATTCTTTAGAGTGGCCGAGAGGTGGTGCCGAGAAAATGCGAGCTTGATCGCTCGCCAACGGTAGGTTTTGCGCCCGCGAGGACCCTAGACCAATCACGAACGGAGCTTCTTGCCCCAAGAACAATCTTTACGTCCGATGCCCAAGTGAGGTAGTTTTGACCGCAGCGGGCCGCTTCAAACTCACGATTCACAATGCCGTATATCCGCATGATTTCAAAATTCGTTTAGATTATCGCGAGTAATCTGACGATAGAAAATGGTTGCAAAAGCATAAAGTGCGTAAAAATAAATTCATATGCATTGCATTATATAAAATAAAGAAAAGGATTCAAAATTCTTAAAGAAAATTCATAAACAGAGAAATAGAGCAAGAAAAATTAAAATAGAGCCAAAAAATCTTCTTGATTTTCTCGCAATTTTTCCTTCTTTCTTTTTTTCTCTGCTTTTTCAACCGAGCGCCTTCGCCGCTTCCTTTCTCCCGCCTTGGGCCGCTTTCTCTACGCCGGTTTCTTGGCCCATCAAGTCGCGCCTTCATTGGGCCTTGAAAGCCGATGGCTCCGCGTGGCCGAGACAAGAAACCGCGGCTAGGGTTCCATCCTAGCCGCCAAATTCATTTGTTTCGTGGCTACGACGGCGCCGCACACCGAGGGCGCTGGCCGGGCGACCGAGCAAGTGCGCGCCGAGGCGCGACGCTGCAGTCGGAGCGGGCGCCGGCGAGCCGGTCGCCGGCCGGTCGTCCGAGGCGGGCGGAGCGCCGAGGTGGGGCACACGGCTTGCGTTTGACGGGCGGCGCCGGCGGCGCGGGCGGGGGCCGCAAAGGCGAAGGCTGGCGACGCCATGGCGAGGCCGAGCCGGCCACGGCGGATCGCGACATCGCTGCCGTGGACTGTATGCGGGTGGCGCGCAAGCCGGCCGGGTCTGGCGCGACGGGCGAGGCGGCGGCCGACCGGGCCGCATCGGGCCGCCGACGATTTCGAGCGCGGGCGTGGTTGACCAGTGGCGGCGCGTATGGCCGAAGTTTGCGCCAGCCGAAGCCGGCCGCCGAGCACGGAACCGAGGCGCTACTGGCGGGCACCGGCGATGCTACTGCTGGGGCCGAGATCGGGCCGCTGGACGGCGCGCCTATGTGTTCCAACAAGGTGGTGCCGGCCGGCGATCGCAGATGCGCGGCCGGCAGACGGCGCAGCACGGCTTCATGCGCGCCGGGCATCGCGCCAGGCGCGCTAAAACCGGCGATGGCTTTTCTTTTTTTTCTTTTCCGATGAATGAAAAAACATGTATCGTAGCTTCGAGCGATCGCGAGTGACTTCGTACACGTGATTTAAAAACAAGACAAGATGCGAGGATAGATGCATGCGAAGACGACAAGCGCTTAGATTCAATCTCCAAAATCCTACCTTTTCACCTTTTTCACCTCGATCTCCTAGAGCTTCGCGGCCGATAACGTGTTGAGGAACCTCGCATCGAATAGTCCGGGTTCCCGAACAGATCCAAGTGGAGAATGTAAAGAGAGAGAGACACGTGTTTAGGAGAGCAAAGCGGAAATTCTTTATTGCTAATGAATTTCGTACATAGGGGACCCCTCCTCCTTTTATAGCGCTCATCCAGGGTTTTGGCTAAGGGACCACATGGGCCTTCCAATGGGCTATTAGAGTTTCTTAACAATATATACTAACTCACCCAGAAACATGATGATGAATACATAGAGTAGGCAACGCGCGGGACACTGTGGCAACGGCCGGACGTAGTAAATATCTATCTATACGGATAGTAAAATATGATACCGATAGTAAAATGAATGTTTATTGGCAAGACTTATATTATTTTGTTCCTCTCATCATCAGTAAGCTACTTGAGAAAAGTTTTTGTGAATCGGATCTATTAATAAAAATTTATATCTAAAACAAAGAAAATGAGATTCATGTACAAACAAGGAAGGGCATTTACTAGTTGGTTGGTTGCTTGGCCATGTTACTGATATGCTTAGTCAACTAAGACACTTCGCCAGCCGAGTACTAGATACGTGACTTGGTCGTGATACATTAACTAGTCGGGAGTAGAATAACCTATTCTATACACAGCTATAGAATAGCATGTGTGTGTGTATATATATATATGGTTCAATAGCTCCTTTTACTTTTTACATATATATGGTTCATATGGTAATGGTTAGTAGTCTCATATGGTAATTTGTCTTTACTAGTTCTTCATCGCATACACTATCTTGATGTAAATCTTTGGATGGCATACACCATAGCACTATTTGGATGGATACGCTATCTTGATGCATATTGATCTTTGGATGGCATACACCATAACCATATTCGGATGGCATGTGGTAAATATTAATTTGGTACTAGATATTTCTCCCCTCGAGCCCTTGCGCCACATGGATGTTTCTCCCCTAGATGTACATATTGCTGCACAATGATGCTATGGGTCTATTAGTGAACTAAAACAATTAAAGTAGCGAATGTGGCCTTAAACTATAGTGTTGCTTCCTGTTAATGGAAGAAAGTATTGCTTTTATTTTATCGTTTTGAGCTTGAGGATGTCATGGTAGAAAGTAAGTGATGCCCTGCTCCTAAACTTCTAATCTTTCTATGATCATGTCATATTTTGTTTTATATGATCTATTTGACCATTACCTTGATCGCTCTATGACCATGTTATAAATAGTGAAATTGACTTCAAATAATTTATGGTGCATAATTTAGAAAGGTAAGAGTTCAAGGTCTTATTTGCTTAGTTAATTGTATAATTCAATTTTGATTATATGATCCTGGTGTAGTAGAGGTAAGATATTAGTCTCTAGCAGCCCTGCACCTTGTGGCGAAGAGGCTAAAGGTCTAACCTTTAGTAGCCCGACACGTGAGAGTACTCTATCAAACAATTATTCATTAATCTGTTAAGTAGACATGATTCATTGTCAAGTCGATATAATAATTATGAATTGCTTTATCCTTTCAATTATGTCATTTATGCAAGCTTTGAATTATGCAAATTATATTCCAAAACATCTAGATGTCACTACTACGAATGGTACAATACTATCGCTTCATCCGATCGATTCTTAACTTTTAGGAAAAACGATTGTGATAGATGAATTCGGAGAGGTGGTAATAATAATCACAATCGGTTCTTAGATTAGAACCGATTGTGTTGTAGCATCGACGCATCACAATCAGTTCTAACATGAGAATCGAGGTTCTAACATGATATCACAATCGCTCTTTTTCAAAACAGATTTTGATGTTCCTCGTTAGGTTATTTATACCCTGCTTAACTCTCCTCCGTTATTGTTCCAAATGCCAAAAACTCTGCCGTCCCCAAAAACACCTGCATACTCTAGTTGGAAGCAATCTTTGGGTGATAGATTATTAAACTCGAGGTTGGATGTTAAGAGGGTAAAGTTGAAGCCCTCGCTTGAGGAAATTTCTCCTCAATTTTTCTTCATTTGTGGTTTTCTTCAAAAGGTAAGTATTTGTAACATCCTAGGATTTAATAATGTCACTCAAAAAATTTCAAAAAATGTTTACTTGATTTTCATCCTCAAATAAAATAAATTCCAAAATGGGATTTTTGTCTGGTCAGTGTTGTCAGAATTTATATAATGTTCGGTAAAATATTTTAACCCAAAATTTTTAGTGAGTGTTTAACCCTATCTGAGGACCCTGGTAAAACATTTATGAAAATTCCCAGCAGGATTTGAGAGCTAATTTAGTGCAGTTCATGGTCTGTCCAGAATAGTCTTTTTCCCTTATCTCATTTATCTTCCTCTGTCAAGTGGGCCCATTACTCAGGCCGACTCCGCTTGACAGAGAGAACGGGTAACTCTAATCCAGTCTCATCCATGTGGACCCAGCCCCACATGGCAGTCCCATTCTTTTCCCCCTCATTCCCGCGCCTCTCCTCACCGGCTGAAAACGCGCGCACGAGCTTTGACTCGCCGCCATTTGTCTTTGCATTCAAACTCGCTCATCATCGCCATAGCCGCCTATTTAAGCCATTTATGACCCTTTAGTTACTCATCCGCTTCACCGAGCTTCACCGCAATCCTCATAACCACTCAGCCCATTACAATCCAAAGAGACGTCCGCTCTCGCCATTGCCGCAGAGAAGGGGAGAACAAAATTCGGCTAGCTCGGTGAGCCAAACCTAAATCCATTTGGCGATAGCCTTTAGATGACCTTGCGACTTAAATAAATCCTTGGTTGCACTTATTTCGCCGAGCACCATTTATCGTTGTTCTTCAATCATTGGTGGCACAACCTAGGTGATTTCGACCGCGCCAGTGAAACGGAACTCAAATAACTTACTGATGCTCATGAATCCATCTCCTTGTGTAAATGCGTTGAGTTTCTCGCCTTTTGTCGAACCGCCATGGCGCCGCCGCACTGTGGTGGCAAGGCACTTTCGACCGACGCCGCTATTGTGAAGGCCACCGTAGATGCTAAGGGTGTCGCGGTGTTGTTCCCACCGCACCGGGCGAGATATAGACCATGGCCTCGCCGGCGGCACGCCCTAACACCGGGCTCTGTTTTCGGTCTCTAACCGACGGAGCCCGATGTCAGTGGCAGCGAGCTGGTTCAAAAGAAAAACGCATGAAATTGGGAATACACTTTCTGTTTTCCGAAAGCGCATTTGCTACATTTTCAGTGATTTTGGATACCCGAAAATATTTAGATAATTATAACTTTTGCTTTTTCCAACCAAATTGAATGAAACAAATTTCTAAAATCATATAAAATCTTGCAGTTTCACATTATGGAAAAACATTTTAAAAATGTGCACTGTGTGATTTTTAAGATCAAATTTATAGTGTTGGTTTAAAATATGCATTGCATTTAATTTTAGCAAATGAAACAAATTTTGTTAAAATCCTTAGACTGTTAGGAACTCAAATAAGTAAAAATATTTATATTTCAACTTGATTTGTATCTTTTCCTAATAAAGAGAAATTTCAATGTATTAAGTAGGTAAATAAACATAACTTATGCAAAATAGTTTTGAATTGAATAAAATTTATTTTTATAAGTTAGAATATCAGAATGAGACTAAATATTTATAAAAATATTCAAAATTTTGAGTTAAAAATATTTTTGTAAGATTTTATCTTGTGATTTAATGGTGCATACATACATACATACATACATACATACATACATACATACATACATACATACATACATACATACATACATACATACATACATACATACATACAAGTGTATACATATACATATATATATATAAGTGTATACATATAAATATATGTATATACATAGATATATACATATATATACATACATACATATATATGTATATACATAGATATATACATCATACATATATATATATATATATATATATATTAATGAATTAAAGAATGATTTTGAATAACTAAAAGTTATTATATTATGCTTTTCATTTGAATCTCTGTTAAGGATATATCATCCTATGTTGGTATAATATTCTTAATATTGTAAATCCAAATAGTTTTAACTCTTGAATTAAATTATAAATATAAATTTATAATTTTGCCTTCTCAATTGTAGAAACAAGAATAAATAATCTATAAAAGAAACCGCATATGTTCTTTATAGTAAGATTTTATTTGTTTTATTGTCGCATCTTCTTTTGCCCTTATTAAAATTTATTATTTGCTATGTTACCACACTACTACGTAAATGAATATCACAATCGATTCTTTTCGTCATCACAATGGTTCGTGGCGACACAAAGTCATTAGACGTTGATGAGGCGACACTATCACAATCGGTTCTCCCGATTGTGATGAGGGACTTATCTCTATCGGTTCTTTCTAGGAACCGAGTGATGACTCCTCATTTCTATCGATTCTTAGAAAGAAGCGATAGAGATGAGAGTGTCATGTCTATCGGTTCTTATAAAGACTTCTTATAAAGAACTAAATCATCTCTATCGCTTTCGTAAAGAACCGATAGACATGAGGGGTTATGCTGCTTTCCAATTCACCCTCCTAAAAAAGCACATATTACACACAATATGCACATATCACATTCACATAGCATAGATTACACACATTATGTACATATCACATTCACAAAACACAAACACTTTATTACAACACACATATCACATTCTGCTCATAATATAGAACACAAACATGCTTAACAAAGACACATGCAATTGTATTCACATATATAATATTGTTTACATATGGACTAGTAGGAGCTTGTGATCTCTAAACTTATCACATCCGAGATAACTTCTACGCAGCATCACCGCATAAGTGGTCTCAGAATTTGTTGAGTTCTTTGATTTGTAAGCTCTTCCGGGGATATTGATGTTATACAAAATAGAAATAAGTGCTCTAATTTAAGTTTTAAAATTTCTATGTGAAAGGCTTAAGTGTATTATTATGCTTGTACATATACCTTAGGGAAAATGTATGTGTTACCGACTACGAGCAAGATGTGATGCATGACGATAAGCCGTGACAGGACATCGCGCTCTATTGATGATATCTGTGAAGAAAGAAAAAGAAATTAAGAGAAAGAATAGATGTTAGAAAAATTAATCCTATATATGGTAGGCACTTGTACCTTGAAGCGCATATAGTCCAAATTTTGGAGTCCTTTTGTCATCGTGTGTCCCTCCTTCAACGACGAGTCCGAGAAACCCCTACATACATTGGAGAGATATCGCTGAGTAAAAAAATGAACATAGTTAAATCTGTAAAGTGTTATGTAAGAGTAGTGCACGTGCTTCTCCAAAGCAGCTTGATCGTAGGCCATGGGTCTCTTCTCGAGCGAAGTTAAAAGTGTAGACTTTATTGTCACTCGACATGAGCACAAGTAGAATCGAATGGTTGCTTATTAAATGGTATGCAAGCAAGAAAATAAGTTCACATACGGCTTAAATGCGTATAAGTAATTGAAGGGTAAAGTTGTCGCATTGCTTTGAGCACCGGCAAGTAAATTTGTAAGTCTAAGGGCCGCTGCTCCACTCCTCGAATGGTTAGACTCGTGGTCCAAGATGTATATCGTTCGGGCCAAGGTCCCTACTCCAGCTGTGGTGGCGTTGTATTCTTCAAGATGTATGATCGCACAAAGTTTACAAGCGAGAGTGCTAATGGCTTAGCGAGATGGGTTCGATCCTCCTACGGGGTTCCCGCCTCCTTTATACGGAAGGAAGGGGCAGGGTTACATCGAGAATTGGGAGAGGACGAGATGACCTACACTAGGGCTTCTGGTCCTTCGCTCACTGACCGATCACCCCGCCTTGCCCATGCTGGGTCGGTAGCCTAGTTGGCGTGGCGGTTAGGTATTTCCTGAAAACGTGTACCTACCCTCCGCGAACCTTACGAGTGTTGACGTTGTCGCGCATGACGGGTGTTGCCTTGGGAGAGAGCGTGTCTTCGCATCGATGTGACCGGTGATGGATCGGGAGCATGACTTCGGTCACCATTAAACCTTTTGGGAAGGGCCACCGCCTTGTATAGTCATTTCGATTGACCCCTCGTCAGGTACGTGGTCAGAGGTGCGGGGCTTCACACGCAGCCTTGGCGGATGTTACCTTGGTTTGATCGAGTCGGGATCCCGCCCCGCCAAGGGGGTCGGGAGCCCCGCTGTCGGAGGCACTTCCTCGATCGGCCGGGAAGGAATGTCTCGTGACTTCGTGTGCTTCGCCGGTAGTAGGCCGAGCGCCTGTTGGGCTTGAGTTGTGCTTGAGGCCGCCGCCGTTACTTCTGTCGGGGTACCTCGTTATAAGTATTCGCCAAGAGTCTCCCGAACCCCGAGCGATTTCTGCATTCGGCTGGGGTTGAGCTTGATGAGAATGGTGACAGGCCCGAGTGGTCGGTCCGACCGATTAGGTCAAACGATTCGCCAGTGTACTTCGACGATCCGGCTGCCCGAATTTGGCCTGGCATTCGAACCACGGGCTTTTTATCACCTGTGGTGCACGCCAAGACGGCGCTGGGCGCCCGCCCGCCGACTCGGATCGCCGGTTCTCGTGAAGGGCGCTGCTTTTCCGACGCTGCATTTGTTCTCGAGACATTTAATCTCCTCCGTCCGGTATATAAGGACGCTACGACTTGCTTGAGTGATGGACCTTTAGACGAGAATCCTTTCTTTGCTCCTTGAAATGGCTTCGGGCACCTTCTAGTCTTCACCTTGGTGATGATGTCGCGTAGAAGAAGAAGATCCTTTGGCCGAGCTTGGGCTGAGTACGACCAGCGATGGCCAAACTCCAGAGGAAGAAGTCAGAGCTCGTGATGTCGCCGCTGCCGACGCCGCCGAGGTCGCCCCGAGGCTCGAGGTAGTAAGGAGGACCTTCTAGAGGCGATGAGCGCGAGGCGCCGATCGTAGTCGGCGCGGCCGCGCCGATGTCGCAACGACAGGAAGCGCCGCGCACAGACGTTCCACAACGCGCGGCCGCCCTGGCCGACAGTGCAAGGGCCTACCAAGATGCCGCCGGTGCCACCGATGCCGCGACGGATGTTTAAGAGGCTTTGGCGCGGATAAAGTCCTCGCCGTGGTGTAGCGAGCTATCCTTGTGTCTCATGGCATCAGATGTAAAGTTTGAGCTCATGGCCTATAATGAAATCTCCTTTTTCTTTATGAATGTCTTCGTGATGAGTTTGCTTCGATTGAGTTGTCCGAGTTGCTCGCTTAACGCCGTGGCAAGACCGCGCGCTGGTCGGCAGGACGACTAGATGCCTCGCGCGAGGTTCGTGTCCGAAAGTGCTCGCTTAACGCCGAGCCGGACCGCGCCTTGGTCGGGCAGGACGACCGCGATGCCTCTCGCGCCAAAGTTCGGTGTTCGAGTGCTCGCTTAACGTCAGTAGCTAGACTGCGCCTTGGTCGGGCAGGACGCACCGCGATGCCTCGCGCGAGGTTCGTGTCCGAGTGCTCGCTTAACGTCGTAGCCGGACCGCGCCTTGGTCGGGCAGGACGATCGCGATGCCTCCGCGAGGTTTGGGTGTCCGAGTGCTCATTTAACGTCAGAGCCGGACCGCGCCTTGGTCGGGCAGGGACGACCGCGATGCCTCGCGCGAGGTTCGGTGTCCAGTGCTCGCTTAATGTCGAGCTAGACCGCGCCTTGGTCGGCAGGACGCACCGCGATGCCTCGCGCGAGGTTCGTGTCCGAGTGCTCGCTTAACGTCAGAGCCGGACGGTGCCTTGGTCGGCAGTGGACGACCGCGATGCCTCGCGCGAGGTTCGTGTCCGAGTGCTCGCTTAACGCCGTGAGCTAGACCGCGCCTTGGCCGGCAGTGGACGACCGTGATGCCTCTCGCGCGAGGTTCGGTGTCCGAGTGCTCGCTTAATGTCGTGAGCCGACCGCGCCTTGGTCTGGCAGTGGACGACCGCGATGCTCTCGCGCGAGGTTCGGTGTCCGAGTGCTCGCTTAACGCCATAGCTAGACCGCGCCTTGGTCGGGTGGAGGATCATCGCGATGCCTCTCGCGCGAGGTTCGGTGTCCGAGTGCCGCGCCTTGGTCGGCAGGACGACCGCGATGCCTCTCGCGCGAGGTTTGTGTGTCCGAGTGCTCGCTTAACGCCGTAGCTAGACCGCGCCTTGGTCGGCGTGGACGACCGCGATGCCTCGCGCGAGGTTCGGTGTCCGAGTGCCGCGTTTTGTCGGCAGGGACGACCGCGATGCCTCCGCGCTGAGGTTCGTGTCCGAAAGTGCTCGCTTAACGTCAGAGCTTGACCGCGCCTTGGTCGGCAGGATGACCGCGATGCCTCTCGTGAGGTTCGCATCCGAAAGTGCTCGCTTAACGTCAGAGCCGGATGTGGGCTCGCTTACGCCGACGGACGGGCTCATTTTACGCCGTAGCCGGACGGGCTCGCTTTACGCCGTAGCCGGACGTGGGGCATCCATCCCGAGTCCTCGCTGGCGAGGGTAGCCGCAGAGGAGTGGCCACCGTCTATCCCACACGTATACCCCATCCGCGGTGTGGGACCCGGAGGGTGAGCGACGCGCGCTTACCCGTGTTGGTTTGAACGCCGTGCTCGTGGAGCTTATAACATGTAGTCCGAGTGGGTCCGGGAGGTCTCGCCCGGGGACTGCTCAGAGCGGACGGTCCTGCAGTAGGGTGTCCTGCCCCGCTGTGGGGCGACCCATAAGAAACCTTTCTACTCAATCTCAGATGGCCCTGGTCGCCCGCCACCTGTGGCACACCGGCCGCCGCTAATCGATGAGCTCCGGGAGAGTGTGAAGTATGGTCTCTGACGCGAGTAGAGGTGATTGGGTCGTCACCGACCTAACCGAGGGCCCACCGTGGGGCTCACCTCATACTTGCCCTCGCCAAGTTTTTTGTACTGGGCCTTATGCCCATCCGTGGGGTAGGCCTTTGAACCCACAGCTTTTAGTCTGGTCCCGGCGCAAGCCACGTAGCTTTACCGCTGGGGCCGCAGCCTGCCAGTGGGCCTCTCGCGGCGCGCCTCGAGCAGCAACCGCCCGCCTCAAGGCGGAGACCAAGAGGTTAGGACGACCGCCCGGGGCGGCTTTATATTCGCCGCTTCGCCGATTAAATGCGAGTGGAATTGGAAACCGGAGTTACCAGCCGGGCGTGATGACGAGAGTGGACGCGACGCTCGCCGAGGTGCTGCTCGGTTCGACGCCGCCGCCTTCTATATATACGCTGGTCGAGTGCTTTGAGTAGTCACGCTTGCTTGCTTTCCTCGCCTCCCGCCCCTAAGACAAAAGGAACAACAAAGAGCCAAGGAAAAGAAAACTCACCTTCTCTTCTCCTCGCCTCGCCTCTTTTGCAAGGATGTCGTGGCCGAGTGCTCGCCAGCCAACAAGGCCGCTTGGTGAAGAAGGGCTTCCTCCTCCGCGCAAGATCTCTCCGGCTGGAGGGTGCCGACGGAGCCAGCCGCCACTCACGGGACGACGAGGTCGTGGTGCTAGCCTCTTTCTTCGAGCGACTTGCCTTGCCGCGCACCGTCAGACGGGCTGCTCTTCCACTACAAGGCGGAGGCGCACCATCTTAACCCAATGGGGTCCTCCACATCGCCATATTCATCACACTCGCGAGGCTTTCTTGGGAATCGAGCCGCATTGGGCGCCAGGGAGGCATTTCTTCCAAGCGAGGCTCGAAGGACAAGCCAACTGAGCGCCGCGGCGCGCCATTGGTGGCCTAGCCTCCGCCTTCGGTCCGCCCGAGCACGGAGTATCTCGAGGTCAAGCTGCCATCGCCCAACAAGGGATGGCGCCCGAGTGGTTCTATGCTCGTAACGCCGGAGAGACGCCCCATCCTTCACCGCAAACTTCCCGTGCGCGGGAGGAGTGGAACTGGGCGCCGAGAAGTGAGAGAAGAACAAGGTGGCCACGATGAGGTGTCGGGGCCCTAAGGATGCAGGGCTCATGGGGATGATGGTCGTCGCGGCGCCTTCATGAGGATCTGCTGCAACCTCTTGGGGCATCCGACCGATGAGGAGGGTCGGAAGGGATGGCCGGGCCGCGACGCGACGGAGGTCGGGCCGGGTGGCCACCGCCATGGGAGGAAGCGCTACGAGGCGGCGGGCGGCCACCCGAGCCATTCTCGCGCCCACCCTCCAACTGGTAGGTCGGCCGGACTTCTTCCCGCCTCTTTTCTTTGCGTTTAACGCTCGGTCCACCAAGTTTTTTATCTTCTAGGGCTCTTGGGCATGTCCTCCGGCGCCGCCCCGGGAGATAAGGAGGCGAGGCGGCAGCCCGGCGAAGGCCGCAGAGCTCGACTCCTCCGCAAGAAGCGGAAGGAGGAGAGGAGGAAGAAGAAGAAGAAGAGCGCGCGCGAGGGCCGCGCGAGTGAGGACGTGTCGGAGGCCATTCACTGCAGGTGCAACCTCCACCGACAAGAGCTGAAGCACCCCGTCACACGCATATTGTGGGTTCCTTCGACTCACGACCGCGACGGTCGGGCGTGGACTGCCGAGGGCGACACCACAGCCCGCGCCGAGGGGCCTCGGCGAGGGTGACCGCGTGGTCGCGGCCATCGCCGCAGTTTCAGCTGGAGGCGCCAGGAAGCGGCCGGCAGATTCGCCCTCGGAGGGACCGCGAAGAGGCGCGTGACGCCGCAGCACCCGCCGGCCGGCAAGTACTCTTTTTCTTTATTCAAACATTTTTGCGGAAAAGGCCGCTTGGACCGCTTTTAAGTGTTTGTGCGTGCGCGCTATACGGTGTGACCGTGGGCGGCCCCGTGGTGGTTCCGGGAACACGGGAGGAGTTGCCGCAGAGGGACGCCGCAGAGGTTCCAGAGCGCCGATCGGTCGGGCGCCGATCGTGGTCGCGGGCGCGAGGCGCGCCGCCACGCAGGCCGAGGTCGGCGAGGAGCTCCGACGCCGATTAGGGACACCGCCGTCGACGTGGTCATCCTCGTGGAGGAAGAGACGCGCGCTGCCGGCGATCGTGCTTGGCCGAGACGGGCTGGTGCGAGGTGTCCGACCCTCGCCTCGGGAGGTGCCGACCGAGGTCCCGCAGTGAGGTCGCCGAGGATCCCCGGGGACTGGGCCCACCATCGCTGCCGATGGTGCTCGACGGTAGCGCCCGCCCGAGCAGACGACTCAGGCCCGCCGCCGGAGAGGCCCCGAGTCGGGGTCGATGGCGAACGAAGAGAGCGAGTGGGTCGCTCTTCACAAAGGCGCTCGACGCCAAGCGCAGATGGAGCTGGTCCAAAGGGTCCGACTCTTTGTCTAGAATCTTCCACTTAGCGTTGGACGCGATGGTCGGGAGTCCTACCGATCAGTTTGGTAAGTTGATGAAAGAACCCAACTTGTAAAATTTCGACGTATGCGCAGGAGACTAACGGATAGTCCGCATCTTGCAAAGATCTCGCGGCTTGCTCGAGGGCAAAGCCGAGCCACGGCGCCGGACACCAAATGGCGGGGCCGTGGAAGAGTGCTACGGCCGCGCTTGAGTTGCGCTTAGCTCAAGAGGCGCCGAGCGTGAGGCGGTCGGAGGCGCCAAGGTCCGCTAAGAGTTTGAGGGGCCGCTAAGGCTCTCTTCGATGAGCGTCAGGGCCTGGTCCCCGAGGACTAAGGTGGCGGAGCTTCGAGTCCTCCTTGGCAGAGGCCACTGCGCTAGGGACGCCGCCACCACCGCAGAGGGGCAGCGCAGCGCAGTAACCCGCTCATGACCGAGCGAGACCAAGCTCGAAGGACGCCGACCGAGTCCGCCCGGAGCGGAGGCCGCTGAAGGACTCGACCTCCTTGAGGACCTCCTACGAGGCGGTCAAGCAAGAGGTCGCAACCCGCGAACTCGCGCGGTAAGGGTCTCAACTTCTTATTTGATTCTGTGGGCGCTTTTCGTAAGTCGTGATCATCTGGCGCCGCTGCCATCTACAGAGGTGCAGAAGAACTTGGGCCTCGCCGTTGAGGAGCGGAAGGACGCCCAGCAGGCCCGTGACAAGGCGGTCACGGCGCGGATGCGGCTCGCGGCGCCAAGGTTGCCAAGAGGTCCGCCGAAGCCGCCACGAATCGAGGCCCTTCGTAAGGCCGCCAGACGTGTCGCGCCGGTCCTGGAGCTGGCGGCCCGAAGGCTCGCGCGCTTGCTAGCCCGAGTGCCGAGCGCCGAGAGGGTGGTGATTGTTGGCGCGCGCTTGAGCTTTCGCGGTGGTCAACACCATCTCGCACTATGATGGAATTGACTCGCGGTGGTGAGCAATGGCGTCGGCTGGGAACCGACCGACGGAGAGATCGACAGTTCGAGCTCTTGGTCGAGCCGCACGCCGGGAGATTGCCACCACGTCTCGCCGCAGTCGCCTCGATGAAGAACAAAGTAGTTAGATTTACCTCCTTCTTAATTGTAAAAACTATTATGCTTGTAAACAATCTTAAGGTTAACAAGTTCCAAGACGCCTCTTGCCCCTTTTGTGTTTTGGTGAATGTTTGACTGCCATAGCCTTAAGGACCGCAAGGGTCACTTATGCGTAGGTCGGGTTGCTTCGAGAGGGACTAAGAGGATAAGAATCTTGGTTACTCAAACAGCTATGCGAATTGTGAGGGATAGGAGTGTTCCTGATCGACAAAAGATCGCCCACTTGGGCATTTTCTTCCGCGGCGCGTAACCATAGCCCGGGCGAGGCCATAGCACTCGGGTCGAGAGGATTACCGCCGGGAGGACCTCATGACCGGTCGGTCACCGGCCGCACGAGCGTGAGCTAGCCGAGTTGCGCGCGGAGGAGTGTTCGATCGACTAAAAGGTCACTCCACTCGGGCACTTCCTTCTTCCGCAAAGCGCTACTTAGCAACCATAGCCGCCGGGGCGAGGTCGTAACGCTTGGGTCGAGAGGGTTACCGCCGGATGGACCTTGTGGTCGGTCGGTCACCGACCCTCATAAGCGCCGACCGAGCGGCCAACGGGGTGCCAGGGCCCCGAAGCGCCGCATGGCGACCGTGTGCTCGGAAGGGTAAAGGTAAAGACCATGCGTGAAAAAGAAAGAGTTTAGGATAGAATCACCTTAACTTTTCTATGTTCCAAGCGTTCAAAGGATGCGATCGTCGGCGCCCTTGAGTCGAAGGTGCCAGTCGTGAGAACCTCTATGACGGTGAAGGGGCCTTCCCATGGCGGCGATAGCTTGTGCTTGTCTTCTTTGGTTTGGACCCGCGCAGACCAGTCGCCCGGCACAAGGATCGCTCGAACTCGACGGCCGTGGTAGCGCCGCAGAGCTTGTTGATATCTTGGCCGATCGCAGGATGGCCACGCCATGCGCTCGCCGAGTGGTCGATGGCGTCTTATTGCGAGGCGAGCCCCGAGCCTCATCAAGGCTTGTAGTCTTGGGGCGCCATACCTGTGTCCGCTGGCAAGACGGCTTTGGCACGAACACCATGAAGAACGGTAAACCCGGCCGCCGGGTGGGCGTGGTCCGCAGCTCCAGAGGACGGAGGGTAGCTCGCCACCCATCGCCTCGCTGGCGCTTGAGCCGATCAAGATCCGTGGCTTGAGTCCTTGAAGGATCATGCCGCTCGCACGCTCGACCGCCGTTAGTCCGCGGATGGGCCACGCCGCCCAATCGACACGGATGTTGAAGTCGTCGCAGAACTCGAGGAACTCTTCCCGGAATCGCGCTCGTTGTCGGTGATGATGGAGTTTGGAACTCGAACCAAAAACGATGTCGCGGAAGAAGATGGCAGCCAGTGCCGACGTGACGCCACGACGGCTTGGCCTCTATCCACTTGGTGAATTTATCCACCGCGACTAGAGATGAGTAAAGCCTCGGCGCTTTCTTGAAGGGCCCGATCGATCGAGTCCCCAAACCGCAAACCGCCAAGTGATGGGGATCGCTCGCAGGCCCGAGTGGCGATGTGTCTGCCGGCAAAGAATTGGCACCCTTCGCAGGTGCGCACGATCTGCTCGGCGTCGGACACGGCGGTCGGCCAATAAAAACCTTGTCGAAAGGCCTTTCCAACGAGGGATCGGGGTGCAGCATGGTGGCCGCAGACCCCGCCATGGATATCGAAAGCGAACCGCTTCCTTGGTCGGCCACAACGCACTCCGAGGACCTGAGGACTCTTCTTGTAAAGGTCCGGGCCGACCAGATTTAAAGATTTTACCCGCCGAGCGAGGCGCCGGGCCTCGGTCGGGTCAGGGGGGAGCGTCCCGTCCGTCAAACGGTTGATGAAGAGCTTCCTCCAGTCGGACTCGGCTGCTAGGACGCTGCGGTTCGACCCGGCCAAGTCTATGCCCGACCGCGCGGCGGTCGGGGTGACCGTGCTAGGTGAATCGGAGATCGCCGCCTCCGAGTCCACCGAAAGGTTGCGGAGGTCGCAGACGAAGATCCCGTGGATCGACCCTCTGCTGGAGGCAAGATTGGCTAGGCAATCGGCCTCACTGTTGTGGCGTCAGAGGCGTGGTGGAGCTCGAAACCTTGAACCGCTCCTCGAGCTTGCGACTTCCGACAAGATGCAGCCATACGGCGCCTCGGGGCTCAAGCCTTCATGACTGGTCGACGACAAGCTTGGAGTCCTCATGACGCAGAGTCGGCGAGCGCCAAGGTCGGCAGCGATCCGAGACCGCTGACGAGAGCCTCAGATTCGGCGATGTTGTTGGTCGCGTCAAGAGCAACTCCGATGGCGACAGTTTGTTCCCGAGCGGGAAATGATGATTTACTCGCGCCGCGCCGCTTTGGTGTAGGACCCATCAAAGTACATTGTCCAAGACGGGGTCTTCGACACGGTGGCGCTGGCCGGTCCACTCGGCGATGAAGTCGCCGGGCTCGCGACTTGATCGCCGTCCGAGGGACGATGTTATGCCGCGGCCACGAGCTCGAGCGCCGCAGCTATCCTCCCGAGGCGTCGCGATTGTGGACGATCTAGCCGAAGCGGGGACGCGTCACCACGGTGATGGCGCGGTTGGTCGAAGTAATGGACGAGCTTTTCTTGGCAATGAGCACCGCAGAGAGCCTTCGCACTGCGCGGTACCGAGCCTTGGACTCGGAAGAACCTCGCCGATGAAATAGATTGGCCGCTGTACCTTGAGTTCACGGCCTTCCTCCGCTGTTCGCCACAAGGGCCGCGACCGACGACTTGAACAAAGGGCGGCGATGTAGAGGAGCAATGTTCGCTCGTGCCGGGGCGACCGGGATCGGAGGTGAAGATAGGAAGGCCTTGTGCGGGTGAGGGCTTCTCGAGCCTCCGGGTCCAAAAGCGGTCGGATTTCTTGAGCGTACCAGAGCGGCATTCGCTCGCCCAAGACGAGACACGAAACGGCTCAAGGCGGCAAGGCACCTCGTTAGCCTCGACCCTTTGAGATTAGGAATCGGGCCCATCCTTGCGATCGCGAGATCTTCTCCGATTGGCCTCGATACTCGCCGAGACGATGAAGCCGAGCGGCTTCCTTTGGGGACCCCAAGATGCAATTCTCGGGGTTGAGCTTTATACGGAACCGTCAAGATTCGCGAAGGTTTCTTCTAGGTCGCAATGAGGTCGCGCGCGATTCTGGTTTTCACGACGATGTCGTCAACGAGGCCTCAACGCTGCGGCCGACCGTTGTTGAAGCACGCTTGCATACATCACGTATGTAGCGCCAAGGTTTTAGGCCGAACGGCATTGTAACGTAGCAAAACGAGCCGAACGGCGTGATGAAGGAAGTCGCGAGTGGTTGGACTCCTTGGCGCTTATCCGTGGTAACACGAGTAGGCATCCGAGAAGGAAAGAGACTCACACCGCGGTGGAGTCGATGACTTGGTCGATGCGGGCAAGGAACGGTCTTTAGGGCACGCCTTGTTGAGACTCGTATAGTCAACACACATTCTCCATTGCCCATTTTTTCTTTTTACAAGTATGAGGTTGGCCATCCACTCGGGGTGGCGGACCTCTTTATAAACCCTCTGACCAAAAGCTTGGCGATCTCCTCCCTATGATCATGCGCCTCTCGTCAAGCGGCGGCGCGGCGTTGGGCGACCGGCTTTGAGCCTGGTCGGATGCTCAAGGAGTGCTCGGCGACTTCCCTTGGGATTCCTCGCATGTCGGAGGACCTCCATGCGAAGACGTCTTTGTTGGCGCGGAGGAAGCCGACGAGCGCGCTTCCTATTTGGCGGGAGCGTGGCTCGACCGCGACGGTCTTGGTCGGATCGCAGGGATCGACCGCGACCTTCTTCGCGTCCTCGGCGGACTTGAAGGATCCCGCCCCCGACTTGCTGGACTCGGGGGCGGACTCGGAGGCTTCCCTCCTGAGGTTGTTGAGCTCGGCAGACGCGATGATCGCCGAGGCAAGCTCGCAATCGCCCATTTCATAGATTGTAGGCAAGCCGAAAGATGATGCCACGTGATGACTCCTCGTGGCGGGCATCTTGGCTCGAGGTAGGCGTAGCCGGGGCCGCCATGAACTTGGCGTAGCATGGCCGCCCAAGATAGCGTGATAGGAGCCGGAAATCCACAACCTCAAAAGTGAGGGTCTCGCGTCGAAATTCCTGGTTCCCCAAAGGTGACGGGCAGGTCGACCTGCCCGAGCGGATGGGCCTGCTGGCCAGGGATGACGCCGTGGAAAGGGGCCTTGCTCGGTCGGAGACTCGAGCGAGGAATCCCCATGGCGTCGAGCGTCTCCACGTAGAGGATGTTGAGGCCGCTGCCGCCATCCATGAGCACCTTGGTGAGGCGCTTCTTCCCTACGATGGGGTCGACTACCAGCGGGTATCTTCCCGGCTGGGGAATGTGGTCGGGGTGATCAGTCCGATCGAAGGTGACCGGGAACTCTGACCACCGGAGGTATTGGGGGACGGCTAGTGAGGCGGTGTGGACCTCACCAGAGGCGAGTTTGAGCCGACGCTGTGTCGGCGTAGCACGCCGTCCGCCAAAGATCATGAGGCGCCCGTCGGGTTCGGGAACTCATCGTCCGCTTCTTCTCCCACGGCGGTGGGGCCGGTCGCTTTTTCCTTTGCCCCACGGCATCGTGGGGCGCAGAAAGGATGTGCCTCGAGACTTCGCGATCCGGTACTTATGTTTGACGGGAACCCGTGGTTGCACAGCCGCCCATCAATTTCGGTGGTCAGCGCGACGGTCGGTCGCGCACCGGCCGCTTGGCGAGCGGTCAACGATGGCGACCACTTGAGACTCGCGGATCTGTTTCCCATGCGCGCCCGCTTGCTCGGAGCGGTCGGAAGGGGATCCGATTTGGACGCCGGGCCCTTGCTGGGCCTTTCCTCCTTCGAAGATAGCCCCCACAGCCTCCTCGCCGGAGGCGTGGTTGGTGGCGATGTCGAGGAGCTCCTTGGTGGTCCTGGGCTTGAGCGGTGGCTTGTGCACCGTGGCCTTGCGAGAGGTGTCAGATGAATGCTCCCACGACATCGGCGTCGGAGATGTCGGGGAGCTCGTTGCATTGGCGGAAAACCGCCGGATGTAATCCCGGAGGGTTTCACCTGGCTGCTGCTTGCAGCCCTTCAGGTCCCAGGAGTTGCCAGGGCGCTTGTAAGTGCCCTGGAAGTTGCCGACGAAGAGGGTCTTCAAGTCGGCCCGCCTCGATAGTTTTGGCGGGCAAGTACTCGAGCCAAGCTCGGGCCGAGTCTGCAAGGTAGATGGGAGGTCTTGGATGATGAAGAGATCATCCGTCGCCCCGCCCGCATGCGAGCCGTAGTCTTCAAGCCGACACGGGTTCGTGGCCCCGATGTACTTGGCGGCGATGTTGGTGGGCGCCGGACCGGCGGAAATCACCTGACGGATCCTCGGCGTAAAGCCCGTGGTCCGGACCATCGGGGCTTGAGCCGCGGCGGTGGCGCCCGCCGCCCACAATACGTGAGTGGGCGGCCTCCTCCGCCGCCTTTCTCCGCGCCGAGGGTGGCGCGAACGTCGTAGGTGTCGCCGAGGCGCTGGCGCACCGGGGTGCGCGAGGCCTGGGGTGGTTCGTGGTGTGGCGCGCCACGGACCCACCGGCCGAAGCGGCGGCGGGCCCGGTGGCGAGGTGGCGCCGGGCGGTAGGAGCGGAGGCTGCATGTGTTGCACGGCGCGACGCCCACCGACCGGAGGTTACGCACGTGGCCTTGGCCTCCGGTCGGTCGGCTCCGAAGGCCTCGGCAAAGATCGCGCCGCGCCACGTTACGCTTGCATGGGGAAGGCGAGGGTCGCTTGATTCTTCCGCCACCTGCGGTGTACATTGCCGCCGTCGTCCGCGCGCGTCGCCGACACTGGCTGGGTCTCGGGCTCATCCTGCCCAGTTAGCTCGAGCTGGTCGAGCTCACCGCTTCGCTTATCCGGCTCTTCTCATTTATCATCGGAGTTCGGGCGCGGCGAGCTTGAGCTGTTCAAAGACGCTGGCGCTGGTGTTCCTCCTCCTACGCCTCAGTGCGCCGGATGGGGGCCCCCGTAACCGCAGGGGTTATGATTAAATCGACCGTGCCCGCCATGTTGCACTCGCGAGAGTGCCGCCCGCGGGCAGGGTACTCCGCGTCGGAGCTGGAGTCGTGGCTGGAAGAGTCTTCCAGCAGTTCGTGGATAGAGGCCGGCATGTAGCCAGCCATCGCCACAAGTCGTGAGCCTGCGGGAGGTGACATGGTCACCGCCTGCCCACGGAGCTTCGCCAGATGTGGCGGGCGCTCCCGTGCTCGCTTTGGGACTCGCAGGGCGCCTAAGCCGAGCTTGCCGGTCGCCAGAGATGGCGCCCAGGCTTTCAGCGGGCGCCGGGCCTCCGGTGGCGGCGGGGATGAGCGTAAGCCCTCCCGCCGAGGTGACGGCAAAGTTGAGGGAGCCGAAGCGGATCTGGCTCCCCGGCGCAGTCATGCCGTCGCGGGTGGAAGATGCCATCAGGGAGGCAAGCGGAATCCGGAGATGGTGATGAAGACGCGCGAAGACCCCTACCTGGCGCGCCAACTGTCGACGTTTCGAGCACCGGCAAGTAAATTTGTAAGTCTAAGGGGCCGCGCGTTCCACTCCCTGAATGGTTAAACTCAGAAGTCCAAGATGTATACTGGTTCGGGCCGAAGGTCCCTACTCCAGTTCGTGTGGTATCGTTGTATTCCCTTTAGTACGATGATCGCACAAAGTTTACAAGCAAGAGTGCTAATGGCTTAGCAAGATGAGTTCGATTGCGATCCTCCTTTCCTACGGGGGTTCCTGCCTCCTTTTATACGAAAGGAAGGGGCAGGTTACATCGAGAATTGGGAGAGGACGAGATGACCTACACTAGGAGCTTCGGTCCTTCGCTCTGCTGACTCGTCATCGCCCGTCTTGCCCATGCTGGGTCGGTAGCTTAGTTGGTCAGGGCGGTTAGGTATTTCCGGAAGCGGCGACACGCCTCTGCGAACCTTACGAGTGTTGGCGTTGCTGCGTCGGCGTGGGTGTTGCCTCGGGAGAGGGCATGTCTTTCGCATCTTGTATGTGACCGGTGATGGGATCGGGAGCATGACTTGGTCGATCATTAAACTTTCTAGGAAGGAGCCACCGCCCTTGTATAGTCACCGATTGACCCCGTTCGTGAAGTGCGTGGTGTTGGTGGTAGAGGCTTCGACACGCGACCCTTGGCGGGGTTGTCTTGGCGTGATCGAGTCGGGGATCCCACCAGCTGCGGTCGGGAGCTCTGCTGGTCGGAGCCGGGGGTCCGTCTCGCGCGGGGTCGGAAGCCCCGCAGTCGGAACACTTCCCTCGATCGGTCGGAAGGGGTGTCTTGTGTGGCCTTGCAGGTGCTTCGGTCGGTAGTGGGCTGGGAGCGGCCTGTTGGGCTTGAGCTGTGCTTGAGGCTGCCGGCTCATCGCTTTGGGTCGTTGGGGTACCCCTGTTATAAGTATTCGTCAGTAGGCGAGCTCCAACCTTCACAAACTTTGCCAGGGCTTCTCACAACCTCCGTTGAGAGCTCCCGCGCACGACGTCGCTACGCCGTCTAGGTGTCGGCAAACACCAAGAGTAACAAATCAAGCTCTTTCGCTTGAACTTCACCTAGTGCAACACATGCAATTCCGGTGACCTCCTAAGTGCAACACATGCACTAGGATCCTCCTCAAGTGAAACACATGCACAAGAGGCTCTCAATCCACTTCCTAATTGCAACACATGCAATTAGGGCTCACTCTTAGATCAAGAAGCAAATGGAAGAGGGCAACACATGCACTCAACTCCTACAAACACCCAAATGCTCTAGCAACAGAAACAACTACAACCCTTACTCCCCAAGGCCTCCTTTTATAGCCTCCAAGCCAAAACTAGCCATTGGAGGCGAACTGGGCAAAAGTCCAGCAAACCCGGTGCTACCGCCCTACTAGGCCCGGTAGCACGTCCTCTCGCCAACGGCTACAAAACTAGCCGTTGCAGGAAATCCGGTAGCACCGGCCAACTGGGAGCGATGCTACCGCTCGGGCGGTAGCACCGGTCTTCACCTCGGTAGCACCGGACCCAAGCCGAACACAAAAACACCTCCTCTAGATTTTTCACACCGGCCAGAGGAGAGGTAGCACCGGACCTCCGGTGCTACCGGCCTACCATGGGCGGTAGCACCGGACCGCTAATTCGCCCAAAAACATCCCTCTCTGGAATTTCCACACCGACCAGAGCTACCGGACTACCATGGGCGGTAGCACCGGGCCTACCTGCAATACATGCTCCCATAAGCGGTACTATCGGCCAGGCGGTGCTACCGGCCCTACATGGGCGGTACGACCGGCCATAAGGAGAAAACACGGTTTTTCACAAAAACTTTTCTCCAAACCATTAAAGATTTATTCTTTGAGCTATGTGAGGATCAACACATGATCACAACATTATGCAAAACACATTTGCACATGTTAATCACATACTCCAAAGAATCTCATTAAGCACAACTTATTTGCAAAACACATTTGCCATTAAACCAAGAACTTATGAGATCAATCCTCTTAGTCATGTGATGATCAACACATGATCAAGTCAATTTGCAAAACACATTTTCAAACCCTATTCACATGCTCTAGGATCGAAACCCATAATCTCAAGTTCATTTGCAAAACACATTTGCAAATAACAACTCCGACTTATTTGCAAAACACATTCGCAAAAAAACCACGAACCTATAAGATCAATCTTCTTAGCCATGTAAAGATCAACACATGATCCCGACACTTTGCAAAACACATTTGCAAATACCAACACATGCTCTAGGATCGAACCTCATAACTTCCAGCTTATTTGCAAAACACATTTGCAAATAACAAGTCAACACTTTGCAAAAACACATTTTGCAACTAAACCAAGCTTAGCCTTGTGATGATCAACACATAACCCAATCACAAGCTAAAACACCAAAGCATGAGCTCTCTATTTGCAACACATGCAAATCTCTAGCACCATGCAAACAACCACAACAAATTCAAGTGGATGAGCTCTCTATTTGCAACACATGCAAAACTTAGCTCCAAGCAAAAACCAAATCAAATAAGATTCAATTAAGATGCAAGCATGAGCACCCTTATTTGCAACACATGCAAATACTTAGCTCATACAAAATCCAATGCACAAGCTTCACCCATTTGCAACACATGCCAAATGGTTAGCTTCATGCAAACACCAAACAAGAGAGTGAGCTAGAGTGAACCGGATTGAGTTCATCAACACATGATGAAGCTCAAGCTAAAAGACTCAACTCCTCTTAATAGTACGGCAACCTAACTAGCAACCTGGTCTTTCATCCAAACACCGAGACTGGTAAAAGACTAGGAACACATCATTAGCCCTAGCTAGTTATACCTTTGCCTCTAGCGATCCACTTGGAGCTTTTATGATTTCCAATCATCTTCTCTCCAGGATCACCTCTTCTTCTTCTTGGTCATCAACACATGATGAACCTTCTAACTCTTCTCTTTACTTCGGGATCACCTCTTGAAGCTCATCAACACATGATGACTTCTTCTTCTTCCCGAATCTTCTTTATCTTGGACTCAACCTACTTCACAACTCGTAGAAGATTGTTAGTCCAACAAATATGGTTGTCTCAATCATCACCGCACTCCATTAACACATAATGGATGCCTCCAAGATCGTTTGTGCACAACCCAAATCAATTTGAATGATTAATCGTTGTCTTGAGTACTTTGATGCAACTAATGCTTCATTATACTCAAGAATTTTTCGCTTGTCTTTAATCAACAAGGAACACCATCAACACATGATGAAATGTCCTTTTATTGATTGAAAGACAATCGAACTCAATTTAAATTTCATTTAAATTGATATTAGTATATATATAACTACACAAGTTTCATATACTCAAATGATTGTTTCAAAGTCTTGATCCTTTATATGTTATTTAGCAATAAGACATGGATCAATACTATTGAAACAACAAGTTAAATTATAAACTCTCCCTAGATGTGTGCATTCATGTAGTATATGAATTAGGAACATAATGCACATATTTGGACTAAAACAATGAAAGAGTTCATACTTTAATTTGAATCCTAAGTATGCATTAAGTCAATAGAGTGAATACAAGTGCATACCTTAGGTTTTCCATTTTCCATCCAAATATGAGACTAATAAGAATAAGGCTCAATTAAACATGTTAGTCTCATAATGATTAGAATTGTCATTAAACAATGATTAAACATTAATATTAAACCAATCACCAAAACTAATGGAGCTTGAACTTACAGATGCGGAGGCAGTATACATGACGTTGGGCTTCTCCGATGACCCGAGAAGCGAGATGCTGGAGTCTGCCTCCGGTGGCAGCTTGGGAAGTGAGGTGGAGAGCTCGGGGAGGAGACACTCATGAGGACTGATGAGGAGGAGAGCTCGAGGATTGAGCTGAGGAAGTAGTGGACCGAAACACAGTCATCAAAATCGGTTTTCAAGAGAACCGATAGAAATGCATGCAATCACAATCGTTTTTTTACATAACTGATAGAAATGGAAACGCAATCACAATCGGTATTCTATAGAACCGATATAAATGGAAATGCAATCACAATCAGTTTTCAAGAGAACCGATACGAATGGAAAGTATTCACTATCGTTTTTTTGTTAGAAACCGACACAAATGTTTACCTCAACACTATCAGTTTTCACTAAAAACCGATACAAATGGAAAATATTCAGTATCTGTTTTTTTAAATCGACACAAATGGAAAAACAACAACACTATCGGTTTTGACTAAAAACCGATACAAGTGTGACTCATATCACTATCGGTTTCGTAGTAAAACCCGACACAAATAAAAAACAAAACACTATCGTTTTCCGAGTAAAAATCGATACAATTGACAAATAATCACCATCGGTTTCCCAAAAAAAACCGATACAAATGATAGAGAGACACATCACTATCAGTTATTGATTAAAAACCGACACAATTAAAAACCACATCACTATCGATTAAAAAAAACTGACACAAATGATACTAGTAATCACTATCGGTTTTCAAGGCAAAACCGACACAAATGACAAATTAGGTAGTACATCACAATCGAGCACCTGTCATTAAAATGACTATAACTTTTACATACGGTGTCCGTTTTTGACGTACGAGTACTCGAATCGAAGAGGACGAAGATATAGATTTGAAAAATCCATAAGGCCAAGGCTAAGTCGCGAATTCTTCGTGAGGCTTTGAAAAAAGTGTCAAACCCAAAAAACGACGTTTAAGGCCTCAAAACAGCCTCTGAAGTTTCGGTACCCGACCGTTTTCGTCGATTGTTCGTTGCTAGTTTGAATTTGTTTTCATTATAGCTTGTGTAATCCTTGTTTCCAGTTTATATTTTAGAGTATGCTCATTTGTGAGAGTTTGATTCTGAAAAAAAATTATATAAAATAGATATTACATATAATATCAACAGTCACAATTCCAGTTTATATTTTAGAGTATGCTCATTTGTGAGAGTTTGATTCTGAAAAAAATTATATAAAATAGATATTACATATAATATCAACAGTCACAATCTGTTCTTTTCAGCACATATATTACACAATATAAACAGTCGATTCTTTAAGCACAGATAATCCACGTTAGCAATATCTAACACAATATCACATAACATTACCAAATATATGTACATTCACAACAAAAACATATCACATTCACAGTACACAATAAAACCTAGCGAGGCTCATCACAATCGGTTCTTGCTCAAAATCGATTGTGATAACACCCCCTCATCACAATCGGTTCTTACTCAGAACCTACACAGATGAGGGTCACCCTCATCTGTGTCGGTTGTGAGAAAGAACCGACACAGATGAGGTGACCATCATCATAAGAACCGATTGTGATGATGGTCACCTCATCTGTGTCGGTTCTGAGATAGAACCAATTGTGATGACACCCCTCATCACAATCGGTTCTAACTCAGAACCGATTATGATGACCCTGTTTTCGAAAATTACAAATTACATACACATATCACAATCGGTTTTTTCTTTAAAAGTTAGGAACCGACACAAATGAAACGATAATGTTGTACCATTCTGTAGTAGTGACCCTCGGTGAGTCTCTAATTTTCACTCTCCATTCATGAGAGGAGCAAGGTGAACTGTTTTGTTCCCTGGAGCCGCACACGCATCAATAACCTAATTTTATTGTTCAATTGGAAATTAAGGACCTAACATGATACAACTGAAAAGTGATAAAACCAATCAGAGTGATGTTTTCCAACTGATACATCAAATGCTACATTCTTTCCATAGCCATGACAAGAAGTAAAATGAGAAAAATAACAAGCAATGACTTCTCAGTTGCAAAACTGGAACATAATACACAAATGCTAAGTAAAAATAGATCATTATTATTTATTTATTTACCATTACCTGCATCACCACTATACAGAGTTCATGAGAAATTCAACTCCTTTGACTGCGCTAGTGAACTCTCTGGTTCTCATATATAAAAAAATAAACGATGTACTAGAGAAACCATGATGCATAAGAAATTAATATTTTTTGGCTTATTTGATAAGAAAGATACAGCAGACCATTAGTATATGAACCATCAAATTATTTCGGTGATATGGCTTACTATGGTTAAGTCATTTCCTATTATCCTCTTTTGCTTGCTTATAGATGAACTTTTGATGTCACGAACCATTTGTGATGCATCTATGTCAGTGGACAATGGTTTTCCTAATGTTTCGTTGTTTTTCAGTCAACTTTATAAAGAAAATTTTGATAGCATTTTTTATTATCTGATGGATAGATTGTGTATTGGAATAGGCTAGCTTATACATTGTACATAATACTCTTTTAGATGCATTACATGTCTATTAGTTGTTTCTCTGTTATATAAACATAGCCACATAGCCAATGAAACAAGTTCATCTCGCAAGCCCCAGGAACCGGCTTGAGCCTCCTTTCGAGCTAAGCCGAGCATGATTATCAGCTCGTTTCCTAAATGAGTCTAGCCGAGCCACAACTCCAGTCGAGCCTGGCACTAATTAACCAAAGCATACCCACAGTTAGTTAACATCTATGATAATGGTTCTCCTCAATCTTTTTTGCTTAGAACTTTACGTAAGATAGTATGTTTTCCTATTTGCCGTTGCAGTGGTAGCTAGATTGATTTTTGCCTCATTAAAGGCTTTGATATTTCAAGTTAAGGGTATGTTTCGAACCTAGTAATTTCACAGCAAACAATATAATTTGCACATAAATTATAGCCTATGAAATTCCTATTTTCCAACCGGGGTCTAAATGTACCAACTGTGCCACATATATCCTGCTCAAGGACGCAAGCTATAGTATAACTAAATAGTATAGCGCGCTACGCCGCGCTGTGCAAATCTCACTCCGGAGTTTTTTTGTTGTAAAAATGGTAGAATGATCTAAATGTAATTTTAAATATTTTGGGCTTAAAGAACTGACGCCAGTGTGAAATTTGCGGAACAACTGATTTTTTTGCAAAATACTCGGACCTAAATATAATTTTAAATCTTTCGGGTTGAAAGAACTGGCGCCCGGGAGGACCTAAACGTAACTTTAAATCTTTCGGGTTTAAAGAACCGGCGTCCGTGTCGATTTTGCGGAACCACGGTATTTTTTTCGCAAAATAACCAGACCTAAACGTAATTTTAAATCATTCGGGTTTAAAGAACCGACGACCGAGTAGAATTTGCGGAACTACATGGTTCTTTTTGCAAAATAACTGGTGGAACCGGACCTAAACATAATTTTAAATCTTTTGGGTTTAAAGAACCGGCGACCGAGTTGAATTTGCGGAACTACATGGTCTATTTTACAAAATAACCGATGGAAGGATCTGTTCGCGATTTCAGATTTTTAGAGGGCTTTTTTGTAAAAAAAATGTACCTTAAGTGCTGAGAGTTCTCTAAATCTTTCAGGCTTAATAGATACTAGCATCTTGGACGCGGCGTGCCACGCCGAGGGCGCCGCCTTCCACAAAAGAAAGTTGAGTTTTTTTTTCGGGAAAAAGGCTTAAACTTAATGGTAAAAAAAAGCGGGAAGAAATATATGTTTTTTTTCGGGAAGAAGGATCCGTACGGGTTTTTTTCCTGACTGAAAAGGACCTAAATGTAATTTTGATTCTGTGGAAAAGGACCCGAGCGCAAGCATTAAAAACGCATAAAGGACTTAAGTGTGATATATATATTTTTTTGGAAAAAAAGGACCTATTAGTAACGTAAAAGGACCTAGACGTAATTTTGATTCTGTGGAAAAGGACCCGAGCGCAAGCCTTAAAACGCATAAAGGGCCAAATCGTAATATATATATTCTTTTTCGGGAAGAAGGATCTGTTTGTAATTTTTTTACGGACAAGGACCCGATTGTAATTTTTTTTGTAAAAAAAGGACCTATCTGTAAATAAAAAAGGACCTATCCGTAAATAATTTTCGGCTCGGCTCGCGGCTCGAGCCGAGCCGTGAGCCGAGCCGGCTCCGGCGACACGTGGATGCTCTCCCTATTCAGGGAAATATAATAGATAAGTTATTATATTATTCTGTCACAATAGAAGGGCTTGGGTTCGAAGACACGTGGAGACTAGATCGGCAGCCACCGGCAAAACCGACGGCTCTCGTTGCTGGGATGTGATCACGATTACATGAAACACGAGGGATTTTTTGCAAAAGAAAATGACTTGAGGGTTTCCCTGGAAACCTTGGGATATAATATAGTTAGTATACAGCCATAATATAGGACATTCTCTTGTTTCAGAACTTCATATGTACGTATTTTGTAACTAGAAATACTTAATTGTTGCATGAATAATGTCCATCTGAGGAGTTGGCGTGACACTATACCAGGTGTCCTCCTGATGAAGGCTATAGGAAGAATCTTTGAAATGAGAAAGTAGGGCAGAACATTTTCCTGACAGGTTGTAATATACTTGAAGTCAGTTACGGAACTAGAAAATTTTTAATAAGGGTACACACTTCACACGTACAACTCCATAGTCTTGTACAATGATTTCGTATCATCATAAATTCAACATATATATTTAAAATTTGCTAAAAATACAAAATAAATAGTTCTGTCTTAAAAATCCCAACCACTATAATCGAAATCAATTAAATCAACAGATTTAATTTATTGACGAGGTGAAATTTTGACTTTTCTCAAATTTTTAGGGTTGACATACCCGACATCCCTAATTCCGCCCATGCTTGAGGTAAAACGAATGGTTGCAATAAACTTGATATATAGGAACTTGCCCGAAGGAAGAACACCAAATCCATTTGTTTAAGGCACATAGGACCCGGCCGTAGGACACTGACCGGAGACGGAAGAGGTTAGCAATACTTCCAAACTTCGCATTTCACACTTGCAAAACCATCATCAAATGAATTCCTAATTTCCTACCTTACCTAACTATGCATCCAAATTAAGCCCCACACGAGATCCCTCCGAGATTTGCACTGATTAACGATCTTGTTCGCACACGTCGTACTGTCTCCGGTAATGCGGAGCAGGTCTATGGTTTTCCCCTTGAAATGGAGAATTAATGCTATGCCAGAACTCTGGAGCATATTGCAATTTTGTTTTGGCATGGTTTGGTACAGAGAAAGGCATAAGCAGAATGGAACAAGATTGCCGAGAATTACGTTAAGGATAGAATAGTACCTACATTGTAGAAGCTGCACGATCCAATTAACCCTTTGTACGTGCCAAACAACAATGTGTATACTTGTCTTCTAGCTCTTGTCTCCATCCTTTCGTGATGGTACACGCACAATTACAGGAAGAAGAAACAAGATGGAGATTTAGCCGTGCTTTTGAAGAAACATGGACGTTGTTTTGCTGAAAAAACTAGCGGATTAGCACACCCAATTGCACGGTGTAGTATCACATAGTATGACTTTAACTTTGTTTGCAAATTATGAATGTTTCGTAGGACCGAGGAGGCGATTAGAAAGGGGTTAAATAGACGCCTTACAAACAATAGCTTCTTAAAAAACTTCTCATATCATGAGATTCAAAGCTCTTTACTCTTATATCTATGTGAAGCTAGAAAGATCAGAGACTGGCCTTGTTTGGTAGAGCTCTAGATCCCAGCTTCACCTAAGATCTGAAAATTGTAGGCTAAAACAAAGTGAATTTAATTTATATTTTTAGTCTAAAATATAAACAAGATAATCCATCTAAACACTCTTAATATACTCATAGCGCCAGCTCCACGAATCTGATGGAGCTAGTAATACCTAGGTCTACCAAAGACACCCTAAACACACAAAAAAAAGCTCCACAAAAAACCAAGCCAAATGAGCCTTGACACCTAGATCGGTGCTAAAGCCAATCAAAGTGCGGTACTACCCAGTGGCTAATCCAGGATGAAAATAGAGGGGGGCTCCTATGTCGAAGTTCTTACTCAAGACAAGCATACTAATGATACATCTACCAATCTATTGCAAACCAAATTCCAAATTCATACATAAATAGAAAGGAAACAAAGTGAATAATCAAAATATAACAAGTGTGGTACCTTGCTAATGGATATAATGACATAAATATGTTAGGATGGATCATCGACCATTTGACCTGTAGATAAAAATATGAAACTCAGTGATGCAATTTCAAATTGTGAATACTTATAAAAATATAAATTGAAATAAAACTTATGAAGGCACTAGTACTGAGTACGACGCAATTTCAATCTACGATTTTCATCTCTTGAAAGCGTCGAATGATTTCTTTATTATCGACGTTTCTAAATATCTCTTTCTCAGTGTAACACACCATCAAGTCATTGATCCAATCATTTGCTATCTTGTTGCACAAATCTGTCTTAATAATCTTCATTGCTGAGAAGATTCTTTCTACTGATGCTGTTGCCACTAGAAGGATCAATGTAATCTCGATGAGGCGATAGACCAATGGAAAAGTTCTATTCTTTCCGGTTTCAACCATCTTTTCAGCAAACTTTGCAAAATCACGACAACCATTAAATTCAACACTTCTCCTAACATTAATAATGAAGGTTTGAAGCTGATTTCTTAATAACAAATGGTCAACTATGGTGAAATCAACAGCGTAAATCTCAGCAAGTCAAACAAGTTTATCCACATCAAACTTAGAGAAGTAGTTGCTTGGATTAAGACAAGACAAACATACCAATAACTCTGAAGAAACTTCATTAAAGCGATGATTCATCTCTCTCATAATAGCATCAAGAGCAACATTCAAAATGTCAACACGATAATAGTGAAGGTAAGTCACCTTATGCGTCCGATGTGCAGATTTGCCCTAAACTCTAATGAAATCATCCATATCTGGCACACCAATCGCATTTGCCTCGCAAAAGGACTTGACTTGGTTAAGCAATCCCACTAGCCCAGTTTTCCTTTTCCTTCTTCTTCCCAACTCCTGCCGCTAACATGTCTCTGCTTGGTTGCTTGCGCATGGGGGATACCGGATACGGCCATACGGGGGAACCACCAGACTGGGGGGTGTTCCGTCGATAGCTGGAAGTGGAGCTGGCGCCCCAACCCGCCCCAACAATAGATCCGTCCCTGGTACTACCGATAAATTGGTGTTATCACAATTTCAATGGCGTCAGTATCTTTCTCTCAGAACAGAACTAAGAACAACAGTTCGCGCAAAACCAAAATAGACACAACTTTTAAACCACAATTCCAAATCTCTTGAAAATTGAAACAAAGCTTCCTTAGGACCTTGGGAACCTACCCCAATCAATAATCTCAAGTATCATTGCCAAGTATGAACATTTATCCGTTCTAAGGAAGATTGCATCAAACCCGAGCTAAAAACTCCCACATATCCTAGCAAGCTAAATCCACAACATGGACCAACCCAAAAATCCCTAAAGTCACCCTTGAGCCAAAACATGGCAAATCCCTAAATAATTTTTGGATATTTATTTATACTTGGAGATGATTGTTTTACGACCACTCATAAAGCCTAAGGATGGAAAAAAGTTTAAGCACAAGAGCCACACTCCATCTCTCAAAAGTTCTCTCCAAGAATCCTAGTCCTAATTCTCTTCTACTTGGCTTAAGTCCTAAGCTAACTCCTCTCTATCCTTTTCTAGTGGAGGTTCACCTACCACACTCAAGAAACCATAAAACCTAGATACAAAGTGGATTCCATCCACCAACACATGGACAAACCCAATAACCCTACACATAATATGTTTGCAAATTACAAATGCACACTTCTCAAAGCATCGCTTCTATTTGGCTCTAATAGCCCAATTTTCCTTGTCTTTGTCATCCTCTTCATAACCTAAACCACTTAGAACCTTGCTATGGTTTTGTAATACACCTCAATCACCAATATTAAGAAAATATGTAAAATGCCCTTCCACCAACGTTTTCCAATCCTTCACATTGAAGTATCGTCCATGCTTCACCATCATCCATGCGGATCCTATGACTTCCCGCCAAGCCTCTCATACTTCCTGATCCCGCCAAATCGTCCTCACATGCAAATAGGCCTAAGTCACTTGACGCACTACATGCATCACCTTGAACCATGATTGCACCCGGCTTCCCTTTCCATTTTGGACCTCAGCTTTTCAGCTCCTCCCTTAGCTTAGTCCCGTCCATCTTACCATTGCTCACCATGTCCACCACTTTGCGAGCCCCGATTATCTTCGATGGCACTTTGACCATTATGGACCTTATTTCTCCTAGCTAACTCCTGGTCTCATCTTCCTCACCATGACATAGCTTCGGAGTTTTGCAACCATAAAAAACACACAAACCCATAACATAGCACCACACGACACGCAAATCAACAATTGACTCCATTGATGAACTATGAACACATACCTCCATGCTTCATTCCCAGAATTACCACCAAACAATATAGCCATCCCATGGCTCAAATTGCACAAAGTGCACCTTACCTATCTTATCACAGACACCACTATGCCCATCCACTCAATACCATCATGGTTAGCCCAACCATGTCACACAAAGTCTCAATATGCACCTCATAGCATCTAGGCCCAAACCTTAAAGCTCTCGTGGCATCGCAATCCTCGATCATGCTCTTATTAGAAAACTCAAGGCACATGCACATCAACAAATCAAGCAAACCAATTTTTAGCACAAAATCTTCACAACTTAACACACATTAGTGCAAATATGCAATGCACAACCCATATGCATCAATCCCAAAGCTCTAGAACCAATTCACAACTCAATTCAACAATTTTGTCCAAGGCCGGTATGATCGCCAACCAATAGCCATTCATACCATCCTTACCTCAACCAAAAACACTCTTTATGGAAAATAACTGTTGTTAACTAAAAATCAGTATTACCAATCATATCGATGCTACCGCTAACTAAACATTGGTACTACCAATAAATCAGTGCAACTGCATTTTCAATAATGATTCTACCTATTTTAGCCTTTAACTAAAACATCATCTCTGGAAAATAGCTACCGCCAACTAATAATCGATGCTACTGCCAACTAAAAATCGGTACTACCTATAAATTGGTGGTACCTAGGGATGAACATAGATCAGATAGTTTTCGTTCGATCTAGACAATTTTTGGATACGGATTATATCGACTCGGATATTTTTTGGATAGTATCATATCAAAAATGAATACGGATTTTTTTCTGTCAGATACAGATAAGGATTTGGTAGCTTACTATCCATCGAATACGAATATGAATCCGGATAATCCAAATATTCATGGGCTAGATTATCTAGATATGCATGTGAGCTAGGCCAAGGCTACTCTTTTAGACCAAAAAGGTTTATGAATTTCAAAAACCGTTTTCTAATTTAATTTATGCACAAATCAAGTTTTCATTATTAAAATTGGCAAACTAGCTCAAAAAATTACAAAATTTTTTTGGAAGTTTCTGACACAATCTATCACTTAAAAAAATATTTTGAAGATTTTATCAGCTTTAAAATTTTCTCAAAAATTCAAACACTACTTTCCTTAATAGGAAAATAATTTTAAAAAGTAGCTAAAAATGCATAAAACTCATAAATACATAATTTATTATGTTAAACATAATTTAATAAAGAATACAAATCTTGGGTCACTACATGTTCTTCATAAATATTTGGATCAAATAAACTAATTATGTTTTTTTGTTCATTTTGGGGTGTAAAATGAAAAGGGTTTTCATGTTCCAATAAATATTAGTGAACGTATTCGTTTTGATTCGTATTCGCTCCATATCTATATTCGATATTATTCATATACGTATCCAAGTTATCCGTATTCGTATCCGCATCCGAGAAAAAATATGAAAAATATGGTAAAGCTATTATCTACCTATATTCGATCTGTTTTCATCCCTAGTGCTACCACATTTTCAACGGCGGTACTACCTTTCTTCCTGTCAACCACCCAAAACTTGCAAACTCTCCTGAAGCACAACTCAAACATCGGCACCACTTGCAAAACAAAGTTAAATACTCATCACACAGCATAGAGTAACCTCCACATGATCTCATATGTTTAAATTCATGTTTTGCAAACAAAATATATTAGGGATATTTGATTTCATATTTAATTAGCGCGATTCAATTTGAAACCTCTCTCTTCTGCTGAAGAGAGAGCATTGGATGCGGCCCTCCTGTAGCAAATGTACGCACTTTAAACATTTAAATTATAGATAGTGCTACTTATCTTTCTTTTTCTCATAATAAGTATATATCTAAGCCAACTATCAGTTATAAACCTTTAAAATTATGATCCGTCAAATTAAAGACTAAATGTTTTCTTTTTTTGGAATCTCTAGCATATTTATGTTTTTTCTTAGTAGTTGTAAATCACCCATATATAATCACTATTTGGTATAGCTGTAACTTTTCTAAGAAGTGCTTTCAACTAGACTACATGGATGAAGGGTTGCACGGCTGAAATGAAGAGGTACAGTGTTTGGCAACCTAGCTTTTATGTGTGAGGGGTGCTGGTCGGAAATGGAGGTGTGATAGATGAGGTTTGGGATTTTATACTTGGTAGGAGTGAGTAATTTTCTTCAACTTTAGTGAAAAGTCAAAATCCAAACCTACTGAAGTCATGGGAAGCTACCCCAGGCTAGCTTGCGGCCTTTAGCTTCTTCTATTGTAAATGGGCTGCTGGGTTTGGCTATCGACTGCAAAAAAAGCCAGCTGTTTGAGACAGCTTCTTGCTTCCAGAGGGGAGAAGACGAAGCTAAAGTTGTCCTAAACAGGGCCATAATTGATTGGAGATGTGCTTTTATGTTTTTCATTTTAAAAGTTGCACAAATATTAAAGTATGAATGAAGAGTAAATGATGATTACTAACTCATTTGATTGCTTCAAAATTTATGCAACTTGTATTAGGAGGAAAAGCATATAAACATAGCTGGATATGTACTCGTTAATATTTCTCTGGATTCGTACATAGGAGAACCACTCCAGCAGCACACGGTGAACGTAATATGTCAAAGTGGAACGGTGCGTCACTACTACAGAACAGCCAATCCTTGCCGGCATATCACTGCCGGTTAGGACCCAGCCGGCAGTGATAACGTATCTCTGCCGGTTCGAAAGTTAAGTTGGGGATAACTTATCACTGCGGTTCATGCAACAAGCCGCGATAAAAAGCAAGATATCACTGCGGTTTGAGACAACAACCGCAGAGATATATCATCGCCGGTCGTGCTTAAACCGGCAGGATACTTGCATTTTCACCGCCGGGTTAAAGCAAGGACCGGCGGTGATATTATCTTCCGCGATATGTTTTTCGCGCATTTGAGCTTATCACTGCGGTTCGCGCAGAGCCCCAGTGATAAGTGTTCTATATAATCGAGACCCCGCCTCCCGGCCGTCGAGCAAAGACAGAGAGGCGCTCTGTCTTTGCTCGATTTGCATATTGCAACGATCTGCTGCCGAAAAATTTGTTAAAATTTGTATTGTACTTCTTTTCGAGGTTAGTAATTTGATCTCTATTTTTGTAAATAATAAAAAATTGCCACGTGGATTTTTACATAATGACAAAAAGGTGTATTTTCAAATGTTGAAATAATAAAAACTTGTTAGATGGATATTTACCTAATAAAAAAATTTTGATATATTTTAATGTACTCAAAGTATATCCTAAGTGCTTACAATTTTTTCCAAATTTGTAAATAATAAGGAATTGCAAGATGGATATTGACGCAATGAAAAAAAGATTGATATATTTGGATATAGTCTAAATATATCATAACTATTTACAATTATTTTCATTTTTTACAATACTAAAAAATTGCTATATGGATATTTACATAACGGAAAAAGGTTGATGTATTTTAATATAGTCAAAATTGCTACATATGTTTTTAAATCTAATTGTCTACAATTATTTGTTATTTGCAATTATATGCGTATGTAATGTTTGATTTAATTAATTGTAGATGGACCGAAGGTGGATGTATGACACGGACCGTTGTGGGGCAGAGTTTTTTAATGGTGTGAGTTATTTTCTAAGCGTGGGCTGCGGCGCAAGTCGAAGAATCTGGCGGACTACATGTCTTTGTCCATCGTTGATCGCAAAAATCGGTCGTTTTCTACCATAGAGTCGATACGTGCACACTTGCTTGAAGAGGTTTCAAGGTGGCTATACTGTTGGACCAAGCACGCGAAGATGAGATTGTACATGAAGGGCAACACATTATTGAAGATGACGGAGACAACGGTATGACGGCATTGAAGATACGCTTGTCGGCGACCACGGCGAAGATCTGGATCAAATGTTGCGTGATGGGGAGGAGACTTCACGAGTGAAAGAGAGTTTCAAAAGTTCCAACATATGGTACAGGACTCCACGACACCATTGTACCCAGCCGCAGGAGGAGCACAAAAATTGCGCCGTGCTTACACTCTGCAGCTTGAAGGCAAGCAATGGTTGGTCCGATAAGAGCTTCACCGAGCTCTTATGTCTCTTGGGGATTTGCTTCCAGAGGGTAACATGTTGCCTACAAATGCGTGCGGGCCAAGCAGTTGTCCGCCTGCGTTGGGATTGGAAGTACAAAGGATACACGCATGTCCAAACGATTGCATGTTGTATCGCAATGAGTTTGCGGACTTGGATGGTCGTGTTGTTTGCAAAGCAAAGCGGTATAAGGGCAACGATGAAGACATCGATAATGAAGATGTCGGGTGAAGCGTAAGAAGATGAGATCTCCCGTAAGGTGGTGTGGTATTTTCCTATAATTCCCGTCTGAATCGATTGTTTGCGAACAAAAGGCATGCCCAATTGCTACGATGGCACGCCAAGAGCGTAAGAACGATGGAATGCTCGGACACCTGCGACTACGTGCAATGGAGGAACATCGACGTAAAATATAAGAAGCACTTTGCATATGATGTAAGGAATATAAGGTTCGGGTTGAGTACGGATGGGATGAATCCTTTCGGTAACATGAGCAATCGTCATAGCACTTGGCGGTAACTCTATGTATCTACAACCTTCCTCCTTGGCTTTGTATGAAGCGGAAGTACATTATGATGCCACTCTCGATCCAAGGGCCGTGCAACCCGGCAACGATATCGATGTGTACCTCAAACCATTGGTTGAAGATCTTCTAATCTTGTGGAGCGATGGAGTACGGGTATGGGATGAGTATAAAGAGAGAACTTTATCCTACGCGCATTGTTGTTCGTAACCATCAATGATTACCCCGCCTTGGTAACTTTGTCGGGCGCACGACAAAAGGCTTCAATGGATCGCCCAATGCTTAGATGGTACAACTAGTCGGTGGTCAAGAACTGTCGAAAAATGTCTTACATGCGGCATCGTAGGTTCCTCCGCAAGGATCACCCATACCGCAATAATAAGAAAGCTTTTGATGGGACAAAGGAGACCGCTTTAGCTCAGAAGAATCACTGCTGGGAGAGAGATATTTGCAGTGTAAGGATCTTAAAATTATCCACGGAAAGGAGCGAGCAAGTACATCTATCCCGAGTTCCGTGATAAGGCTCCTTTGTGGAAAAGAGATCGATATTTTGGGTCCTACCTTCTGGCAAGCACTTAGAAGTGCGACACGCAATCGACGTCATGCACATAGAGAAGAACGTGTGTGATGACTTGCTTGGTATCTTCTTGGATATACCGCAAAACAAAAGATACTCTCCAAGCACGGATGGACCTTGAAGATATGAAACTCGGGAAGGAGCCGCATCACGGAGACATGGATACAGGAAAAGTACCTTCCCACACCGCTACACTCGAGCAAGAAAGAAAAATTAGCATGTGCGAATGCTTGCACGGTGAAAGTTCCGTCGGATACTCTGCCAACATAAAGAGACTAGTCTCAATGAAAGACTTAAAATTAATTGGTATGAAGTCTCACGATTGCCACGTGATGATGACGCAGATGCTTCCAATTGCAGTTAGGGGTGTTCTGCCAGAGAAAGTCCGAGACCCAATTGTGAAGTTGTGTTCATTCTTCAACGCGATTTCACAGAAGGCCATCGATCCATTGAAACTAGATAAGCTACAGGAAGACGTGGTCCACACTCTCTGCAGGCTCGAGATGTGTTTCCCCATCTTTTTTTGATATTATGGTCCATCTCATTGTTCACATCGTGAAAGAGATACGGATTCTAGGTCCCGTGTTTCTACATCAGATGTATCCTTTTGAGAGGTTCATGGGGGTCATAAAGAAATATGTTCGTAACCGACATCGGCCGGAAGGTTGCATTGCAGATGGTTGGGGAACCGAGGAGGTCATTGAGTTCTGCGTTGATTACATGGATCTCAAACCGATTGGTGTGCCTACATCACGACATGAGGGTAGGCTACAGGGAAAAGGGACATCTGGCGAAATCACTCCGCACAAACAATCTAGCTTCATTCACACAAGCACATTTCGCGATTGGGACAATCGGTTGTGGTGGCCCCGTATGTCAACATGCACAAGAGCATGCTATCCAGAACAAACCCAACGAAGTCAGAGGGTTGGATCGCGAGAGAGCATAGACATAACTTCGGCGATTGGTTGCGTAGGCACATGATGCATACGGAGACAGAGTGCGCTCAGTTGAAAGTGTTGGCTCAAGGACCGTCCACTACAATTCGGACATTCCAAGGATACGATATAAATGGTTTTACTTTTTATACAAGAGCACAAGATAAAAAGAGCACCAACCAAAACAGTGGTATCCGTACAGATGCCTACGACAGCAACGGAGATAGGAAAACCTACTACGGATTCATAGAAGAGATTTGGGAGCTTGATTACGGACCTTTGAAGGTCCCTCTCTTTCGGTGCCAATGGGTAAGACTTCCAAGGGGCATGAACATCGACAAATGCGGTATCACTACCGTGGACCTAAACTGGTGGATCTGAGAGAAGAACCATTCGTACTTGCTAATTGTGTTACACAAATCTTTTTGTATCCGATCCACTAACAAGGAGCGCCACGTGGTTATTCAAGGAAAAGAAGGATTGTCGGGTTGAGAATGTTGTCGACGAGGAAGAGTACAACCAATTCGATGAGCTTCCTCCTTTCGGAGAGGACGTTGACCTCGGTCTCATGGAAGAGAGTGAGGACGGTTACATACATACGCCGCGATCATGACGAAGGTCGAATCGTAGCTTAGTTGTCCTAATGAAATACATTTTATTTTACGATATGTAACAATTAATGTATTCTTTTGTCATATGTATCAATTTGTGTGAATTCGACTTCATCTGTGTTTTTTTGTATTTGTGTGAATTTTTGAAGCGATGGTTGGTCTCTGCATTTGTTTGAATTTAAATCTAATATTACATGTCTCAAGTATTCTTCCAAAATTTCAGAAAATTTGGATAAAAATTGATAGGATTTTAAAACAGTGAGCAATTTGGATTTTTTATTTTGAAATATTAAAACTATGAAAACAGTGAGCAATCTGGATTTTTATAATTTTACAACTTTTTCAAAACTTAGGGAAATATTTAAATCAAATATTACATGTCTCAAGTATTCCTCCAAAATTTGCGAAAATTTGGATAAAAATTGATAGGATATAAAAATCCCAAAGCAATCATCCTTTGAAAACTTTGACATAATTGATCGGAGCTTATCACTGCGGTTGTCTCATTAAGCGGCGGTGAAGTGATTTATCACTGTAGGGTTAATACTACAAACCGGCGGTGATAATCATATTATCGCCGGTTTTTTTGAACCGGCAGTGATAATACTTTCACCGCCGGGTTGATCTCGAACCGCAAGTGATAAATACTTTCACCGCGGGTTGATCTCGACCCGCGGTGATAATTCAACTATCATCGCGGTTTTCTTTATTATCCGGCAGTGATAATATTTTGATTCTTTATTATTGGCGGTGATAACATATTCTCGTTCACGTTATGAAAATATTTTAACATCATTTGTTATGTTTTAAAAATAAAAATCGAAATAGGATAAACATTGTTCACGCGGACCACTTGGAAGTGGTCCGTTAAGAAAGTTCGTTCACGCGGACCACCAAGTGGTCCGGCGTGAACTCTCGTTCATGTTATGAAAATATTTTAACATCATTTGTTATGTTTTAATCTCTATTTTTGTAAATAATAAAAATTGCCACGTGGATTTTTACATAATAACAAAAGGTGTATTTTCAAATGTTGAAATAATAAAACTTGTTAGATGGATATTTACCTAATAAAAAAATTTGATATATTTTAATGTACTCAAAGTATATCCTAAGTGCTTACAATTTTTTCCAAATTTGTAAATAATAAGGAATTGCAAGATGGATATTGACGCAATGATAATGTATTATCACCGGGTTGATACTTTCAACGCCGGTGTAGATACAACCGGCAAGTGATAATGTATTATCACCGCTGGGTTGATATTGAACCGGCAAGTGATAATTTTTTCATCGCTGGGTTGAGCTTGAACCGGCGGTGATAAGTTTTTCACCGCCGGGTTGAGCTTGACCCGCGGTGATAATACTTTCACCGCCGGGTTGAGCTTGAACCGGCGATGATAATTCAACTATCACTGTCGGTTCTCTTTATTATCCGCGGTGATAGTGTATCATCGCCGTTTTTTTGTGACCGGCAGCGATACTCTAACCCTATAAATTCAACGCCGCGCCACTTAGCCCTCATTTCCGGCTCAACTCACGCCGCCACTTCGCCGCTCAGACGCTCGCCGCGCGCCGCGTCGCATTGGCGTCGCTCGACCTCACCGCCCGCCGACGCCTGATTGCCTTGACTCACCGCCACGCCGTCCTCGCCCCGGCCGCGGCCGCAAGGTAGATTCTCTTTCTCAAAGTTCTCGTTGGGGAAATTTCGACTTTGTTGTAATCTGGAGTTCATTTGTGCGCAAGTTGAAGAAGAGACAAAGCTAAAATGTGGGATGCAAACCGAGAATCCAAAGACGACATCAAGAATCATTTGTATTTTCTTTGCAATTTTCTAAGACAAGATGCATGTTATTTTCATCGCATACTTTCACCGCCGGTTGAGCTTGAACCGCAAAGTGATAATTCAACTATCACCGCTCGGTTCTCTTTATTATCCGGCGAAGTGATAGTGTATCATCGCCGGTTTTTTTGTGACCCGGCAGTGATACTCTAACCCTATAAATTAACGCCGCGCCACTTAGCCCTCATTTCGGTTCAACCTCACGCCACGCCGCCGTCGCCTCGCATCGCCCGCCGTCGCCTGCGTCGCCTCGGCCGTCGCCGACCTCACCGCCCGCCGACGCCTGCGATTGCCTTGACCTCACCGCCACGCCGTCCTCGTCCGGCCGCGGCCGCAAGGTAGATTCTCTTTCGCAAGTTCTCGTTGTGGGAAATTTGGCGGCTTTGTTGTAATCACTGGAGTTCATTTGTGCGCAAGTTGAAGAAGAGACAAAGCTAAAATGTGGGGATGCAAACCGAGAATCCAAAGACGACATCAAGAATCATTTGTATTTTCTTTGCAATTTTCTAAGACAAGATGCATGTTATTTTCACTTTGCAACCACAGGGCATAAAATAAGATGCTTGGAGTTCTTCTTCTTGATGTAAGACACTAAACATTAAAAGAAAATAAACTTTGTTATATTAAATGCCATGAAATGCTCAACAGATGAATAAATACATTGCTAATCCAAGCATCAAAAGCATTTGCATATTTTATGCTCACAGCAGGGGACAGGAGGAATCCTACCTCTGGGTTGGAACACAGTAGTTAAAGCAGACTTAAAATCGAATAAAGCATAAGAATACTATGCATGATCTCGTGACAAAATGGTTGCGTTGAAGCTATGCACCCTTGTTTTTTATACAAGGACGCGTGTGTGCGTGCTCTATATATCCTTTTATGTGAGAAGCTTGCTAAATGTATGTATATGTGTATGGTTACCTGGATGTCAACTTCCGTTTACTTGCGCATGCACTTAATCAAGAGTTCAAGTTCTTCGTTCCCGGTAAATTAGTACACTTGTGTTTGTGTGTATACACTAGAATTGAGAAAACATCGAGCTAATCGCATTGCAACATATTAACATGATTAATGAACTGAAAATGCAAAGTGGCAAATTAATTACCTTGAATAATGAACTAGATCTTAGTAATGGACTGAGAAAATAGTAAAATTCTCTCTTTCATTAGTTCAATGAGAGAAAGGACAAATACTTTATTTAGATTTTCCATTTAGCAATATTAGTAAAGGACTAGGTTCGCCACACTGAATCTAATAAGGGCGTATGAACTTTTTATCTTAAGATGGGGACAGAGACAAGATTCTCTTTACGTGATGAGGCAAAGAACAAATTAAATTCAGCCATTGAATCCAAGGGATTATAGCACCATCAACCTATTAACCAGCCATGTCTTATCTGGCCAGTACAATTTACTGTTGTACACTGTAATCTTTCATCAGCAACCGTTAGTTTGTGAGTATAAATAAACATTTTCGTACCATACATAATTATAAACATGTAGTGTATTCGAATGACATTCATGTGAAGACTTTATTCTTTAGACATTGTGGAGAAGTCAGAGACTTTATTCTTTGTATTGCATTTTTAATAAATTTCATTGTATAATTTTTTCCTTTTATGTGAGAAGCTTGCTAAATGTATGTATCTGTGTATGGTTACCTGGATGTATATGTGTATGGTTACCTGGACTGTATGTAACGTGCATATGTTTATTGCTATATGTTTGATTTGTGCCGAGAGACATAAAGTGCATATGCGCTTATTCAGAAAATATGTGCTAACACATCGACAAAGTATATATGTATGTGTACATCTCCTGCAGATGTGTATATATCTTGTATTTAGTAGAATTGCTTGATTTAGTTTGGAATTTGGGGCAGCAGTACAATTATAAAGAGTCTGTAATGACGTAATTATAAAGAAAAATGAAAGAGAGCAACACTTCAACTGACCATTCTCAATTTCAAGTAGTTCTCTACAATATTAATGTATAGATGTATATGTGTATGTATCCTGGGATATGTAAACATCCTTTCACGGGATTAACTTTAATGTCAATCCTCGTTTGTATGTGTCTTTCAAAAATGACCTTGTTAATTGGAAATTTTCAACAAACTTGCTAGGAATGGCCTCCGACGAAGGACAAGTGCCGGAGGGAGTTGGGCCCTCAAATATGGACGAAGGAGGAAGGGGTAGCCCGAATAATAGCCCAACGTCCTATCTGAACCTGCAGGACCCAGCCATGGACCAACCTGACGATACTCACGTAAGCGAGGTAAAGTTTTAGTACACTGTGGTTCCCAAAACATGGTAGGCCCAGACGACTAATAATTTAGAAGATCAATTTGCAGGCTCAGGCGTGTGATCAACGAAGGCAGCGCGCAAGTCGTGGTCCGAACAAGATGCCTAAGGGAATTTTTAACATAGTGGAGCTCTCGGCAGTCGGGGAACCTGCTATACCTGAGTCATCATTGGGGCCGTACAGGACAGCCTGCGGGGTTATTGCTAGGGATGACGTGCCCATCAGCTATAGATCATGGATTGGCCGCGGAGGTGACCAATGGGTGGTACCCAATGAGTGAAGAACTCTTTATGGGACAAGTGAAACAAGTTTTCCAGTTCCCCAAGGGACCGAGTGGTTGCAAAGAAACGAGCACTCTGCATCATGTGCTTTGCGTGGAAGAATTGGAAGACTGACATTAAACAAGAATTATGTGAAAAGAATGAAACGCCGAATTTTGACACGCACCCAAAGTTAAGGGAGTTCGGGATGAATTTGTGGCGTATAAGAGGTCAAGAAGCTCACATAGTAAGTGAAAGGAACAAAGCAAACGCGGATAAGAATATTCACCCTCACGGACTAGGAGCGGGAGGGTGCGTGAAGAAAATACAAAGCATGGGATCGGTCAGAACAAGAAATGACCCGCAAGGGTATAATTCTCGCTGCGGCCGCCTTAAGCGAAAGATCAAAGCTTTGGTTGCTTGGGAGGGTGCTTCTATCTCCGATGATGGCGCTTAAGCTTCGTGAACCGATAGAGAGCGAGGAAGTGTTGCGCAGAATCACGGATGCTCACTCACGTCTTCCCAAGGATCTTTCGCGCCACGAAGGGAGAATGACGAGCTAACCATAGCCCAGGTAACAAGGAGCATCCAGTCGCACTGAGGAGTTGGTTTGGTCACGTGGAAAGAAGCCTTCCCGCAGACGCATGGATGTACAAGCGTTCAAAGAGATTAAGAGAAGATCAACTGGAGCGTCGGATAAAAGATGCCATCACGAGGCGCTAGAGGAACAAAGGTCGGAACTAGATAAGGCCGTGGAGCAAGCCGCATGAAAGCTCTCGACCACGACCGCCACCGGTGAAAGCCCCGAGCTCATCGATCCGGTGCTCGTAAGAGCATTGCGGCGTCCACTGTGGATTCCCGAAGAGCATGGATGCGTTTTCTCGTGGATGACATCAAAGAACCGACACGTGCAAACTACATTTGGCGCATATGGCATTACCATAAAGGTGGTCGAGGCGTGGCTTGGCCATGCCAGAGTCACGGACTTTGCATCGCCGCCCGATACCACGAGGATTCGCCAGGTCGAAGTGGGCGGTGTCGTCCGCCAATACCGAAAAATGGAGGTAGAGATCCTGGCGAGGATGGGAACAAAAGCTAGGAGAAAGCGTGAATGGCTTCTCGCGTGGCGCAAGAGCTTGATTAAGTTTGGCTCGGATAATGAGGCGGCGACGATGATGATCACCGCACTCTCCACAGAGACCTCCGCCCTTCGCCGCCAACCAGAAAAGTCCAACTCCTCCGTCGGCACCAACGAGAAAAAGCCCGACTCCTCCGCCAAAAGCGTGAAGAATCGAACAACGGGAACATCTCGGCGATCAGACCGTCCTCGAAGAAATCTCAACCATCTGTGAACCCGGGACAACCACAAAAGAAACTATCGGTGACATGGTCGAGGAAGAGCGGAAAAAGCATGTAGCGCTGCGTAGCATCTCACTTTAAAAAGGTGCCATCAAGTAAGAAGACTAAAGTTGATCCGACGCGCAAAAGTTTTTCTTGAGTATGGCAAAAGTGCAAAAGACGGGCGAGCTTCGAACCTTGCAAAATATCGGACTACGAGCGCATATCCGAGCAAGACTTGCGGCGGCTAGTGCCGACACGTTAAAGCGGGATGCTCAAGCGGATGATGTTCAACTAGATGCTCGCGCAAGGTCTCGGTGGAAGTTTGTTATGGGAAAACCGCTGGTTGAACCAGCTCATTTCGACAACCTTACAACTCAATCTGCGGTAGCGTCCATCGATGGTACATGCGGCGATCCAACGATGGTATGGAGGCGTTCCCGATCGATATACGAGCAAGATTTTCACAATGGGGATAACATCTGCTGGGTTCTTTTCACGGAGTTGTATATGTTGTACCAAAGAAGATGCCCCGGACGTGAACATACTTAGACTATGGACTTTGTAAGTCCATCAAGATATCGTTGAGCATTTACATCGTTTAATTGCATCTCTAACTTCTTTCTTATGTAGAATGGAGGCATGGACATGTAGAAGAAATAACAATGACAATCTAGCATTCCTAGATCAGGGGCTCGTCAACGAGAAACTTGTGAGCGACAATCCACGATTCGTTGAAGACTATTTATTTAATACTTTTTGAAGTCGCAATACAAAACCTCCGTACTTTTACCCTATAACTTCAAGCACGTATCTCTCGACTTCTAATATCGTTTTACTATTTTTCGTAACACGCACGATGTGGGAGTAATTGACTACGTTGACATATATGTGCGAGTTTCACGGGTCCTCCTCGTCATCCAGTTAGATGCTAGCAGGATTTTTGTCTTGGACTCGGAGAAAACAAACTAATCTGTACCAAGACCTTTGGGACATCTTTGAGCAAGTAAACTCGATCGTTGCGTTATTACTCTAGCAAAATTCTATTCTATTGCATTCAAGTTTAATTACTACTCAAAATCATTCATGTGGCTTTATGCATCTTTGCAAGAAAAGTGTTGGTATCGTCCATACCGGAAAATTTTGAAATAATAAATGACTTCCCATGCATGAAGCAGAACCGGAAACAATTTATGTGCATTCTATGTATGTACAAATATGCATTCAATTGTCACGAGAGTGTCGGCTATAACGAAGCCATGGTGCGTAATTACACTTTGATGCCCTTTTTATTTAACAAATATCATCATTAAGTAACTTCCTTTTTGTTCAAAAACAGCGCTCAAAGCGAGAACCAATAAGTTATTCTTGATGAAATTATAGCAATTCAAGAACAGATCGCGGATTCATTCATGATGAGATCATCAATCCAAGCGGCGAGTTCCACGAGTAGCCTCATCGCCTCATTCCTACGGCCTAGACGCGTGACATGTCTACTTGACTCATTGTAAAATCAAAGCAAGCGGGATGACATGTAGTCGAGCTACATTGTAAAAGCAAATTATATGATGCGTAATTTAATATATTTGAATTATGATTTTAACGATGCTTAGTCGATACATGCATATATTTGAATTATGTTTTGAACGATGCTTTATATACTAACATATGGACACTGTAAACAATTATATAAAAATATATATATATTGCACAAAAATATGCAAGATTTTCACCGGTTCTTGAGAAAACCGGCGGTGATATGTATATATCATCGTTGGATTATGGTACAACCGGCGGTGCTAGTGCGATATCCTGCGGTTGTAGATATAACCGGCGGTGATAATCCTTATCACCGCCGGATTTTGGTTTGATCCGGCGGTGATAGTCCTTATCACCGCCGGATTTTAGTTTGATCGGCGGTGATAGTCCAATATCACCGCCGTTGTAGGTAGAACCGCGGTGATAATCCTTATCACCGCCGGTTCTCAACCGGCAGTGATAATCCTCGAGTATCACTGCCGACCAATCACTGCCGGCGCCAATGACCGGCAGTGATGGGGTTTTGGAACCGGCAGTGATGTGCTGTTCTGTAGTGGTGCGTGATCTCATTTGTTAACCTCGATTCGTTTCTTTAATCCAATCATGCGTACAAGGAGACCATTAATGCTACATCAAGGAGACGAGGACCAATGGCCACGTAAATTCCGCGTAGGCGAGTCTTGACACCCTGTGATAGCTCCAGTTTTGTCCGATAAACGTTCAGCTCTGAGTAAGTGAGTAGTGGTCGAGTCTTACCATGAAAATTATTCTTGGAACATGTTGGTTCCTACAATCCTACTAGGCAACTACTCGTAAGTCGTAACCAATGGGGATGGAAACCTTGCAGGTTCCAGTTTTATCGACATTGGGAAGAAGTTCTAACAAACATGAAGTTATGTTATCACAGTTAACAAAGGAAAACTGAAGCAATAAAAAAAGTTCAGATTGAGTTATTTGTTTTGAAGGTTTATAAAATCCCACAATAATTTTTAGATCGAAAAAAAACAAAATTTCTAGAAGTTCTCTCATTAATTGAGAGAAAAAGAGAATATGTACACCAATAATTTTGGTAGGGTCCTATTATAATGATGAAGAATTGAAGATTAATCATGTATAGATATTACAACTATTACAATTATATAATAAATACAATTATATTTCTTAAAGACAATAAAGTTATATAATAAACACAATACGTTAGAATATATAGCCACGCAATTGAGCGAAAAACTCTGCTAATTTATGCATGATAGTACGGTTCTGTAAATACGTAAGCATTTCAGTCTAATCTTTGCAGATTCTCCCGGGAAACGCATCTAGACATTGATTTTTTTCATCTCCAGGGCACACCACGTATATGAGAGAGGAAATAGTACTTAAGATGGTACTTAGTTTGTAGCACGCATCTGCATCAAGGAATGATGCGAATTGTTTTTTAAATAACAGAAGGACAATAAATCCTCTCGATTTCTATTAATTATCAGAAATCACATAAGTGAAATGGACGCAAATAGAAGACCTATGTAACTAGTAGTACTTAATTAAGATGGGTCTCATTAGATTCCAGGCGTGTAATGGCAGACAAATAAAAATCAACGTACGTTCATAATTCTTCTGTGCAATAACTGAAGAACGAAACAAATGCATTAGGACAATCCGGTGTTCTGCCGCTGGTTTCACTTGCTTGTGGGAAATATTTCTGGAGAGCGGTTTTCTTTATGAAGACCTGCTTGAGGAATTGTCCCAAGACTCCCAACTCTCAAGTTGTCGTTCATAGACCCATTAAATGAATACATTGTCAGCATGTCTGCAGTTTTCTTGGGGAGATTCCAATGGAACTTAAGAGTCTTTGTACTAGCTTTTAGAGAAAAAAAAAGAAAATCATAGAAGCACCTCTCTCTCTCTCTTTCTTGTATTTTATATGCAAATAAAGAGTCCTTCGGTATTAAACATTACTTTGGCTCTGACACTTTTTCCAAAAAGTGCAATTTTAGTCATCCCAAAATGCACATTGGCGTTTTCCCGGGCATCTCAATGGAACTTTAAGGTATTTCAATGGAACGGCATTTCACAAAAGTCCTGGGCAACAACTTCCTTTAAAGTTGAAATGTAATGAAAAGCAATAGCAAATTTTTCTCATTTCCATTAGACAAAGTAAAAATAAAAATCAATAGAACGAAAATGACACGCAGATTCTTCATCTTTCGCTTTCCTTCTCTTGTTGCTGACATGGCTATCTTGTTCACGTTGCAAACGATTGGGGGCACAAATAGAGAGCCTTGCGTGGCTGTTTTCACTGTACGTACCTGTAGCAGTAGCTCCCTACCGTGTCATGAATCGGGGCGAGTATATGGTCATTCATCTTACGATGACAATTCTAGATCGACCCACACGTGGCAATGGATCACGTTGTGACGTGGCCAAATAGATACACAGGTGGCAATGATGGAATGAAAATTTACATGACTTGCGCGACGCAAACACGGGCTTCCATGAAATTATTCATTGGAAAAAAATATAGAGATCGATTGCACGCATTAGTACGCCGAACTCCCGAGAAACAACTATGCAAGTAATCTGATCTTGTACAATGACAAGAAACAAATACCGTACGCCTTGTTTTTTTTAAAAAATGAAATACGGTGTGCCTTGTTTTGAGGGCACCCAATTGAAGTATATCATGCATTTATGTAGTACATTGTTCCAGTGCTTGCACAGTGACCCGTTGCGTCCAAGGGGATAGAGATGTTTGTAGTTGTACTAGAGGGTAGTAATAAAATTGGGCAGGTTTGGAAAAATACGAGACAGTAGATCAAGCGAGATTGAATATACCAGGAACATGCAGAATCTTGTTGTGATTTGTGAAACATCACATGACCTCCAGCAAAGTTCATTCCGCACTGCCCATTTTGAACGAAAGGCAAAGGGGAAGGAGATGCATGAATGTCAAAATCAGCACACATGCTAGCCGGTCCAAAATTTCCGATGACTGCAAAAGGAGGATGGTACGATCCAGGTTCAAAATTTGAGCGAAATTTTAAAAACTCTCGAATTTTGGCTGGGGACGAAATTCAAAATCCCGGCAAAACGAAAATTTTAAAATTAGGGTTTTCTACAGTATTTTTAGTATATTTCGGAACCTCTATGATTTTGGCTAAAATTTCAGCATTTTGGACCGGTTTGCGCGGTTTTTAGACCAGATTTCACACCAATTTTTTTTAGAAGAATTGTAATGTCTTTAATGAGGAATACATGTAAAAAGTTTGCACAAAAATAAATATACAAATTATATAACCCTAAATCCTAAATTAGATTTCGGCCTTAAATGATGTATTTTGGCCTAAATCCTAATTTGGATATCGGCCTTAAATTGTATTTCGGCATAAACTCTAACTTGGCTTTCGTCCTTAAATTGTATTAGATTTCGGCCTTTAATGATGTATTTGCCTAAACCCTAGCTTGAATTTCGGTCATACATGATGTATTTCGACCTAAATCCTAAACCCTAACTTAGAAATTTTATGTACAAATACTTAGTATTTTGTATTCAAATAGATAGAAAATATAGATAAATACTAGCATTATTTGTTTCATATTTTTTCCTAATTTTTTCTAGCCTCAGGAGACCATTTCACAACCGATTGAAAATCAACAAAATTCCGGTGATTTCGGTTGAAATTTCGGTTTTCCTAGTTTCAAATTTACCGGATTTCAAATTTGTTTTTTGAATTTTGTTCGAAATCTCGCTAAAATTTTGGATTTCAGTCACCTCTGAGATGTGATCCGAAAACAAAATTTGAAACCTTGGGTACAAGTTAGTGGCGAAGCCACCTCCCGACGAGCACGGGTGATTGCCCGTGCTCCCTGGCAAGTGGTGAAGGTCCATCGATGCATCGCCGCCAAGCACCATGAAATTCATGGTTTCTCAGGCAAGCCTTTCCCTAGCCGATGTTTTTGGTTTTGCGATGTTGCTTAGTTGCTTTGTCGCAGGGGCCAAAGGCCGCATCGCCGTCGATACCCTCACATGGTCACACCTCACATAGCCTACCAAGCACTAGGTGACCCATAATCCTACACCTCTTCACGCAACCAACAGCCGGTGACTCAGAATGGATCAATTGTTCTGCTCTTGCAGTCCCTCTCGGCATCTCTCTTGTGCTCCTCTCCTGTGCTTCTCCTCAACCCTCAAAAGCCCAGAAAACACTAGCTTGTTAGCAGCTGGCTGTCGATTGGATTTCAACACCTTGACAGGCGTCTAGGACGCTTAGCACACACCTTGATAGGCGTCTAGGACGCCGCACGATCTTTTCAGAAGTAAGCTTCAGATCTACCGTACCAACATCAAGAACAGAAGCATGTGACCCATTCCTCATCAACACGGAGGAACCCCGAGCAACCTGATAAGAAGAAAACAATGATACATCAGCACATACATGAATATTAGCCCCATCATCAATCCACCAATCAATAGATTGACTAGTCGAAAGAACAGTGAGTAAATTACCATACCCAGGTGTCTCCTTCTCAGCATTGCCAATAGTCACATTGATAGGTTTGGAGTTCTGTCCCTGCTGATCATTTTCTCGTTTGTGGCTTGCATATCTCTTTGCCCAATATCCAATCTCACCACACACGAAGCAAGGCTTGTCGTTCTGTTGTTTCTTCTTCTTAAAGTTTATAGTTTTTACAGCTTTTCCCTTCGACTTGAACTTACCAGAACCAGAACGCTGTACAAAATTGGCGCTGGTTTGTCCCTCAACCACCTTTGGGTGCACATCCTTCGTCCGAGCTTTCTCCTTAACATCAAGAGACGCAATCAAACTCTCAATAGAGACTTCTTGCCTCTTGTGTTTTAGAGATGTGGCAAAATTCCTCCACGAGGGAGGCAATTTGGCAATGATGCCACCAGCCACAAACTTGTCGGGTAACGTGCACTTGAGGTCATTAAGTTCCATCGCAATGAACTGTATCTCGTGAACCTGTTCAACTACAGAACGACCATCAACCATTTTGTAGTCATGATATTGCTCCATAACATACAGTTCACTGCCAGCATCCGAGGCACTGAATTTATTTTCAAGTGCCTCCCACGGCTCCTTTCCATCTGACATGTGCATATACACGTCACAAAGACGGTCTGAAATAACACTAAGAATGTATCCTATAAAAATTGTGGTTGCATCCTTGAACTCTTTTTCTTGCTCAGTAGTAAGGGTTCCTTTAGGTTTGCCAGCTGCAACCCAGTAGACGTTCATAGCTGTGAGCCACAGAGTGGCTCGCGTCTGCCATCTCTTAAAGTGAACACGGTAAATTTATCCAGTTTCATTGCCTCAGCAAATTCAGATGCTTTCATCATATTCACCATAAAAAGCCTATCACGTTTTTGGATTGTTGGATAATTAGGCATATTAATGATGAATCTATTCCGAAAATAAGATATGATGATAATTGAAGCTAGAACAGATGAAACAAATAAACTAGATAGAAGTAATATAGCAATTGCAATGTCTATCTCATCTATATTATTAGATAAACAAAACATAGATGAGGTTCGTGTGCGTTACGGAGGTGATGCGAAGACGTGGCCAAACCGGTAGCAAATGCCGATGAAGATCAGAAGGCGATGTAGGCGTAGCTGACCATCGGTGTAGAAACCAGCAAGCAGTCGCGTGAAGACGCTTCCCAAAAACATGATTCGCCCTCTCCCGGTGCAGGATCTCAAGGGCGGACGTTTCGGAGATCTGCTCTCCGAACAGTCGGTGCACGTCGATGAAGGGACGGGGAAGACGGAGGCGTAGCGCAGTACTTCGGGAAGGCAAAAGGTTCGAGAGATTGATCTAATCTCTGTTCTGCATATATATAACAGAGAGAATCGTGGAGCACGATACGAGTCGATTACAGATACTGCGTAATATCCACTCCATGATTCGAGTCAGTTACAGATAAGTTCGTGCAGTTAATACTACGTTAACGTAACCGTATTGACTACTTAATCCCACGCTGCAAAAACTGCAAAAGAGAACTGCGCCTACGCAAGCCATCGGACCCGATTTCGCTACACCATTCACGTGCATGTCGCGTACGCACGTCGCCTGGCCTGGCATGACGTGGCGTGGCGAGGCGAGGCGAACGAGCGTGCGCGTGTGTTCTCTTCTTCTTCTCATGCTCAAGCATGGTGGAGGAACTTTCACTTATAAGGTGATCTTCATCCACCTCCACTAACAATATAGGACTATTGTATTGTCACCTCTCTTCCATCTAATGGGCTTTTGAAATTTTCCAAAAAAAATTTTTATGAACTAACGGGTCTCTAGCTCAATAATTCCAAAAACCTATTCCATAAGGGCCACATCGTTATTAGTCTTGCTTAAGTTCTTAAGATTTCCTACTCCGCTAATGGTACAAGTGTAGCCTAGCTACCTAGTACAAGTTGCCACTATGTTATTTGCTTCTGAAGCTTATTTCAATCTTCCCGTCTGATACCCTGATGTTTCTTCTTCTTTTGTGCGGAAGAGTTGTCATGTATTTCTGAGCCATAATAGGATGTGAAATACGGAGATTTAGCATTTGCTTGAGTGTACATTTGGACGGCATTACGCCACGAGCAAAACAAGCTGGACGCACGACTGCGTATGCAAACCTGGCATTGCATGTCATTGTCACGCCCCCTCCGGTCATCGTGCAGAATCTCTCTATCTGCGCACACGCTTTGACCTTCCCACCCAACCCACCCTAAAAACCCGCGGACGTACAGTCCCTTTTGCAAAAAAACGCATCGTGCAGTACCTGTGCCGTTCGCCAAGTTGCCGCCCTGCTTGGAGCCGGAATGAGATCCACTGTAGTAGGCCGACTGTTGCAACTGTATCATGATCTGAGCTGTTTATTACGGTGATCAAATGTTACTAGTAGTTAATGACTATTAAAGTTACAATCGCCTGTACTGAATCCCTCTCTGTTGGAGCCACCCGTCTTTCTACAACCAACAAAGCCACCAGGGCCCCCTCTTGCTTGTCCAACCCCTGTATCTTGAACCATTGTGTATGTGCGTTGCATCTCCGTTAATGCTCGTGTACAGTGGTACTTGTCAACTACAAGCTTATGTTATACAGGATTTTAGATAACGTGAAAGGAGAGATGACATCTACTATTTAACACATAGTCATATAAACGGTTTTATATTTTATGTATTATTATATATAAAATATATTAAGAGAGGTGCTTCTATACATCTCCTTTAATATAAGTTGTATAAATCTTGAAGCAAGCGAAGAAGTAAGTAACCATTCATTCATGCGTTAATATTTACGTAACTTTAAAAAAAAGATACATAGAAGCACCTCTCATCTATTAATTGTATGAAAATATAGATAATCTATTGTATAAGTTATTCTCTACCTATCTATAGATGATATAGAGTTATATTACGAACAATCACTGTCTAGACCACTCTACATTAGCTAAGCACAGAAAACCACCGCTTCACGTGGACGTGGCCCCTCTGCGCCGACGAGCGCCCCACCTCGGCACCCTCCTTATAGAACGCGAACCCGCCTTTCCCTCGTCACACGCCGGCCGGTCACTGTGTCGTGTCCGTGTGTGCCACGCACCTAAGCCACTAGCTGCATTGCACTAGCTAGCAGTCCTTGTGTTTGTGGCAGTATATCGTTTTCCGGTGGTCCGTCCACAAGGGCAGAGAGGCCGTTTGACACTGTGCATGGCGTTGGAGGCCGTGGTGTTCGCCCAAGGCCACTTTGGCTACGGGCCGTGCAAGGACTCGCCCTACACGCTGGCGCCGTGGTGCGACGCCGTGGGCGGCGGCGGCGTCTTCGGTGAGTTTTTCGGGGTCTGGGATCACCAACTGGCCGCCTCCGTGTTGCCGAATGCTGAGGAGTGGGAGGCGGTCTCCATGGACCAGTCGGGTGCTAATTCCACGGAGGGCAAGGCGCCGCCCAAGCCGGCGGCGGCCGCGGGGAGGAGGAAGCGGAGGCGCACCAAGGTCGTCAAGAACAAGGAGGAGATTGAGAGCCAGCGGATGACCCACATTGCCGTCGAGCGCAACCGCCGGCAGCGGATGAACGAGCACCTCGCCGTGCTCCGCTCCCTCATGCCGCCCTCCTACGCTCAAAGGGTACTACTAAGCTGCTGCTCTTTAATCAATCAGTTTTAGCATCTCAACTTCACCCGTTCGTCTAAAGTTTCGTTCTGTCTGTATCAAATGAAGCATCACTCATTAACTATACATTTGCTAATGTAATAATAATGACATATCCGTGTTGCGTTTTTGCGTTTTGTTAGGGTGACCAAGCATCCATCGTTGGTGGCGCAATCAACTACGTGAAAGAGCTCGAGCTGCTCCACCAGTCGCTCGAAGTTCAAAAGAGCCTCACGAACCGCGCCGGTCGCAGTGACGCCGGCCACTCCCCTTTCGCCGGCTTCTTCAGCTTCCCACAGTACTCCACCTCGTCTCCCGGTGGCTTCGGCACCACCAGCACCGGCAACGCGAGCAACGTCAAGAGCGAGGTGGTCGGCCCTGCTGAGAGCGGCCGGTCGGCGGCCGTCGCCGACATCGAAGTGACCATGGTGGAAGGCCACGCGAGCCTCAAGGTGCTCGCCCGGCGGCGGCCGAAGCAGCTCCTGAAGCTGGTCGCCGGGCTGCAGCAGCTGCGCATCCCGCCGCTGCACCTCAACATGACCACCGTCGACGCCATGGTCTTGTACTCCTTCAGCCTAAAAGTAACTTCTTTTCTAACTACTCGAGCAAATGAGCAATTAGAGCGCCGTGGCACCGCAACGATTGATTTCCATTTTTGTATAACAACGCCGCATCGATCGCTTTCGTTTGGATGGTAGGTGGAGGATGACTCCAAGCTGCGCTCTGTGGAAGATATTGCCACCGCTGTGCATGAGATCCTGGGCAGCATACAGCGGCAGGAGGTGGAGGCGGGCCTCAGCTAGCAGCTGACGCCACAGAGGAGGCCGTCATGCATGTGAAGCATCTGTACCCGTTTGCCGTGTGCCTGCCCGTACGTCCTGGAAATGGGATCCATCGTAGCTTTTGTACGTGAAATTGTGAATGTGATTGTACCCTGCATGCAATCATGTGATCTTGTCCAGCGCCAGAAAAGAAAGGAAATATATATATCAAAACTGGCGCTCTGCTCCGACCACTTCTTTTTGGAGTAACGTACGTACTTGTACATTCACGGATTTACATGCATGCGTCCAGCTATCTCGAATTCATTCACGCACCGAAGCACATCTTGTGATACGTTTCGATAAACAGTGAGCTACTGAGCTAGGCAAGCAGAATGATTGCTCGATGATGTGATGAGGTCGTCCTTTTCTCCCATGGAAAATAACAATACTCCTGCGTGGTATCTTGGTCAGGTCGTAGGTGAATAATGCTGTCCACAAACATGTGCGTTCAGGGTGCACTAGCGTAGCCGTAGACAGACAGCTCGAGTAATTTGTGCTAGATAGAGACGAGAGATTCCATTGACCGTGAAATAGTTACTGCAGTGTATGCATCAGGGCTATAACTGCTTGCAGTTGTATTTAGATGTGTGTGTCTCTAGAATAGATGTCCAAAGGACGACGTCGCGCTATGCACCAAGGTCCCGAAGCGCAGATTTCACACATATATCAGTTTGCTGAAATGCTCGATCTCCCAAACAGAGAAAGATCGAGCAGGTGAAGAATATATTTTACGGTTTTCCTTTATCAAACAAAAGGGTAATTTTCAGATAACTACACACATTTTAGTTTGTATTTAATAAAACTACATATACTTGGGCATAAGTTTCAACAAACTACACTTTTATTGATTCCTGTTAAACCTAACAGGACCTGATCGAACACGTGGGACCCACTTGGTAATGACATGTGAGAATTACCTGACAGTGGTAGAAAAATATGTATAATTCTGTGTAATATGTATTTTCTGATAGTTTTGATGAGATATATGTAGGTTTATAAAATCTAATAAAAATAATCAAGAAAACACCAGCTAATCAGCTATTTAGTTTAAAAGTCTCTAACAAGTTAAAAATTACCAAAATTAAACTTAGGGACAAGTATAGTCCAAATAACCAGCACTTAAATGTAGTTGTGCATATTATAGCTATTTTGTCTCTCAGCAAATTAGCATGAAAGATTAAAAAACATTGTGAAGGTGGTCGTATTTAGCATACGTACGTGTAAGAACTTATAACCTAGAAAACTTTATGACAAAGTATGTGTAGTTTTGTAAAATACAAACTAAAATATATACTTTTCTGATATTTATATCAAAATAGACGTAGTGTTGTGAAATTTACACTCAAACAAATGTTTATAAGGAAATTACAAAGAAATCAATGATCCCATAATTGTTCACACACAGAGGCCACGTTAGCAGATAAGGATTAAGGAATCGGATAACACAAACTATCTTTACTACTTAAAAAGAATGTATTGGTGGTTGGTACGTCATTTGTTCCCTTCCCTCCCCTTCTCACCAATACTCAGCACCGACATGCGTGCCTTACTCCCCGCGCACACGCAGGGGTGGAGCCGGCCCGTGGCCCAAGCCTCAGGCCGAGCTAGCTATTCTCAACCCATTTAAGCTGCCCTTTTGATCCTAGGCCTCTAGCCAAGGTGGCTCGAGGCCTATCTCTGCCACTGCACACATACCTCTGGAAATTGAAGAAAAAATCGTACCAAACAAACTACCTAACAAACTCAATCTCACCAAGAACTCAATCCACATCTCTTTATTCCTAACAAACTCATGGTATAAAAGAGAAACAATTTTTTAAAACAACCACATCGAAGCACTGTTCCTTTAGCTTTTCTTTAGAAAACTTCAACGTGTCACCACCCGTCGCTAGCCACTATTGGTAGAGAAGAGAAAGAGGGAGAGAAAGGATCCCCATCCCTGACCATATCCGGCCTCCCCCGTCGCTACACCGTGCCACCACCCGTCGCCAGCCGCCACCGTTGGAGAAGAGCGAGAGGGAGATCTGCCTCCCACCGGACTTAGCAGATCGACCGACGTACTAAGGTGTCTTAGTGATGGTGCTTGTGGACATTGCTGGCATAGGGGAGTGAGAGGGATCATCGAGGGAGGGCCGTCGCCGGTTGCCATTGGTGGAGAAGAGCGAGAGGGGGAGAGAGGAGCCTGTCTTCAGTCGTCGCACCGCATCTGGTCTCCTCCCGCTGCTACAACGCCAGATCCGGTCTCCCCCACCGTGACACCACACCACCACCTGTTGCTGGCCGCCATCGATGGAGAATACCAAGAGGGAGATCTGCCTCCCGCCGGGCAAAGAAGGCGGACTTGGTGAAAGCATCTAGACCCCTAAGTTGGTTTGGTTTTGATAATTAATGACAACTTTAGTTAAAGGACTAATATTTTCCTTGAGAATATTAAAAACAGGTTAGTCCCAGATTTGGTGATCATGGAAGCATAAAGAATGGTGCAAAACAAGATCAATACATCAAGAAAGTGAAAAGGAATAAATATAAAGACCTTTCTCTACCTTTTTTGCCGATCTCGGAGTTTGGAGAAAAGATCGGGTTGCTAGAATTAGGGGGTAGCACCGGCCCCAGAGCGGTGTAAAAAAACCCGAGAAGGGTATTTTTGGGGACCAGACAGGACGGTGCTACCGGGCGAGCGGTAGCACCGGCCCTCAGCCCGGTGCAAAAATTCCAGAGAACTCCATTTTTGGGCAGTCGGGTGGTCCGGTGCTACTGCCCATGGTAGCGCGGTGCTACCGGGCAAGCGGTAGCACCGGCCCTTTAGCCCGGTGTGATAATTCCAGAGAGCATCCTTTTATTCTCTCTGGGAGCCCGATGCCACCGCCCATGGTAGTGCGGTGCTACCGGGTGCGCGGTAGCACCGGCCCCTCAGCCCGATGCTTTAATTCCAGAGATGCCCAAATGTGACGAAGCAAAAATAAAAAGGGCCCGATGCTACCGGTCCTAGTTGGGCGGTAGCACCGGACCCTCTATAACGGCCTCTGGTAAGTGCATTTAATGCACTGTTATAATCGTTGGAATGGAACCCGGTGCTACCGGTCCTACATGGGCGGTAGCACCGAAAAATCTGATTTCAGCCCAATTCGAGCTCCAACAGCTAGAAAAATTGATGAGGGCTATAAATACACCCCCACCTGCATTCTAGAGCTAACATTGGTCCTCATTGATGATATTTGAGCTCTAACAAGTGCTCTCCACTCTTTAGTGCATTCAATTATCTTTTGTGAGTGTGAGGAGTAAGTTTGAGTGTTGCATTTAGTGATTGAGCCTTTAGACACTCAAATTCGACTTCAAGCAAGCGTCAAGGTTTATTACTCTTGGAGGTTGCTGCCTCCTAGACAGCTTGGAGGCGATCGTGCACGGTGAGCCTCTCAACGAAGATTGTGGGAAGCCCCGGCAAGTTATGAAGGCCGGAGTTCGCTTACCCGGAGCGGGGAAGAACTACCTTAGTGATTGAGGAAGGCTCAAGCGAGTGGAGCTGGCTTGACGTGGTTCAAGTCACCTCAACGTGGAGTAGGGGAGACCGGCAAGTCTCCGAGACCACGGGTCAAAAAAATCTTGTTTCTTACTCTCTTGTGATTTGTCTTTTTATTCTTGTGATAAATTTCATTACTAGCAAAATTAAGTAGACTATTTGTGCTTAGAATTGTTCTTGCTAAACTTGAATTGATTAAGTGCTTTAGGTGATTGCTAGAAATTATAGTTGTGAATTTGCAATTATTGCTTCTATATCTTAGTGTCTTTCTTAATTGCAAATTAGATTTGAAAAATTTAGAAACCTCCTATCCACCCCCCCCCTCTAGTCGGTCATCCTTGATCCTACACTTGGTGAATTAGTCGACAGTGCTAGGATGTGTTGGTGATGTACTTGTGGGTGGCGGTGGCATAGGAGAGTGAGGGGGATGAGCAAAGGGAAGCTGGAGAGATTGGCCCCATCGAGAGAGGCCACCGAAGGCAACTGTAACATCTCAAAATTATAAGAAAAGGATAATGGAAATTTAAAATTTTGAATGTGTTTTGATTTTGAAATTTCTGGTTTTTCTTATTCTTTTTGGATTTTCCCCCCTAAAAGAAAAGTCATTTATGTGGAATTACTAAAATGGTAAAAACAAAATATCAAAAAAATTATATTTAAATATAATAAATCCCTATAATTACTTTTATAAAGTCAAAATTCATGTGAAATCATTAATTAATGACAAGAAATGTAAATTAATGGGATTTTGACTGAAAATAGTAGAATGTCAGAATGTTTTAAAAATCTAAAAAGTTTATATCGAGCTGAAATTTTTAGAATGCATTCCTAAGATCAATTTTAATCTCTAGTAAAAATAGAAAAAATTAATACTCACATTATTGCCTTTTAAAATTCTAAATTAGAAAAACAGAAAAACTGGAAGTTGTAATGTCGTATTTATTAGAAAATAAATAAGCAAGATATCCATGTGAAATTTTTATATAAGAACACTTAGACCATAAAAAATCTTATCAAAATTTTACAAAAATTCTTGACATTTTTAAATCCTCAAATAGATGAAGAATAGAAAAGATTGAAATAGACAGAACAGCTTGTCAGAATTACTAGAAGTTTAAACAAAGTATTTCAACTTGAAATTTTTACTAGATAGCAAACATTATCTAGTATTCACATACAAAAATTTTCAAAAAAGTTGAGACGAGAGCGACAACCCAAATTAATGAGCTAATGCCCTTCTGTCCAGAAACGCTGAACTAAAGCCGCCCTAACCGACACTGTCAAGGTGGGCCCGCGGCTTTTCCGGTCCCACTCGTTAGAACCCTTCTCCCTCCTGCCTTCCTTCTTCTCCACACCGGAACCAAGCCGCCCCGCCTCCCTCCGTTGTCCGTTTCCCGGTCAAATGCCGCACCTCCACGTCGTCCGAGGCCACGTTCTGACACGCTGCTGCCACAGAGCCGTCTCGGCTGGCATGACCCATGCCCTGCGCCGTGGAATGACCGAGAAAGCCGACGCCGCCTTGACCGACCGCCGAACAGCACCATGTCCAAACCCTGTGTCGCCACCCTATTTGCCTATAAAAGGCCTTGGGTACTCCTGATATCCCTACCACAATACCCCATTTGGCTCGAAGCTCCACAAATCATCCCCAATTCCGTCATTTTCGTCGAGCACCGAGAAGGGGACTAGAACTCAAATCAAGAGATCCCGGTGAGCATTCTCAAATCCCTTGATTTTAGAGCACCAACATACGTCCTTGAGATCTTCGCGAAACTCAATTTTGGGTTCCTCCGACCATAGCATCGCCACACCAGGACCCTTTTTCCTACCACACAGCCTTTCCTCGAAGCCATTGACCACTGAAATGGAAGCCTCGTGACCTCTAGATGCTTAATCCACCCTCGTCCGAGCTCGAGCTGAACTCAAACACCGTCGCGGCTAGCCGTCACCACCACAGCCGCACTGCGCTGCCGCGGGCACAGCTCGTCGCCGCTCCTCTGCCACCGACCATTGCCCTAGGTCCGCCGCACCGTGCTGTTTCTACCCAAGCCACGAGCTACTGGTTTCCGGCCAAGCCTCACCGTCGGCGAGCTTGCCAGGCCACGGCTCTGTTCAGTGAGGCTTCGCAGTGGGGCTAAGTCATCAATCGCTGACCGACGAGACCCACGCGACAAACTCATGCGTTCTCACACATACTCGGCCACTGACGCGAGCCCAGGTTGCCAGTGACACAGCAACAGATTCTGACATGCGGGACCTCTGTGTCAGTCGCACGTGCTTGTACCCACCGACAAACAGCCCACCTGTCAGTCGCTAGCTCTCGCTCACGCGCGCAATCGCTGACAGTGGGTCCAGCCTGTCCGTGGGAGCAGCCAAATTCAAAAAGGCGCGTGCGCAAAAGAGAAAAGACGCTTTCGGTCTGCGAAATCATATTTTTGAATTTTCTTGTATTTTTCTAAACCCACTAGATTCAAACTAGCATAACTTTTGATATAGCTCCAAATGAAGTGATACAAGTTTCTAAATTCATGATAAATCATTTAGTTTCTAAATACGCAAAAAAATTGAATATAACCATTGTGTAAAATTCAAATTCAAATTTAAAGAAAGGGTTCAAAACATGTTATACACAAATTTTGTGCAAATGAAATCAAAATTAAATGAGACCAGTTTTGTTAGAATCCTTAGATCATAAGAAACCCAAATATGCAAAAATATTTAAGTTTCAACTTGATTTCAATACTTTTCTAACTTAGGTTAATTTCAATGTATTGCATATTCAGATGTGCATAACTTGAACAAATAACCTCCAAATTAAATGCAGTCAGTTTTTATGTGTCATTAAGACAGAGAACTACCTATATATGCAAAAAATACTTGGGTAAAATGTTGAGTTATACATGTTATACCACATGGTAACTTAATGTATATATTAATAATCCAAATAATTTTAGCCTCTTGAATTCGAAATTATACATACATATATATAATTTTAACTTCTTAAATTCATAAAATAAGAATAAATAATCTACAGAAAATAAGAGACCCTGAACCGGATGGAGCAAAACTAAGGACTGATTATCCACTCTTTTCTATTCTAGAAAGGTTTGCATTTAAATCACTACGGTACTACGATATAATTAGTTTAGGAATGCCATCAGAAAATATTAGAGTACATACAGGGATATGATTACCTGTTTCGAGCAACAATGGAGACAGAACACAGTTATGCTTCGCTCGTGATTAGCTGTTTTTTAGCAGAAGAAATTCGTTTGTAGAAAAGTAGTTCTTCCACAGAATTCCCAGAGAAGGGCTTTGCCAAGTTTGGTTCTGTCTGTTAGGCCCAATGAAGCAGGAGAGGCCTTGGGAAGGAAAAGTCCTGCAGGACCTCCACACCCGACGGTGTTAAATTTGATGGGCCTTAGTTCAGTACTTCACTCCAGACCCATAACCAGACTAATTTCTTTTGAGTAATTTCACCAAACTACAAGTTTTTAGTACAAACTATTAGAAAACTATAGATTTTAGTTTTTATTTTAAAAATTACAGATTTTAGAAGAACTTGTTTCACAAAACCAAAGATTTCTTGTACAAAATATCGGAAAACTACAGATTTAAATTCTATTTCACAAAACTATAGAATCTAGGAGAACTTATATCACAAAACTACAAGTTTTAGAAGAACATGTTTCACAAAACTACAGGTTTTAGAATTGGCTATTTTTGTAACGGGTTTGACAGTGTAGGCCCCACATGGCGTTCTCACACGCCCTTATTTCTCGTTTCACTCACGCGTGATTTTGTCACGTGGGCTTAGACTGTTAGACCTGTTACAAGAAACGATTAATTCTAAAACATGTAGTTTTGTGATAGAGGTTCTCTTAAATATATAGTTTTGTTAAATAGAAGCTAAAATCTGTAGTTTTTGTTATAATTTGTAAAAAAACACGTAGTTTTGTGAAATGCGTACGCGTTTTAGTCTAAACAGGTGTGGTTTAGAGTTAAGGTTTCATGATCTTATGTGTACGCATTTTAGTCTGTCTTTTTTTTACAAATTATAAAAAAACTACAGAATTTAGCTTCTATTTCATAAATCTATATATTTTAGAATAAATCGTTTCTTTTAACGGGTCTGATAGTCTAAGCCCATGTGACAACCTCACGTGTGAGTGAAAAGGGAAATAAAGGCGTGTGATACTGACATGTGGGCCCCACTTTTAAACCCGTTACAAAATGGTCAATTCTAAAACCTGTAGTTTTGTGATATAAGGTCTCCTAAAATCTATAGTTTTGTGAAATAGAATCTAAAATCTGTAGCTTTTCGATATTTTGTACAAGAAACCTGTGGTTTTGTGAAACAAATTCTTCTAAATTCTGTAATTTTGAAAATACAAGTTAAAATATGTAGTTTTCTAATAGTTTGTACTAAAAACTTTTAATTTTGTGAAATTACTCAAAAGAAATTAGTCTGGTTATGGGTCTGGAGTGAAGTACTGAACTAAGGCCCATCAAATTTAACACCGTCGGGTGTGGGGGTCCTGCAGGACTTTTCCTTCCCAAGGCCTCTCCTGCTTCATTGGGCCTAACAGACAGAACCAAACTTGGCAAAGACCTTCTCTGGGAATTCTGTGGAAGAACTACTTTTCTATAAACGAATTTCTTCTGCTCAAAAACAGCTAATCACGAGCGAAGCATAACTGTGTTCTGTCTCCATTGTTGCTCGAAACAGGTAATCATATCCCTGTATGTACTCTAATATTTTCTGATGGCATTCCTAAACTAATTATATCGTAGTACCGTAGTGATTTAAATGCAAACCTTTCTAGAATAGAAAAGAGTGGATAATCAATCCTTAGTTTTGCCCCATCCGATTCAGGGTCTTCGCTTGGTGATTTTTCCCAGTGGGCTAAAGCAAAAGCGTGTGTGTTTTCGCGATGCGCATACTCTGGTGGCGAGTATACAGCTACAGGAAAGGAAAGAGATCCAGTATAATCACTTGGTGACTATAATTTTGACAGCTGTACATGGAACGTTGATCGAAAAGCCCATACGGCTCAGTAGCAAAAGCAATCACTGTAACTAAAACATTGTAGCTTAGCGATGTTGAATGATCAGACTGTTCATCGGCTCGATCTTACGGTACGGATGAATAAGGACTTCCCTCCTACATATATTTTTAGCGCTTACAACAAAACGCGTCACATGGCGCGAGGACTGAGGAGGCGAAGGAGGGGTGGAGCGATGAAAGAGAGAAGAAAAGGGAAGTAGCTAGGCAGCATCTCATCACGCGACCATGTGCAAACACCGAAAAGAAGAGACACAGAGAGCTCAGCCCATGACTCTCCTCTGTCTACAGTTGTCGTTCTAACTCTTTCCCATGTTCCAACCGGAACAGCTGGCGCAAGAACATGGCTATAACGTACCGCATCTTGTTACTGACAGGTGGGCCCGGATAGTTAGCATCCGACATTGCAGAGCAAGTTGCGGTTGCGGAGAAGCAGCAGAGAAGGAACGCAGTGATTGGAGTTTGCGTGGCTTGTAGCCTGTAGGCGTACCAAAATGCGCTGAGAAGAGATACATACAACGAGGAGATAAGGTAACAAATGAAAGAATTCCATTAATAATGATCTCATGCATGTGTAACAAGATAACAATATTGTCCTAGACCAATTCTTGCATGGGAGCTTCTTGCCCCACGAGCGATCTTTCGTCCGATGCCCAAGTGAGATAGTTACGGAGTGCGGGGCGATTCTTCAAACTCACGATTCACGATGCGGACATCTTCAAGATTTCAAAATTCGACATTAGATTCTGCGTGTAATCTAATAGAAAATAGTTCTGAAAAGCATAAAGATCAGAAAATAAATTCATATGCATTGCATTATATAAAATAAAGCAAAAGATTCAAAATTCATAAAGAAAATTCATAAAAGCAGAGAAATAGAGCAAGAAAAATTAAAAAGAGCCAAATAAATCTTCTTGATTTTACGGCAATTTTCTAAAATTTTCTCGCATTTTTCTTTTCTTTTCTTTTTTTCTCTCGCCGAGGCAAACCATTGGGTACTAGCAGGCCTTGCCTTTCCTTCTGGCCGGAGTTTTCCACTGGGCCATACCCTTTACTTTTTCCGAGCCGGCCTCATGGGCCTTTGGCCATCTTCGCGCCTAAAAATCTTTGGCGCTAGGGCTTCACGTGCGCGCCATATCCATGCCGTCTGCGCTCTCGCTTTGCGTCGGTGCCTTGCGCCTCTCGCCCCTTGCTCCTCGTCTTGGCTCATCGCCGCGCGCCTCGCGCGCCTGTATCGATCGCCTTTCTCGCATCGTCGCTCAGCTTCGCCTCCGCGCCTTGCGCTTGCTCGCCTTCTCGCCTTCTCCGCAGATCGAGCGCGTAGAGCCAGACGTGAGCGGCAGCTTTCAGTCTGGCCAGTAAAGCAAAGTCGTGTGAGCCGGTCTGGCCTGCTGTGAGCTAAGCCTGCTGCTTATGGCCGATTCGGTTGGCCAGGCGCTTCTGTTGCGCTGGCGATTCGCGGCGATGAGCGCCTGCAGTCTATGGGCCAGGCGTGAGCCGGCGTGGCCGGTCGATCCGAAATGCCGCGGCCGTCTTGGCCGTGGTGGCCGTAGCGTGGCCGGGTTAGCAACGCGTCGCCTTGATCCGTAGGCGTGGGTGACGGCCGACTTTCAGGGCGGCTGAGAGTGCCTCGGTAGCGCCGCCCGTGTCGATGCTGCCGAAGCACGCGGCCTTCGCGGCCTTGGGGCCGAATCGGCTCTGGACGTCGTTGCGTGGCTTGTAGCCTGTAGGCGTACCGTAGGATAGAAAATGCGCTGAGAAGAGATACGTGTTAAGGAATATTGTCATACGAGGAGAAATAAGGTAGGACAAATGAAAGAATTCCATTAATAATGATCTCAGCCTGTAGGCGTACCACATCACTCTCTCCCCGGTCTCTAGAAACGAATCACAGAAAGAATCTCCTAGTATAAACAACAGCAGAACAGAGCAACACGACGGCCGATCAATCACATGATCCACGCTGAATCTAGAACACGACGGCGGCGGCGACCGCGCCGGCGACGGCGACGAAGCTGGCGGCGGATGTGTACACGGCGGAGCTCGCGGGCGTGCCGGCGGGGGCGTCGGAGACGGTGGACGGGGTCATCGCTGAGGGAGCAGTGGCCGTCGGGGATGGGGTCATCGCGGAGGGAGCAGAGGCCGTCGGGGACGGCGCCGCGGAGGTGGGCGGGCTGGCGACCGGGGCGGTGGCCGGGGACCTCGCGGGGGGTGCGGGCAGCGGGGCCATCTTGGGCGGGGTGGTAGGCGCCGGCTTCGGCGCCGGGATGGGGGCGGCCTGTGGGCCCTGCGCGGCGGCAGTGACGACGACGAGGGCCACGACAACGGCGACCACGGCGAAGCGAGCCATTACGTCGATGTTGGTGGGGGAGAACAGGTGGTACGTGGTACTGTGGTAGTAATGGCGAATGCTTTGGCTCTGTGCAGACTGCAGAATAGCTAGAGGCTGCTTGAGAAGGGGATGCGGAGCAGGAGGCTGCTATTTATAGCGGGAGAAGCACTTACTAGGAGGCTGCTATTTATAGCGGGAGAAGCACTTACTATGCCGGTTAAGCAACAGCTGAAACGTTCAAGCCTCACCCGATGCCGGGGCCACTGCCATGTAGGGCAACACCGCGTGGGACCATGACGTCAGCCTGCGTGCGGGACCTCTTCGCGTAGCGGCGCCGGCTATGTTGACCCTTGGGGCTGCGGCACCGCGTCGCGCGGGGGAGGTGGGGTGGGTGGCGTGGGGAGCAGGACGCGATCCAACGACTAGTTAGGGGGAACGTGGTGCAATCGGAACCGTTGGATCTCTCACGGACGGATGAGATGGATCAGCGGTTTCTAGATCAATGTGACCCTTGGGTGGTGAGCCGGTCAGGCCAAAGGCCAACTAGCCGTTGTGGTTGGTTCGAATTGTTTAACTAACCGGCGAGAGGCGTTGGCGCGTTGCCCTTGCCCGCCCCCTGACAGATGGCACAGTGCTGTTCGCAAATATTGTAGCTCATCCGCCATGTGACGTGACGTGATTTGATCGGTCGTTCAACTCCGCGTAAAAAAACTCGATGCAAACTCATTCAAAGCTGGAGTACAATGCTCACACGGACTTTTCATTGGGCGAGTGAGTAAACTGTGCAAGTAAATGCTGACTCGGCAAATACGGAGTTTGTAGCTTTTCCGGTAATTTTCTAAATTTAATCTTTTTTAATTATAAAAATAGTTATATTCTCTACCGTCGAAGCGTTGGAAGGGAACAGGTATCACCTTACAGAAGGAGCTGACTCTCTCTCCTACTGCAGCAAGTCACCGAATCTGCTGCGGTAAGAGAGCGTAGAATGTGATACGTGTCACTTTTCTACGTTTTTACGGTTAGTGGATATGTTATTTTTATAATTAGGTTAAGAAAGAGAGTAGAAAAATGTTTATTTCACAAATAGAGTAATAGATGCAGGCATTTTCTTCCGTTGCACTCCTCCGTTACCGTTGCCTGGCAGAAACTAACGACTACTGGTAGAACCCCTATCTTACTTTAGCTTTTTTTTTGTCTCTTTGGAAGGACTGCCATTTTTTGGAGCTAGTGTGAAGGAACATGGGGTACTGCAAAAAAAAAAAAGTGGTCAGTGCGGTTGGGAAAGTAAGAACGACGCGGGAGGTAGACGAACAGGGAAAGAGAACTTTGGCAAGGCCTGCCTGGAAAGTAGGATGTGAGTTTGACATGAGCCGTGAAAATATGAAACCCTTCAGAAGTTCAAAGCCAGCGAAAACTGACAATCATCAACAAAGAAGCTGTCTCCAAGCAACCGCGTTTTATTTGTACGTATGCGTAATTAATGTGTGCTGTGTTCAGGGTTCACAAAACCGACGAAAACAGCGGTTTTCGTACATACCACTGCGGTTCGAAATCAAAAACCGTTCGGTAAAACGGTTCATTAAAAAAAATAAAAATTTTAAAATTTTGAAAAAAAAATTAGGGACTCGGTTTTTCGTGAAAAAACACTCACAAAAGACCGTTTTGCGATGAACATTCGATTGGCAGCGGTTTTTGACGAAAAGCGCGGTTTTTCTTTTTTGGGAATTTTAAAAAAAATTACTTAACCCTTGATTTTTTACGGTTTTCAAGCTATTTTCCGAGCGGTTTTTATGGTTTTCGTACCACGAATTTCAAAACGAATTTTGAAATTCGGTTCGGTGGATCCTGGTTGTGTCCTCGCCAAAATATCCAAACACCGTGCCCTAAACTAACCGAGGAACCACAGTTCGATAGAAGATGTAAAACGCCAGGCCAGGCCGGAAACGGCCACGTTCGAACTACATGAACGATCCGTATTTGAAACTGACTGGCCCAGAGCCCCAGACGCACATCCAAGCTTAGCTAAACTCAACCAAGGAAAACACTAAAAGCCCACTTTGACTACACGAACATAGTAAGGCTCAAGAGCCCACGCAAAGTCTCTGTTACGTCAACAAAGGCACAAACACGCGGCATCAAAAGGCCTTTCCATGAGATTAGGCCTAGCTGCAGTCAGCGCGTCAGCTGAAACCCCCATAGGTGCCGTTCCTGCACATACGGGAAACAGAATTCTGATGAGAACAGCTTTAGTTAGTTCAGTATCGTTTCTACCAATTTAGTTAGATTATGGTACACCTGAGTACCCCCTAAGGTACTAAAAACCTTTGCCATATGAACCATTTCGTGTCAAAACCTTTCTTCTAATGTTGTGAATTTAGAAAATTGAGAAAGTGGAATCATTATAAGAGCAGATTCTCAATACCTTTACACTGGCTATTAACTGATCGTACAACCTCTACCAGAACAAGATAAGATGAGCCATGCTGATTGTACTATCGGGTGACTGTTTCATGTGGACCACGTTTGTAGAACAGAACACCTCTCTTGCTAGCCTCTGCAGTCTACGCTAGACTCCAAAGCTTCCGTTGATTGAAATGTCTCGTAGTCACTCAATACCAAAGAACAGTTGCTGTACCGCAAGCTACGGACGCTAGGCTTGTAGATCGGCTGTTAAACTCAGAAGCCAACATTTTTCTACCGACTGCTCTCTTTTCTTCCAAATCTAACGTCCGTCGAATACAATTATAAAAATAGATTTCTCATGTTACGTGCTATGCATATATACCATGATAAGGGCTTGGAGTAGTGACTAACCAGCCACCGAGCACCACGGTCGTGACAGAAGGGATACTTAGTCAGGTGACTCGGTAGGAGCGGCTGCTGCGACAGGGCAACACATGCACGTGAGCAAGATCTAAGGTGCCCAAGCGCAGTAGGTTCCTACGACATTGCCTTAGCTCGACAGCACTTACTGTGGTACATAAACATGCCATGTCACATATATCATCTATTAGTATTTTTACAGTAGAAGATAAGGCTATTTTTACAATTATATTTGTACATAAACTTAGATTTGAAAAAAAGAACGTGAAAGACCGAAATGACGATTAGAGGGGTTGAATGATCACAATTAAATCTTTTCCTACTCAACGGATCCAACCAAAATCTTACTTGAAACACTCAAGCTCAAATGAGCAAATCAGATAAAACTCGCTTTGGCCGATATTACCACAGCACAGGGGGTGGCAGTGCCGGCTTCAAGAACATAGGGCAAAACAACACGATCTCAACACAAAAATCGATGATACATTAGATCGGTTAAACCAACACCTATAAAACTTTGAATGCACCTTCTTATGGAGGTTAGTAACCTATTCCACCCTTCAATTCAAAGGATTGACGTCAAAGTTTTGACATTTTTCAATTCAAAGAAAGAGTGCACCAAAACCGGGCAAAAACCAAAATCTTGGTCTTAGACTTGCTCTTGGGGTTATGATTATCAAGGTGATCTTGCATATACTCCCACTTGTCACAGCAAGCAAGAACATAAGAAATAAAATCCTCAAGTGCGATATACAAAGATTTCTCAAAGATTGAGCAAAAAGATCGAGTTCTTGCAAAAGATTGCCTAAATGATGAGAATATGATTTGAAGAAGACTTATCCATCAATTATTTATCATTGGTATAAAAACCACAAGCATTTAGAAGGAGGTGAAGCAAATCCAAATGGGCGGAATAGTAAATTGCAGGAAATTAAATTGCGGAATTTAAATACTGAATTTAAGTGCTGAATTTAGAGCATAATGTAAATATTGAAATTAAATTCAAAAGGAGGAAAGAAAGCTTTTATTTCTTAGGAGGAAGGTTTACAAAGCCTCACAACAAAGTGGACAGAGCTCAAAAGAGCACCAAAACCAACAAGGGAGAGACACCCCTCTCCTCCTCTATTTATAGCAATCTCGAAGCAATCTCCACCCTTAGATGACCTTCTTGGCCCTCAAAAAACCTCATCAGGGGTTGAGATTCACTCCCTCACTCATATATGGGCTAATCCACAACCCAACAATAAAACACATTTTGCACCCTTCTCAAAGCAAGCTTACTTGACCGCTACTCTATCCTCTAAACCGCAATCCAACGGTTCGCCTTGATCTGAGAAGCTCCAAGCTAGCATCTCAACTGTTCTCTTGTCTTCTAGGCTCACAGCGACCCTCTAGCACCTTTATCCTGCAACCATAAAAAATAAAGAAACATGTCACATATCAATGTCCAAATTGATATGCAATAAACCTCACACAAATTCAATTTTCAACTTCGCCAACAACGTCGGCACTACCGCCTACTAGGGACCAGTAGTACCGCTGGCCGGCACTACCGCTCCCAGTAGCTAGTAGTGCCGGTCGCTCTCAAACTCGTGCGATGATCTTCTCTAAAAAATAACTACGGTCATCTATGGGCCGATAGTACCACTACACCGGTACTACCGCCAAAGTTCAGCAGTGCTGGTCAGCTCAACTCGGAGGAAAACTCGGTACAACCGTAGGCCAGCACTACCACTGCCTAGGATCGGTAGTGCCGCAGGTCTGTACTACCGCCCCTCAGGGACGGTAGTGCCGCCCGAGATAGACAAAACTTAAATTGCTTCATTTTGAAAATCAATTCAAATCAAACTTAAATCTGAGCACACCTTGCTCAATCATGATCAAGTACTCATCATAAATATAGTTAGACCCAGTGGCGGACTCAGGACATAAAATTAGGGGGTGCTAAACCGGTAACAAAATAATTCTAAAAAAACAAAGTAGAAGTAGTTACTGACTATTGTGATCGAAAATCGTACAAAATTAGAAGACAAACATAATGAAAATGTGAAATACAACGAACAACGAAGATAGTACCTCGATAAAACCATAGTGGTTAGTGCGTTCCCAAAAACCCATAAATATGTGTAAATAGCTATCTGAACATCAAAATTAGCAAAGTTAGTGATGCAATCATAAAATTATGATTTGCAATTAGTTATAAGCATAGATAAAAGAATGCAACATACCAGTAAGCACTAGCATTAAATAGTAAGAGTATGAGGCAATGGCATTCTACGTTTCTTCGTGGCTTGGAAGCGTTTTATGATTTTATCATCTTGAAGGCTTCTAAATATCTCTCTCTCTCAGTGTAGCATATCATTAAGTCATTGAACCACTCATTGTCGGTGTTTCGAGCACCGGCGAGTGAATTTTTTAGTCAAGGGGCCGCGCATTCCCTATCCTTGGATGGTTAGACTCAAGAAGCCCAAGATGTATACTGGTTCGGGCCGAATGTCCCTACTCCAGTTCATGTGGTGGTGCTATATTGCTTCGGATGCAGATGACTGCACGATATTACAAGCGAGAGCTAAGGATTCGAACCCGTGGGAGCAAGAACAGCTTGCCCGTAAGAACCGAGAAAGGGGGTCTCTCCCCCTTTTTCTCAGAGGACCCTGCCTCCCTTTATACAGGCGGAGGGGGCAGGTTACACGGGGAGTTGGGAGAAGAAAGGACGAGGTGTCCTAGGCTCAGAGTCCTGGTCCTTGATCTTGGCGATTTTGATCGGCGTCCAATTACCCCACACCGGGTCGGTGGATTCATCGAGTGGCGCAGTTTTTTGTGTCATCGGGAAATGGCGCACCTACCCTCTTGTACGTCCGTCGAGATCTCGGCGCCTCAATGCTCGCTCGGTCTTTGCCTCGGGAGGAGCGCATCCTTGTGTGCATGGTCGGGTGATGAGATCGGAGTTTTGATTTTGGCAACCTCTCGCTACCTTGGGAAGGAGCCACCGCCCTTGCGCGGTCTTCCATTTGTCGTGTCCGTGGGGCGGTGGCCAACGCCATGGCACCGCACTCGGCCCTTGGTCTGAGCTTGTGGGAGTCGACTGTGGCGGGGTGGGACGCCTGGTTGGTTTGGTCGGGGACGAGTGTCCTTCGTGGCCCAGCGTTGGCCTTTGGTCAGAGCCGGGCTTGGGGCAGCCCGTTCGTCACTCCGGGCCTCTGGGGGTACCCATGGTATGAGTACTCGTCAGTAGCCCCCGAGCCCCCGAGCGAGTTCGTTAGATACAGTCGGGGGTTTGGCTTGGTCGGTTAAACCTGACCGAGTGCGACGATCGGACTTGGTCGGCCGATCCGACTGACCTGGTCAGCCGGGTTCGACTGACTCGGCCGGTCGGTTCCTGTCGGGTGCGCTCGAGCACATCTGGCAGCTGGAGCCCCCAGGCGGGTCGGAGGCGGTCGGGGAGGTATCTCTACCGGCAGAGGTCTTTAATTACTTTGTTGCACGCGCCGTGCGTGGTTTGACAATCCTTGACCATACGCCTTCTTGGTCGCTCCGAAATCTGGTGAGGGCCGCTTCATCTTCCCGCGTCTATATTTATTCGGGAGCGTTTGGCTTCCCCTCTTCTGGGTATATAAGGATATCACCGCCTGTTTGAACGATGGTCGGAGCGGTCGCGTCCAACAGGTCGGTCGCCCGCTCAGTTGCCGAGTCCAGTCGGATGGAAGGTTTATCAAGATCGCAAACAAAGATCCCAGGCGGGACCGGTCCTCTACTGGAGGCGAGATTGGCTAGGTAATCGGCCTCACCGTTGTAGCGTCTGTAGCTATGGTGAAGCTCGAAACCCTTGAACCTTTTTTCGAGCTTGCGCACTTCCCGACAGTATGCGGCCATACGGCGTCTTGGGGCTCCGCGGCCTTCATAACTTGGTCGACGACAAGCTTGGAGTCCCCATGCACATAGAGTCGGCGCGCGCCGAGGTCGGCAGCGATCTGGAGACCGTTGATGAGGGCCTCATACTCGGCGATGTTGTTGGTTGCATCGAAGAGCAGTCGGATGGCGTACTGAAGCTTGTTCCCGAGCGGGGAAACAATGACGACTCCTGCACCCGCGCCGCTCTTGGTATAGGACCCATCGAAGTACATTATCCGAAGCTCGGGCTCTTGGCGCGGTGGCGCTGAGCTTGATCGCTCGGCGGAAGTCGGCGAACTGCGACTTGATCGCCGTTCGGGGAACGTATGATATGTCGTGGCCGTTGAGTTTGAGTGCCCACTTGGCTATTCTTCCTGAGGTGTCACAGTTGTGAACGATTTTGTCGAGCGGTGACGAGGTCACCACGGAGACGGGGTGCCGGTCGAAGTAATGGACCAACTTCCTCTTCATGATGAGCACCGCATAGAGCAATTTCTGCACCAGCGGGTACCGAGCTTTGGACTCGGAGAGCACTCCACTGATAAAGTAGATTGGCCGTTGTACCTTAAGCACGAGGCCTTCTTTCGCTCGTTCCACGACAAGTGCTGCACTGACGACCCGGATTGTAGCGGCAATGTAGAGGAGCAGCGGTTCTCCTGGTGCCTGGGCGACCAGCTCCGGGGGTGAGGTCAGGAATGTTTTCAGTTGGGTGAGGGCTTCCTGAGCCTCCTCGGTCCAGCTGAATTGATCGGACTTCTTGAGCAGCTTGTAGAGCGGTATCACGCGCTCGCCGAGGCGAGACACAAAATGACTCAAGGCCGCAAGGCATCCTGTTAGCTTTTGGACTCCTTTTAGGTTGCCGACCGGGCCCATCTTTATGATCGCCGAGATCTTCTCCCGATTGGCTTCGATGCCACGCTCGGAGACGATGAAGCCGAGTAGCTTTCCCTTAGGGACCCCGAAAACACATTTCTCGGGGTTGAGCTTTATACGAAACTGTCGAAGGTTCGCAAAGGTTTCCTCTAGGTCGGCGATGAGGTCATCTGCCTTCTTAGTTTTGACGACGATATCGTCGACGTACGCTTCGACGTTACGGCCTATCTGGTCACTAAAGCACGTTTGCATACGTCGCTGGTATGTAGCGCTCGCGTTTTTCAGACCAAATGGCATCGTTACGTAAAAGAACGAGCCGAACGGAGTGATGAAAGAAGTCGCGAGCTGGTCGGACTCCTTCACCGCTATCTGGTGGTAGTCCGAGTAGGTGTCCAAAAAGGATAGGGATTCGCACCCTGTGGTGGAGTCGATGACTTGGTCGATGCGGGGCATAGGGAACGGGTCCACAGGACATGCCTTGTTCAGGCTCGTGTAGTCGACACACATTCTCCATTGCCCGGTTGGCCAGCCACTCGGGGTGGCGTACTTCTTTCACAAACCCTACGGCCAAAAGTTTGGCGATCTCCTTCCCTATGATCATGCGCTTCTCTTCGTCGAAGCGGTGCAGGCGTTGGGCGACCGGCCCTGAACCCGGTCGGATATTCAAGGAGTGCTCGGCGACCTCCCTTGGGATTCCTGACATGTCGGAGGGCCTCCATGCGAAGACGTCTTGGTTGGCGCGGAGGAAGTCAACGAGCGCGCTTTCCTATTTGGCGAGGAGCGCGGCTCCAACCCGCATGGTTTTGACCGGATCCTCGGGATCGACCGCGACCTCCTTCGTGTCTTCGGCAGACTTGAATGATCCTGGCCCTGACTTGCCGGAGTCGGGGACGGACTCGGAGGTTTCCTTCCGGAGGTTCGTGAGTTCGGCTGATGCGATAACCGCCGATGCCAGCTCGCAACTGCTTCGCTCGCAGCTGTAGACAAGCTGAAAGGATGAGGCCACGGTGATTACTCCCCGTGGCCCTGGCATTTTCAGCTTGAGGTAGGTGTAGCTGGGGACCGCCATGAACTTGGCATAGCACGGCCTCCCCAGGATGGCATGGTAGGAACCGGGAAAGTCTACAACCTCGAAGGTGAGGGTTTCGGTGCGGAAGTTATCCGTCCCCTCGAAAGTGACGGGCAGGACGACCTGCCCGAGCGGGTGAGCCTGTTGGTCCGGGATGACGCCGTGGAAGGGCGCCTTGCTCGGTCGAAGACTCGAGTGGGGGACACCCATGGCGTCAAGCGTCTCGACATACAGGATGTTGAGACCGCTACTGCCGTCCATGAGCACCTTGGTCAGGCGCTTTGTTCCCACGATGGGGTCGACAACCAGCGAATATCTCCATGGCTTCGGAATGTAGTCGTGGTGGTCAGTTCGATCGAAGGTGATCGTAGATTCCGACCACCGAAGGTACGTGGGAATGGCGGGAGTCGCTGTGTGGACCTCGCGGAAAGCGAGTTTGAGCTATCGCTTGTTGGCGTAGCACGCTAGTCCGCCAAAGATCATTAGGCAGCCGTCGGGTTCTGGGAACTTGGCGTCTACCCTCTTTTCCTCGGCACGTGGTGCCGAGTCCTTCTTCTTCCCCTTGCCCCGCGACGATGTGGGGGTGCCGAAGAGGAAGCACTTCAGGACTTCGCAGTCCCGGTATTTATGCTTGACGGGATACCCATGGTTCGAACATGGGCTCTCCATCAACTTCTCGAAGTGGTCGGGCGCCTGTCGTGTCTGCTGCTTGGTAGGATGGTCGGCAGCCGCGACCAAGTGGCCTTCGCGACCTTGTTTCCCTTGCCGCTTTCGCTTGTCGAAGCGGTCGGAGGGGGAGCCAGTTTGAGCACCGGGCTCCCGCTCGGCCTTTCCTTTCTCAAAGATGGCTCCCACAGCCTCTTCGCCGAGGCGTGGTTGGTTGCGATGTCTAAGAGCTCCTTGGCGGTCCTGGGCTTGAAGCAGCCCAGCATGTGCACCAAAGCTTTGCAGGTGGTACCGTAGATGAAAACCCCGACAACGTCGACATCAGAAATGTCGGGGAGCTCATTGCATTGTCAGGAGAAATGCCGGATGTAGTCCCGGAGAGTCTCCCCCGGCTGCTGCTTGCAGCTCTTCAGGTCCGAGGAATTTCTGGGGCGCTTGTATGTGCCCTGGAAGTTTCCGACGAAGAGGTTCTTCAAGTCGGCCCAGTTTTGGATGGTCTTCGTGGGCAAATACTCGAGCCAGGCTCGACCTGAGCCCGCAAGGTAGATGGGGAGGTACTGGATGATGAAGAGGTCATCAGTAGCTTCACCCGCCCGGCATGCGAGCCGGTAGTCTTCTAGCCAGACGTTGGGGTTTTTCGCCCCTGTGTACTTGGCTATGTTGACCGGCGCCCGAAACCTGGTAGGGAAGTCCGCGTAGCGGATCCCCCAACAGAAAGCCCGTGGTCCTGGGCCATCGGGGCTCGGGTTATGGTCGTTACGCCGACCGCTGTCTACGACCCGTGATCGGGCCGCTTCGTTCGTTGCTTTTTTCCGCGCCTCGAGGGTGGCGCGAATGTCGTGGTTGTTGCTGAGGCGCTGGCGCACCGGGGTGCGTGAGGCCAGGGGCTACTCGTACTGCACCGCCGTCTTTGCCGTACCCTGCTGGTTCCGAGCGGTGGCGCTGCTCGGGCGGCTGAAGGAGGCGCCCGAGTGGTGGGAGCCAGAGCCCTGCATGTGCTGCACGGCAGCACGTTCCACCAGTCCCTGGAGGTTCTGGTACATCGCCTTGGCCTCCGGGTCGTCCGGCTCGGGGATGCCACGGAGCAGCATCGCGGTTGCGGCCACGTTCTGGCTCGCGTGGGGGAAGAATGGGAGGCCGTCGGATTCCTCCACAAGCTGGTGGTGTACCTGACATGCGCGTGCGCGCGCGACGCCAGGTGCGAGTGGGGGCTCGGGCTGACTCTACTCCAGGTTAGCCTGGAGTTTGTCAAGCTCGGCCCTTCGAGCCTCCAGCTCATCGCGCTGTCGTTGGAGCTCGGCGCGATGAGCTTGGGTGCGTTCAGCACGCTCGCGCTGATATTTCGCTCCCTGCGCTTCAGTGTGCCGGACGAGAGTTTCCGTACACGTGGGGGTTGCGGCCGGGTCGACTACGCCCGCCATGTTGCATTCGTGGGAGTGCGATCCGTTCGCAGTGTGCTCCGTGTCGGAGCTGGAGTCGTGGCTAGAGGAGTCCTCCAGTAAGTCGTGGATGGAGGCCAGCACGTAGTCGGTCATTGCCACGAGCTGTGAACCTACGGGGGGCGACGTCGTCGCCTGCTCGAGTCCACGGGCGCCGCTGCTAGGGACAATGCAGCGCTTGGTGGGCTCCGGCCTCGGGGTCCGCACGGGGGCCTCGGGCCGGAGGTTGCCAAGGTCGTCGGAGATGGAGTCCAGGCTCCTAGCGGATGCCTGGTCTCGAGAGGTGGCGGGGATGAGCACGAGCTCTCCCGCCAAAGCGACGACGAAGTCGAGAGAGCCAAAACGGATCCAGCTCCTCGATGCAAACACGCCATCATGGGTGAAGGAAGCCATCAAGGAAGCAAATAGGAATCCGGAGATGACGATGAGGATGCACGAAAGCCCCCTACCTGGCGCACCAACTGTCGGTGTTTCGAGCACCGGCGAGTGAATTTTTTAGTCAAGGAGCCGCGCGTTCCCTATCCTTGAATGGTTAGACTCAAGAAGCCCAATATGCATACTGGTTCGGGCCGAATGTCCCTACTCCAGTTCGTGTGGTGGTGCTATATTGCTTCGGCTGCAGATGACTGCACGATATTACAAGCGAGAGCTAAGGATTCGAACTCGTGGGAGCAAGAACAGCTTGCCCGTAAGAACCGAGAAAGGGGGTCTCTCCCCCTTTTTCTCAGAGGATCCTGCCTCCTTTTATACAGGCGGAGGGGGCAGGTTACACGGGGAGTTAGGAGAAGAAAGGACGAGGTGTCCTAGGCTCAGAGTCCTGGTCCTTGGTCTTGGCGATTTTGATCGGCGTCCAATTACCCCACACCGGGTCGGTGGACTCATCGAGTGGCGCAGTGTTTTGTGTCATCGGGAAATGGCGCACCTACCCTCTTGTACGTCCGTCGAGATCTTGGCGCCTCAATGCAGCTCGGTCTTGCCTCGGGAGGGAGCGCATCCTTGCACTGCGCATGACTGGATGATGAGACTGGAGTTTTGACTTTGGCTAGCTCCTCGCTACCTTGGGAAGGAGCCACCTGCCCTCGCGCGGTCTTTCCGAGCTATCGTGTCTGTGGGGTAGGTGGCCAACGGCCCGCAGCGGCCTAGCACTCGGTCCTTGGTCGGAACTTGTGGGGAGTCCGACCTGTGGCTGCGGTCGGACGCCCCCTGGTTGGTTTGGTCGGGGACGAGTGTCCTTCGTGGCCCAGCGGGTGCCTTTGGCCAGAGCCGAGCTTGGGGCAGCCCGTTTGTCACTCTGGGCCGCTGGGGGTACCCATGGTATGAGTACTCGTCACTCATCTACTACTCTGTTGCGCAAATATGTCTTGATAATATCCATTGCAGAAAAGACTCTTTCTACTAATGTTGTTTCCACTGGAAGGATTAATGTTAGCTCGATGAGGCGATAGACTAATGGAAAATTTCTATTTTTCCCTGTTTCAACCATCTTTCGAGCTAGCTTTGCAATATCACCACATCCATGAAATTCTACACTTCTCCTTATGTTGAGAATAAATGTTTGAAGTTGATTTCTTAACAACATACGGTCAGCTACGGTGAAGTCATCAGTATATATCTCAGCAAGGCGAACAAGCTTATCTACATCAAACTTGGAGAAAGAGTTTCTTGGATCAAGACAAGACATGCATACCAGTAACTCTGAAGAAACTTCACTGAACCGATGGTTCATCTCTGATGTAATAGCATCAATAGCAGCAATGAAAATCTCAACAAGGTAATAATGAAAGTAAGTCACCGTATGCTTTCTACATGCATATTTACCTCTAACTGGTATGAGTTCTTCCAGATTTGTCGCATGAATCTCATTTCTTCACAAAAGGCTTTGGTTTATTGGAACAATGGCTTCCATCTATTGTCCCTCATGTCTTGCAAGTGCACTTTCACATCTACAAACAAACCCATGGCTTCAACAATATCTTGATCCCTCCTTTGCAAAGCAAGTGATAACTCATTTGTAATGCTCAATTCGTCTATCAACAAATGCAAGATGGATACAAACTCAAAGTTTTCCATCTTCTGTATCAAACCTGATGCTCCACCACAATTTGATGGTTAACAGGCATCTTCAGACACAATCTCTAGTACGTCTAATGCCGCCTCCCACATATGGAAAATACGAAGCAAGGTTTTAAGATGTGAGCCCCATCTAGTGTTTGAAGGTCTAGCTATGCTCATTTCTTGAAGCAACCCTGTTCTAGTGATAACTTTACCATTCTCCAACTTATTCAATAGGACATCTTGATGCCTTGCAAGCAACACATCCCTTATCTTGCAAGATGTGCTCACAGTGGTCATTATCAAGGGAATATAGTTGAAAAAATCAACAATAGCTCTACTATAACTTGCAACAATCACAACCACTAACTGCAACTGATGGGCAAATCAATGGACATAAAAAGCATATGAATTTTCATCTCAAATCAGCTTTTGCAACCCATTAAATTGTCCCCTCATATTGGAAGCTCCATCATAACCCTGCCCACATAGCCTACAAATTGGTAATCGGTGGTTTCCAATCAAATCGAACAAAGCCTCCTTCAATGCAGCAGATGTACAATTCGTGACATGCTTAATACCAAGGAACCTCTCAATAACCATTATTTGCTTATTCACAAACGTGCATAACATAGATTATAATAAGTTAATACAACAACACATGATTACATGAATAAAATAGTAAAATAAATAAACCTAAAATGAACTACTGACATCAAAATCACAGCAATTTGCTCCTTTATTAATAAATCTCGTGACTCATCAATAAGCACCGAGAATTTTCTATCTTCAAGCTCGCCCATAATCACCGTAGTGATCTCTTCTTTGAATCTTTGGAGAAGTCATGACACAATTGAAGAGAGCAATCTCAAATGCCTTCTTCACTTCCTCTTTCTTATCTTTGTACAACTCAATCAATTCCTTAAAAATTCCCTTATTAATGGAAGAGGAAGATTCATCATGTCCTCGAAAAGCTTCACCTTGCAATAGAAGATATCTTGCAAAATATAAAGAAGCGGTCAAACGAATCTTGTATACAATTTCTGACTCTCAGATGTGATCAAAAAGTCTTTATCTCACACTTGCCCTTTGATTTCTAAAATCTTCGCAGTCCCCCTTCGCCACATTGTGAGAGCTATTAGGTCCACCAACATGTTTATTAAATATTTCCAAAGCCTTTCTCCAATTGGAACACCCAATTATCGTGAAGACATCACTACCAATTTTTTCGGGCCTTCCTGGTTTCTTAAAAAGAAAACAATAGAAACAAAATGCTGCATCCTTTTTCATACTATATTCTATCCAATCAAACTTATCGAATCAACATTGTTGAAATGCCCTTGAACATTCATACCGCATTTTTCCAAGGAAAATCATGCCCTTTTTGTTGGGTTGGACCTCTCAATAAATAAGCACTCCTAACTTGTTCTCTAATTTCACTGTCATAATCATCCATTGGTATGTGTTTCGCTGGATCCGAGATAATTTCATCCGGATTAAAATCAACTCGAGGTTTCTTTGTTTGATTCCTGCTCTCATTAGTATGAGGAGTACACTTGTATTGCTTGAAAAATATTTTATGTAATTTCCGTTTGTCCATCTCTAACAAATCTACGAATCGATAAATGGCGGTAGTCAATACTCACTAGTCATTAGTTAATACACAATATGTAAATTCATCATTCATGAAAAATGAAACAAAGATTTTCATTTTATATACCTTAGAATCCTAGTCTCGGTTGGTGGTCTCAGCTTCGCGTCGATCGGCTGATCGCTCGGTCGACCAGCGCCTCGGTCGTCGCCCGCTCCTTCTCTCAAGCGCCCTCAACCCCTCAACTAGTCTGCCGGAGTCCGAACGCCGGTCGCTTGCCACAGCGCCGCCCTCGGGGCCTCCTCCGTCGGCCGATGCTCAAGGCTGGGGCACGCGGCCCTCCTCCGTCGGCAGCCGCTTGGGGCTCGGGAGCGCACCGCGTGGCCCTCCTCTGTGGCTTCATCGGCGCTTGCCCCGAGGCCTTGCCTCGGGCCTCCTCAGCCAGCTCGCTTGCCGCCCTGGCGCCCTCTGCGGTTCGTCATTCGCCCATTCAACCCTCCTATGCGCTTGGGGCCGCCGCGCTCAGGGCTGCCTCATGGACCTCAGTCCTCAGTCACCTGCCGGACGCCGCTTCTGCACCTTTCTCCCGACCCCCCCCCTCCCGCCACTGGCTTACCACGCGCCCAAGCCTATCGACATTTTGCTCGATTTGGGAATTGGGATGGGGATTGGGGGTAGTGGCTATGTGCCTGAGGTGTTGGTGTCCAGTTGGCTTGGCTGGCGTGGACCGCGTGCTGGTCCAAATTGGTTGCTCGGCCCATGTAGTAAGTCCTTCTACCTTTGTTATTCTTCTTCATCTTCCATGGTTCAGCTCCAAATTCCAATCTTCCTGGCTGGCTTCTATGACGTGATGGCGCCCCACGGTAGACAGGATGCTAGAGAGGTACCCATGGTGTGATTGGTAGTAGGGTATAGGGATGGCAATGGGGCCCGATCCGTTTCCATGGAATTCCCTATTAGGGACGGGGAAATCTCGCCATGGAGGTTTATCGGGAAAATGTTGTCCCGTCGGGATCATGAGGGACGGAGACGGTCCCCGTCCCCATCCCCGCGTTATCACTACTAGGTGGGAGCAAATGATTATTCTCAAAAGAAAAAAGAATATATGTGAGATCATTATTAATTAACATGCTAAATATGAATTACTCTCGTGATTCACTCACACTTAATCACACATGCACCATTAATCTAGTGATTTATTCATGTAGCATGTGATGTTTTATATATCATTTTCGGAGATTAGTCCCCGTCGTGGCCCCGCAAACCCGTCGGGGATCGAGGACGGGGGAGAATTAAGCCCCGTGTACGGGGACGGGGACGGAAACGGAGAAATTTTGCTTATCGAGGATCGGGAATAGGAGGGTGCTCCCCACGAGGATTTTCCCGTTGCCATCTTAGGGTATGCCCTAACCACCTTAACCCCTCTGCTACTGGTTAGACCTTCGTATGGTCTATCAGAACGAAGAGGCTAGAAAAGCCCGGTTTCCGTAGACTCGTGGTCCAACTCTATTGCTACTACAGGACACGTAAACACGCAGCATACGGACGCTAAGTAGGAAGAAAACATAGGGTACCTGTTCAATGTTTAATGCTAGTACCTTGCTTGATAACAGAGACGGTCGGCATGAGGTCCAACGGAGATTCTACGTTCGGCGTCCACTGTTTGTAGGAAACAACATGGTGTAGAAGTCCCATTGTCCCTTTATTATCAACTCATGGCCCTCAAAAGAGTTAGCATCAACACTCATCGGCAAAAGCAACTCCACAGTATTGCACATGGCATTTCCTCTAGATGTCGTGCTCAAAACTCAAAAGCGCGCAACGGCGAAGTGGTTATCACTTATCCGGAAAGAACAAGACTTTGGTGTGCTAATCTATCGCTCGCCGATATCTTTTTCTACTTGTAGCTAGCGTCTGCCTCCACTAAAGACCATGCACGTTAGGTAGTGAAGCACGAAATGGCGAAATGCAGCTGTGTCAGGCTAACAACCATACATTGTCGGCCAGTTTGAAGTCGAACTGCGCTGCGGTTACTTATGTCGTTTCAGCCGATTTGGTCAGAGATCAAATCACGACTCGAGAGGATGATGCAGGCATTGCTTTGTCGAGTGTGAAAATTACACTAGAAACCTTTTACTGCGTGATGTCACGGCAGAAGTCAAAATGGCCTTGAAGACGGGAGGCTCGCCCCTCAAGGCGTACATGGATGGAATGGATGCAGTGGGCCTTGTGTTGTGTAGCCCTGGTCGACCAAACCTAATGAGTGCTGCTATAAGTCTACAACTACTAGTAGCAATCAAGCACAGAACGTGTTCAACTCAAGCACCACTACTGTATATTGTACAATTTGTAAAAATGAAAGGAAAAACACTAGTGTAGTGTGCGGCCACACAGCTCTACTCTTACAACTTTACAAGTAGTCAAGTACTCGAAGCACTGTGCTGAGCCACAAATATTACTGCGAGTAAAAGATCAAAGAGAAGTAAGCAAACAGAAGGGAGCAGCGTTCTGTGCGGAGACGCAGACCGGGAGTTACGTAACGAAAGCTGCACAGAATAGCACGTCCTCTCGGCTCTCGCCCCGGCTCAGGCTCAGCGAACGGCGCCGAAACCGGTCCTCCCAAATCCCAATACATCAGCGAGTGGCGGAGCCGAGACGTGTTCCGCCGTGTCCCGCTGGTCGCACCGTGCAGTCTCGCCAAAAGCGACGCGTGCAGAAACACTCCTGCCCACGAAGCGATTTACAGCGCCGCTCTGCGCTTCTGCTCTGCTCGACTCGTCTATCTCCTCGGTTGGTGCGCCCGTGTCCCCGAGTTGCGTGCCCCGTCCGGGTCGCAAAAGCCGCCAGTGTTGACGCCTTCCGGGCCGCCACAAAACGCGGCGGTCGCAGCGTTCGACTTCGGCAGATGACTCCCCTAGAAGCTTCACGGCCACTGCCGCTTTATTGGTTGCGTTGTGCCGTGATAGTATACAACTGGTGGCCATAAATCAGCACAAGTACAGAGCGGGTTCGACGGAAGAATTAGGCATGCATGCATGCATGCCGTGCTCAACGCGTTGCTGTCTGCAAAAATAGGCGTGAATCTACACATAGGAGACACGATTTTTATATAAAAAAAATACGGGAAAAATTACGAACACAGAAAGACGTAAATATAAGAAAAAAATTACATGAGACGACAGACCGTCTAAACGTATGACTCAACACGGTCTCAAATGTAAGAGAGCAGGAGTATATTTATTGGGCAAGGGGCAAGAGTCCCAAAAAAGGACACGAAACCGAGTTAGACTTGACTGGACGGTCCAACGTTCATGCCAGTTGCTCGCTGGCGCACACCCTAGCGATGGCCAATGCATCGTCATGCGCAGATCGGTGCTGTGTCCGGATTAGACACGTCGAACAATTCAAATAATAAATTAACGACATGGTGTAGAAGTAACAGTAGTCGAAGTACACAACAAACTCCTTCAAATAAGTCTTAATTAACACATCTTATACCTCGAAATCCAAACGACTAATGCTAACAAGAAAGACTGAAAGCCTGATCTAAACGCTTCTCACAAAACAAAATTGAACAAATCACCAATATATCTAAACACACAGCTATCAACAAAGCAGACGAATATACCTAGGCATTCATACTCCTAGCAAAGTCTTGATTATGTGCAACTGACCTCTTAAATTAAATGTTCAATCATGAAATTGTATAAACCAAAATATCTCCTGTGGCGTTACATAGATAGCGAAGAACACATCTCATGGAATCTGACATGCTTCACCTAAAATAAAGTATTTAGTAAACAACGCTCATTGAAAAAGCAACTTTCTTGTATGACCACCATGTACGTCAAACTACCGGTTTCAAAGGAAAGTAAATTCCATGACATAGTCAAAACTTCTCCTCTGAAATCGTTTGGATGAAATGAACTCTTGTACTGTCAATAGAGTATAAATTACAGTAAAACCCTTGTAGCGAGCTGTGATGATTGAACAAACGTTGTGGTATTTACGTAAAATCAAACTTATTGTTACACTTAAATCCTTCATATCAAACTGAAATTAGAGCAAATACATCACTTTCAAACAATAAAATTGTAGAGAGCATAGTGGCAGCTACCATCAGGGTTTCATCAAACTTGCGAAATTTAACGTGATAAAGCCTCGCGCCTCTTAACTTCATTAATCTTAAACCATCCGATTCTTTGGCTATATGAAAAGAAATTACATTCACGGAACGCGCTCTCAGACATAAAGCCTCCATAATGTTCGTATATGCTTATACATACGCCTCTTAACTTCATTAATCTTAAACCATCCGATTCTTTAGCTATATGAAAAGAAATTACATTCACGGAAACGCGCTCAGACATGAGACTACGGGTTATATTTATCGGGGTAAAGGGCAAGAGTCCCAAAAGAACATGAAACCAAGTTAGACTCTGCTGCGCGGCCGGCGCTCGTGCCAGGCACGGTGTCAGGATCGGACATGATTATAATTAATCAAACTCTGCAAGACCAGGACGTGTCACGTGAGTGGTGTTGCCCATAGATTTTTGCACGCCGAGGGCGAGATGGATCAAACATCTGGTCATGGTGTGGCCGCTATTGAGCCTGAGCATTACAGCTGCATGGGTAACAAAGCTCCGTGGTGAAAGCTGACTGCCGTTGTTGATCTTTCAGTGGCACTCGTGACTTGTCGACGCCACAGTCGGTTCTTTGTTGTTACATGGGATGCGCTTTCCAGGTTTTATGGTTCGATAATGGTGGAGCCAGGACCAGATTTGACCCTAACAGTATGCAATACAGCCCATCCCCCGAGCATCAGATCACCTAACGCTAGCTTCCAACATTAAATCGCCAACAGAGCACAGTGGGTACAATACGAGCTATGAGAAGATTTCAATTAACCTATCCCCACCTCCACAAGTACTACAGCGGATTTGTGTCCTTCTTGGCTAATTCAGACGGCGGATAGTTCGCCGCCCTCGTCCCATCCACTTGAACACTTACCAGAAATCCGGAAAGTCAATATGGAGGTGTTAATTGAGTTGAACAGCACGGGACATATACAGTCGTGTGAGTCCACAACATCATCCGGCCATTAGTTCAACTAATAGCGAAATAACTTTGTTGCTGTTAATGTCTGCACCTGTCACGGCCATATTGCTCACTGAAGATGGCACGCAATCTCGTCGTCGCCTCGCCTTTTTATCTTGTTTTCTTTGTGGGAACAGAAGCTGCGACCAGCTTTTTAGGTGCACGAGATCAAAAGGCCGTCTCTTTCCCTGTGAAGGCGGGCGGGCAGGCACATCATTTCCTGTCTGTCACTCGCACCCGTCGCCTCGCCTCAGCTTTCACGGCCGCAGCTTAGCCCTGCCATGCACGCCTCGCTTTCCGTGTTTCTACTCTCGGTGGATGGGCTTTGGGGATTGGATTGGAGGGGGATTCCGTCGCAGCCAATGGGGCTGGTTGGCGTCAAAGACGTGGAAAAAACACGCCAAGCGCAAGCAAGTCGCTGTCCTACTCCACAACAAGGATGGTCCTTGCGCTAGTGAGTGTGGGCACTTTAGTTGTTTGATGCATCCATCAATCAAGTTCCTGTCCCCGTGACTTTCTGGGCCACAAGAGGTTGCTTCTCTGCCATGCTTTTCAGAAGCCTCCGTATATTGGGTACCTTGCATACTTTAAAATATATATATATATATATATATTATAATTACTTAGTAACACCACGATTTAAAAAGGATATTTTTTCCTTTGTATTTTAATGCGATTTTTTTTGAAATTTTTAGGATGTTGAGTCTAACCAATTTACTAACTAGTTCAAACAAGCTTAAACTGAAATTCAAACTATAGTTTCCCTTTTTAATGATAGTTTGGTTGTAGGTATGTGCTGATTTTATATATAAATCAGCAAAGCATATGATCCAAACTCGTTCAAAATCTTTGAATTCGAGTATATTTTTTCAAAGGTATGTGTTTCATTTAAATTGTTATAGATAGGTATATACCCTAAAACTGACATTTTTGAAAATTATACTCGAATATGGCTTGAATTTGCGCATTTGAAATCATGGTGCTCAGGCACCATGGTGCCCCATTTCGGCTTCATATATATATATATATATTGTTTTTTTAAAAAAAAAATTAACAAAATTACAAATCTCAGGTACACACTTAATTGATACGTGTCACCTACCGTACTACCATACCTTAATAGGTACCTATCAAACTCGGGTACCACGTCAGGTACTGTTGAGTTCGAGTATCGTGGTACCCTGTGTTATCGAGCTTAGGTATCGCGGTACCTCGTCCTATCGAGCTCAGCGCTATTTATACCCTTTGCGGTGACGATGACCTGTCACAACAAAAGACATATCCCCTACCCGTGCTTCCACGGTTGAATATGAAAAAATACGATAAAATTCCGGTATGATCTTTCCTACATTTTAAGACAACGTCAAGTTGTAAAATATATATTTTGCAATAATAGCACAACTATGGAAACATTTGAAAAAAAACCGGCATGACCTTTGCTATATTTTAGATAATCTCAAGTTGTGAAGTAGGCATTTAGCAATAATATCTCAACACATAACATTTCATTTCAATACCATTCGCAAATCAATCCAACAAAACCATATTTCAATAATATTCATTTCAATAGCATGACATATAACATTTGAATTCAACATTTCTCACCCAAAATGAATGTTCACAATTGTATAGCTTTGTCGCCCTTCTATTGTCACTCATATGCTATGATGGGCCTACATGAGTGCTACATTAGTAAAAAAATTGAGTTGCAATGAAATGAAGCATACAAACATAAAAAATCAAGCTTACCGGTAGATTATCGAGCTCCTGGCGGCGGGAAGATGGCCAGCGGCGGGCGGATCTGGACGGCGACACCAGTGACTACGAGAGCTCAGCGCGAGGAGTGTCGAAAGTGCAATGAATGTGTCCAAAGCTTCACGTATGAATTTTAAGTGGTCGGACCGGGCCTAATGGCCAAGTACTGTTTTCATTTTTTACCCTTTTCAATTATATAAATTCAGTTTTGCGTCAAAAAACGTCTCAAAATTTTGGTTTTCAAGTCATTTTGATGTCAGACGTCACAAATCTATTCATACTAATTTTAGAGCAATTTAGGATAAATTTTTGCACTTTTTTGAATTTGAATTTAAATTGAACCGGTTTACCTATTGGTTTCTATTGTCAAACCAGCCTATATGCTTGATTTTCGTAAAAATTGAACGATTTTTGTTGGTTGTTCAAACCCTGGCACGTGGTTTGGTTCGTTGTTTATGCGGTTCCTAGTCTCCTATATAGATTCATAGTGTGGAGATACATAGCAATAAGCCAATAAGTACTTGGGTCTAACACACATGAGTCTCCTATTTTCTGACTTCTGTTTGTTAGTATGTGTGTTCGATAGATAAGACAGGATTTACATGTAATAAATAGTGGTAGTACGTCATGGATCAAAACCGTTGTACACCTTGAAATATTCCTTAGTTTCAGCAACGTATACCTTATTGTGATTTTGTCTCCAAATTTGTCAGCTACAGCTACGTTATTTAAATGTGCCTGTCGTCTAAATCGGGAATGCACGTACACCATCATCTCGAGTGACGGCCACTGTATTAGCATCATGTACTAGCACGCAGTAGCATGATCGTCCAAAGTCAAAAGCGCCCTAGACTACAACACGACACTCCCCATGAAGAAAAGCATAAATCATCTGCGTGAAAGAATTAAAGTACTTGGAAGAATGCAAAGCCGAGCTCCACTAGTGCACGTTAGAAAGGTTTTTGTCGTGATACATGTGTGTCGAGTGTCGACCAACCTACATGGACACGATTCATAAGACTGATTTACTCGTGGTAAGGGGCAGAGCCGGTCTAGCCTCATGTCTTGAATCGGACCACTTCCTTTTAAATAAATATATAATTTTTATTAAATTTTAATATATTTTACATAAACTTTTTTTGACAGGCCTAGAGGCCTATGTCCACCCCAGCTCGTGGCCTTCCTAGGCCCAAAGCTACGTCCTAATCAAGGTTAACAAAACCGCGGTAAACCGTTCGGTTTTCGCAGTTTTTGACCGTACCGCTCCGGTTCGAAAACAGAAACCGGGCGATTTACCGGTGGAAATTAATTTTTTTTGGAAAAAATCAAAAAAAAATGAAAAAAATTATGCGTTGAAAACAGCTCGGAAACCATTGAAAAATCGCGATTTTCGCAAAAAAACCGCTCGAAAAACCGTTTTTCAAGAATCTTCAATTGGTCTGCTGGTTTTTCGTTAAAAACCGCGGTAAACCGAGCGGTTTTCGCGCATAGATTTGACTAAAATTCAATTTTTTTTTAATTTGCGAACCGTACGGTTTTTCGCGGTTTTCGAGTGGTGTTAGCGGTTTTCGACCTCGAAACGAAATTGTGAACCCTGGTGCTAGTCTTCGCACGAAAACGTACGTAAATGAATGCAAGCAGTGTCAGTATGATGTTGATCTCTAGCTGAGTGCTTGAGTTATGATGTTGATCTGACTTGCAAAACAGAGAATTCTTTGTTCAGCATTAGCAAAGCACGGCCATGAACAGAAAACGTTTGCAAATGCTATCAGATTAAAGTTGACACGCACTGTTCAACTCTTGGTGATCAACACGTTTAGAGAGGATCTAAAATGTCCGGGTGACATATGCATAGGGTTGTTACCGAGCCGAGCTTCAGCGAGCCTGACCCATTAGAGTCGAGCTCGGTTCAAGCTTGAGCCGAGTTTGAGTTAGGGTTTGAGTCTGATCCTATGTTCAAGCTCGATTCGATCCAAACTTGAGTAGGCTTGAGCATGACTCAAGTAAGCTCGGTAATAAACTTGAGTAAACTCAGCTGAGCTCGACAAGTATGAGTTCTACTTGTTTAGAGGTGGAATGGAGCCCTCTCACGAATCGAGCTAAAGTAGCTGGCGAACCTCGATTTTCTTTTTTACTGCCCTACACATGCATGGCGATGCACGAATGTGTACTGAACCAAACTTTTAAAGCTAGCTTGGTAGCCTTTTGGCGAGCTGCAACGCTAGCCCCACTTTAGGACCTCAAAGTTTTCCTTCTTTAATTTGTGTGGGCCCCGCGCTGGTTCCTAAAGCTCAGTTGTGAGTTGGGACTTGGGAGTGCCGGCTTTAGTGGCGGCGTTTTCGCCAACACAGTTGCTGCCACGTTTCGACACCAAAGTGAATGGAAAAACAATGCAACAAAACCTACAAACATGCATCATTCATGGCTAAGAAATTGTGGTTTGAGCTACGAATTAGCTGGTGATGTAGGGTGTGTTTGGTTGCCTAGATGCAACTGTATCTGTTAGACAAGTGTTTGATTTTCTGTTTATCCAGATCAGGTGGATGCAATTGCATCCACTCATGCAGGATGAAGGAAACACAAAAATTGGGCTTCTCTCTAATGTAGGCCCATGAGATGTATAAACAAGCAACCAAACAACTCAACCTGTATCCACTCATGCAGGCCAAGTCTAGCCTGGATGGTTCATACGGGACAGGCTAGGGTGGTGCAGACAACCAAACACACCCGTAGATACCATGCATGCATCGCTCAAGCAGATCGGTTCGTGTATCAGAGGTTCAGTACTACGTGATATTTTCAAGGTTTGTACCTAGGAAGCTTACGCACGAAGAACGGCGTTTGATTATTTTTGTAGGAAATTTAGTATGATGTGCAAAAGTAACCTCACGCAAACTATTATGGAGTAGCTTGAGTTCACACGTGTAAGTCTACTTTTCTTATGTCGTAAGGGCATGTCTAATAAGATCATCTTAGCTTATTCTTAGCATTTTCACATCAGTTTGTTTTATGTGAAAGAGTGAGAAAAGAGGAGAGAGAAAAGAGCTGGTTCTTATTTAGTACTCCCTCTGTTGATAAGGCCTATAGTTTGAATGGTCTTGTTGAAAAATATAAAGCGTGCATTTAGATTTAATGAGTCTTTCCACATATAGCCTTATTTATTCTCTCTCAACCATATGCATTTATTAATTATCACCTACACAAAGTATTATCTCTCATCTTCCAAGACAATTAAGAGGGGTATGTAAATCATTTTCTCTCATGTTTTCTTCAATTTCACCACAACCTTAATCTTTATGCCAAGTCAAAATACGCCTTATGTTTATCAACGGAAGGGGTAGTAAGCATTGCAGGAGTATAGGTAGATTAGTTATGTACAAGAGAGAATAGATAGTTAATGCATGGTATCTAGAACCAATTTTTAGAGACAGCTACTTTACAAGCTGACTTTAGTGCTTACTCTAAATGATATGGATGAGAGATATAGTAAGCAGCTAGCTTTGTTATTGTACTTGCCCTAAGTACGCAGCAGTAGGTTCAGTCATAGTTGACAGGCTTTTGTGTGACATTACTTGTTTGATTGAAAGGGCTACGACTCTGGATAATAAAAATATTATGAAAATTAGTAAATGATACCTGACTTTCTCTGTTTAAAAATGTAAGTATCATAGTTTAAAAGTTTTTATTTATAAATATAAATCTTGCATGTAGATTTAATAAGATTTTTTCTACTATACCCCTATTTATGCGCTCCTGGCCATTTGCATCTATTCAATACCATCCATATAAAAGTATTATCTCTAATCTTTCAAGACAATTAAGTGGTGATATTTAAGTCATTTTTTCATACCTTTCACAATTTTATTGCAACTTTAATCCTTGTGTAAAGTCAAAATACACTTTATATTTATGAACAGAGAGAGTACTCGATTGTTTTCTTTGTTTGTGGGCACTTAATTCATTTGTCTATTACATATTGTTTTGTGATCCATGTTAAGCTTTATCATTTTGACTTTGTGAGTTTTATTACGGTGAACAATATGATAAGACAATAATCTATTTGTTTCCGATCATCAAGAACGAACATAGAGAGTTTTATTTATAGTTTTTGTTTTTATGTTTCTTATAGTTTGTTTTGTTTCTTTCTTTACAAATTGTCACATTATTTTTACATAAATTTATCTTTTTTACAAATTTTTAAATTAGTTTTTACATAATTTAATTTGTGTACATCACATGCTAATAACTAAAGAGTAAACTAGTGGATGGGGATAGATACACATTTAGTACTAAAAAATTGAGTACTACTTGATAAAATAGTACTAGAATGGAAGGAGAGGAGCCAATTTGATTTTATCTAGATCTAAAGCTTAAAATTCGAGTGTTATTCGACAAGGAAACACATTCTCTCTGGACTACATGGTAGTAAGTCTTCTTTTCACAATTCCGAAATCTTAAAGAGAGAGAGGGAGAGAGAATTCTAAAAAAAAATGTTGGCAGAAATGTAAAATATTTGGTGTGGGCTCAATTGCATGTTAGCTAAACCACACCCATCTTAATCATGGTTAGACTATTTGGCCCTCCTTGATACATTGTGCTTACATGGCGTGCACTCAGCTGTGAGGTGAAACATTTGGAGACATTTCCTGGTCTCGTGTACATACATCTGTGTTGCAATTTTTTCTGGGAGAGACTCATTGAAATATTTTCACTCACTGTACAAGTAACATAATGCAATGCCACTCTTAATATATTCCACCAGACACATCCACCGGTCAAAATTAGTTTCCACGGAAATATTTTACAACTAGAAAAAAAACCTGATCGAGAATTTTTACAAAGCTAGTACTTGAATTAACACAGATAAGGTGCCCTCTAAATGATGTGAATAAAACTCAGTTCGAAGTTTGAACACAGAGAAATAAGCGCCAACTGTCGACACCAATTGCAACCACAAGAATCATACAAAAATCTCTGGCACATGACATCTCGCCATCTCGGCACTGTCCAACCAGAGTGCCCGGCCAGGCTAGCTGCCAGCTTTTTCATTTATACGCGATCCATGGGTTCCTGCATCAGTTGTTTGGCCCTGCGAGTGACCTCACCTCTCCCTCGTCTTTCCCCCTCACCTCCATCCTCCTAAGGACGAAGAGGTACTCGATCCATTCAGTTCATCTTTACGGTCAGGACTTCCGAAGCAGGCCAAGGCCATTGCCGCCGACAAACAAAAGGAAAAAAAAGGTGTAGTCTTACGTGCTTGCAGGTTGCAACTCCTCCCATCACAAATTCACAACATCCCCTGCTACCTCATAACTAGAATCATCTTCGATCCAATTCTCCATTTCCAAATATCCGCCGCGTTCCTTCCTGAGCTGCTAATTGCAAATGAAGAGGCAGATCAAGAAGCCCACCAGCAGCCAAGAGTCCTCAAAACCAGGTGCGTAACGATTGCTGCGAGATCTCCTCCGTTTGTGTACTTATGGCAAGCGTGATGTAACAAAATACCAACACCGCTTTTAGGCTTAAATGTCAGTACAAAGTATGTGCGCTTTTGACATATAGGAAGGAGTATACATGCATATCTGTATCCCATATTACCATTTGCATTGAGCAATACTAGTACTCCTCAGCATGAACCTTCCAACTCTACACTCTTAACTACATTACTCTTGTATTTTGTGAACACGAGAGTAATTATTAGGATCATTTGTAAAAGAGAAACAAAAGATACTAGTACTACCAACACAAAGTGAACATGTTGGCATGTGCGCGTATTGCAGGAGAGAAGCTGGCGTTCGCTGAGAAACAGAGCTTACTCGCGCCGTATGTGGAGCAAGACGAGGCCGAGATGGAGGAGGTGGACGACGACGAGGAGGAGGAGCTTGCCGGCGGGCGCGGAGCGCCGTTTTCGTCGTGCGGGCTAGGCGAGAAGAAGCGGCGGCTGGCGCTGGAGCAGGTGCGCGCGTTGGAGCGCAGCTTTGAGACAGACAACAAGCTGGACCCGGACCGCAAGGCCCGCATCGCGTGCGACCTCGGCCTGCAGCCGCGCCAGGTCGCCGTCTGGTTCCAGAACCGCCGCGCCCGGTGGAAGACTAAGCAGCTCGAGCGCGACTACGCCGCCCTCCGCGCCCGCCACGACGCACTCCGCGCCGACTGCGACGCCCTCCGCCGCGACAAGGACGCACTCGTCGCAGAGGTACTTGATTGTAAGCTGTGTTCACGCGCCGTCACGTCACTTGTTACTTACGTATGTTTGTACCACGCCACGCGGTCAGATACGGGAGCTGAGGGAAAAGCTGTCCAAGCCCGAGCCGGCGGTGAAGATGGAGGCTGGCAATGACGCCGCGGAGGAGCGCCAGGCGACTTTCGGTGCGTCGGCCGCGGCGATCTACAAGGACGGCTCCTCAGACAGCGACTCGAGCGTTGTGTTCAACGACGAGGCGTCGCCGTACTCCGGCGCAGTCCTCGAGCAACCGGGCTTCATGGGATTCGGTGCGTCCTTCTTTGACTCGTCGGCGGCTACGACGGGCTGCTCGTCTCTGCACATGCTGGAGACCAAGTGGCACGGGACATACTCATACGACTCTTACAAGAGCGGTGGCTATGGCTTCACAGAGGAATGGCTGGCCGGTTCTGACACGATTGGCAACGAGGGTGCCGGCTTCTTCTCCGAGGAGCACGCCTCCAACCTCAACTTCGGTTGGTGTGGGAGTGGCACCGAGGGTTTTGATCTCCATGGTGGGTTAGTGTAAAAAGTAAAAGGTGTCGCTGTACATGCATGCATCGAGGTCTCGAGGAAGTCGGGTATTGCTCCCTCCTTAAGGAATATATTAGTCTATTTGGCTTTGTACTAAAATTGAGAAAATTATGAGAGAAAATAAATTATATAAATCTTTTATAATTATTTAGAAAATATGAGAGAATATTTTATGTAGATAGCAATGAGTAAATATATATGGTTGATAAAATAAATAGAGGTATAATAAAAAAATATCTTATTAAATCTATATATAAACTTTATATTGATCAATAGGACTATTCAAACTATCTCTTATATTTCTCCACGGAGAAAAGAGTACTTCTTACTGGTTCTCAACAGAGAAGGGTACATTTTTTACTGGCTAGCTAGCGAAGGCGGAATTTGAGAAAGGTTAATACCGAATATGTAAATGTAAAAGAAAAGCCGTCCCTAGGTTAATGGAGAGGATGTCATGGTGGTACAAACAGCCGTCCCTAGACTCCCTAGTCCCTACATCCTCGTGCCAGAGTGCCAGCCAAAACTTCGATAAAGAAGGTTTGAAACTTGCAATTCAGTGTAGGATTTAAAATAGAACATTTCTCGATCAGAGTGATTTACTGTACCTCACACAAGTATCTGAATTTCAAAAATAAAAATATAAAATTAAGAACCGAAGCGAAAGAAACTCTTAACTTGTACTAGCTGCAGTAACAAAGTGCAGTCATCATTCGGCGCGGTAATGTTTGCTTGTTAAAACTAGCGTTAAGTCACAGAAGTTACAGTTGTCGTATCTTAGCTTCTCTTAAAAAAACGAATTATTTATCGAGTAGAAGGATTCTAGATAATTTCTTTCATAATTAGAAGCTGATTTATACATAAAATCAGAAATTATCACTCACCCGATTTTTCGGATTCTAGCTCAGATTCTGCGGGTTCCGCCTCCCCACGAGTTACCGCAGACTCGAGGGCTTTCGTTGCCGGCCCGAGGCCCCTCCGCCACCCTGTCCGCTAATTCGTCGTCGACGTCGATCAATAATCAGCATAGACAATCATGATTGTCGAATGACCGATTCTCCGGCTAGTAGATTCTTCGGACAGCCACTTCTCCAGATAGTTGACTACATTCCAAAATATGCACAATTAGAACCTATCCCGAATGAGGCTATAGTTATTTTTACACCGAATCGATTAAATCAAACCAAACTAAGCAAGATTCTCAGTTTGTTTGGTTTTCTATAATCTGCTTGGTTTAAAATTCTTCCTTATTCGGTGATGGTAATCGGTTCGGTGTTCGTATGTAAAAAACCGTGTAAGCCGAAAAACTGATATATTTCCAGCCGTAGTGAGGTGAGAATGTGAGATCCTAGCGGCCAGGGTCGCAGCAGCTAGTCCCTTGCAAAGTAGGTGTGCTGTTGGGTAGGGCTTCGACAATCGGCACATACGTTCTTTCCCAAACCCAAACCCAAACTCACGTCTCATTTACATGTTCCTGATCCTCTCCGTACCCACCTCAGCATATTTTACCCATACCCATTATCTCATGAGTACGCGTTGGTGAGGTGGGTAAAAGCCAGTGGGGGAGTTCGGTGCCTCTGCGACTCTACGCCCAGCAGGATGCAGCTAGAGGTGAGTGTCGTGTCGAGCTGAGACAATTCGGTACGAATTTATCGTGCTTCGGGCCTAAATCATATCGGGCCGCGACGCACCGCCGTGCCCGCCATGTTGGGCCAGTCCGGCCCGACCCGGCTCACCTCCGGCGAGCCCAAGCACGACCCATTTACGCTTCGTGTCGTGTCAGCCCTGGCCTGGCCCTTTTACACTATTGCGACGAGAGGAAATGACCCGAAGTTGTTTTGCAGTAGCGTGTGTTCCCTTGTGTATCTTTGGACAAATTAGTAAATTAAGTAAATAAATGACAAAAGAAAATGTGGACGCAAAGCAATGACCAAAAGAAAGTATGCGAAAGAAACATCTTGTGTGGATATCACTATTGTTAGCAATGGACATAAATATTGGGGAAAAAAGTAAATTTTATTAAATCTTGAACATGTACAGAGTTACTGCCTCGTTAAAAACCTTACACTCTCGTGTGGGGTACCCCGGTAAGGAAAAGAGTAAAGTAACTACATTTATATATATAGACTAACCGAGGTTGAGATTGTCAAAGTCGGTTACCGCGTTCGTGATCTCCTAATCCTCGGTCTGATGTTGTGTCCTGTCATCTGCACGCTCCCAGTCTTTGAGACATGTAATTGCTTCAACCATCTCAGGTCTGAGAGACGACCTCCTTGGCTCAAGTATCCTCCCTACCAAACTGAAATTGGATTCCAACGAGACAGTGGACACTAGAACCGTAAGTATGTCCCGTGCGAAATGGGATAGCACGGGGTAAATACGTTAGTTATTCTTCCACCACAAGAGTAAGCTGAGTCGATTTTCCTTATCTATATCAAGCTCGGTCTCCACGAAAGGCGCGTCGAGATAGTGGTTGATCTCTGCCCGTGGATTCCATTGTGACCTACTTGGTGTTTCGAAAGACGAACTAGACGACTTAACTTTCAACTTCTTTCATACGCTTCAAGCGGTTGAACTGCCTTGTGCTTGTGGCGTTGTTAAGGTAGATCTTCTCGCTTCACTTCTGGTGCCAAACTTCTCGTAATATTTGTTAAAAACTCTGAAAAACCCATTATAAACATGAGTATAGGCCTCGGAGAAATCAAGATCGAATGCCTCACCTATTCCCTCGAAAGTGCCTTACAAGTCAGAAAATTTTCTCCGAGGATCCAAAACAATAGCAAAACAGTATAGATGTGGAATAGCTTGAAAATATTTTAAATTTGTTTGCTGCATTGGTTCTATAGTGCATATAAAATATAATAATCTCTATTTTCTTTAAAAGCAGTAGCAATAGTCTAAAGCCACTCGATGACTAAGTAAGAAGTTAGGTAGTACACACCGGATAATTGCTTAGCTGTATTGTAAAAAATTTCTAAACATGACGAAAATGACTAGCATTGTCCCAATCTGCATCATTGACCAATGCCTCACCATTCTTGCAGTTGACAAAGACAGTGATAATATGCTCGTAGCCTCTGCACCGCTGCAACATAATATACGTTGAGTTCCATCTAACCTTCATATCATGGTTGAATCTTCTTGGTTCCTTATTGTTGGTCCTGTAGTACTCTGAGAACTAGACAATGAATTAGTAACAAAATCAATAGCACTGTGTATGCCCTCCGAACTAGGTTTCATTACATGCAAACCTGCCTGCACAATGAGATTAATAATATGGTATACTCACCTCTAGTGGAGTACAAAACGTCCAACATAAGTCTTCATGTGCGGTGAGAGATGCTTCATAACCGTCATGTTAACTGATGCATTGTCATGAGTAATGGAAATAATTCTACTTTGTATTTTAAAGTCATTAACAACCTCAAGTATACGGGTAGCGATAGCATCTCCGGATGTGTCTCCGAGATTGGCCTAAACTCTACGACCCTTTTGTTTAGTACGTACTCATCATTTAGGTAATGCACAACAACACTAATATAGGCCGCTCTTTGATGAGAGGAAGTCTATATATCTGATGTTAATGCAAAGAAAAACTAAATGTCATGAAGGTTTGTTTCAACGTTTTTAGTTTATTTGTAAATATTTTATGAATATCACGTGTAGTTGTTGTTCTACTAAATGTTGGTATTACGGTCAAAAACCACATTGCACCATGCTCTCAGAACTACAGCTCTCACCCATTCTAAGTGGAAGATCCTCTATAACTATGTAACGTGCAATTTCGTCTCTAGCTACGTTGGTGTTATATACCCATGTACTTACCAAACTGTCGGTGTTAAAGTCGATCTATGTCTGCACGCCCTCGCCCGGTCTCCATCCGATCGATACCTTCCTCAAGCAATTCTCTGCATGTCTCTTCAGATGACATGTACTACCACATGCACGTGCAGATAGTTTAGCTTGACAGTATTTGCAAACAATACACACCACCTCACATCTGTCCACAATTCCGACGGTTTTGTCCATATGTTGCCAGAACCACGCGTGTCAACTGCCGGATATGGACGCCCGTGCTGGCTGCATCGATATGTCAGGCTCCGTGTTCGGTGTGGATACTGCGTCCGTCCCGGACACATCGGTGTAGCGACATCCCCGCTCAGTGCATCCGGAATGTATAAGGCATCCTTTATGCCGTGCGTGCCGTCCAAATGATTGTCATCTATGTCGTAGTCTCCCATGCTGGGGGAGAGTTGGCGTGGATCGATTTCTTGATCCTGACGAGGGGGGCTTGAAGAGCGCAGACGCGCTCTCCTGCTTTTGCTCTTGTGAAATATTTTATTTCGTGACAGGAGAGCGAAAAAATGAAGCAATTTGAGAGATATGCTGATGTGCAGAATGTGATGAGCAAAAATGGGCAAGAAGAGAAAACGCGAGAGAGACGTGAAGAACAAATGAGAGCCGTCCCTTGTCTTTATGTCATGTCTCTCTAATTGCCTGTTGCAAATTGAAATCAGGGGTAGGCAGCGGGATGAAAAATTGAAAGCAACTTTATGTCATATCACACATCGCATCGTTGTTCCGTTGTCGTTGCAAATTCAAATGAGGCACGACCGCGTGCTCGCGCATGAAGAAAATTGAAGAGCGCGAGACGAACATGACAAAGCAACTTTATGTCTTTCAATGCTTTATGTCCATTTCAGTCATCTTTTCCACACCGAGAGAGACGTTGAATACATTAGGCGCATGATCTTGCGTTCAAGTACATTAGGCTCAGACGCGAGATTCCCTCGAACTTATATTTTTTGCGTGATTCACTCGAACAGTTGAGCAGCCTGAACGAAAAAGTGTTCCTCGAAACTGCCCCCTATCTCTCTGTTTTCCCGCTGGAGACAAGCGCCCCCTATCTTTTCCCCCTTTTCGCTTTTCTCCGCGGGCCCACGCCGCCTCGCCTCGTTCGCCGCCTCTTCGTAGTCTCCGCCCGCCCCTACTCGTCGGCGGCGCCCGCTCATTGTCCCGCTGCGCCTCTTCCCGCGCCGACGCCCCCACTCCCCTCCTCGCGTGAGGCTACTCGGGTTCTCACTCGGCGAGGCGCGAGACGCGAGGCGACGAGCGCGAGGCGGCGACGGCACGGAGGCGCGCAAGGCGACAATGCCCGCCGCGGCGGCTGGCAGCTCCCATGCAGCTCAACCATCTTCCTCTCTGCCAGCCTGACCATGTGCCGCACGTGCTGCCGCGGGCCCTGCCGCAAGCCGTGTCGCGCACGGGCCGGCGTGCCATGCCGCGGTACTCACGGGCTATTTCAGGCCGTGCTAGCTCGAGCACGGCCCACACTGCCGTGCTCGATTGGAAGGCTTGGCACGACCTGGGCGACCATGCCGTGCTGGCCTGGCCCATTTAGAACAGTACTGTGCCGGGATGTGGGTCTGGCTGGACCGGGCGTGCCTCGTGCCGACCCAAAATGGCCCGGCTCAGTGCCCACCTCTAGATGCAGTTGGCACACACAGTCACGCGCACACTTTTTGTAAGTTTTTTTTTCAAATCTAACATTGATCTGAATGAAATTACAAAAAAAGCCTACTGTCTAACCACCGAAGCGTCGATACTACTTTGCTCCTGCTCTGTGATTTGTTCTACCGAGCTACGGCAGCACGACAGCGGTAGACCCATTGTCCTACCGAGCATTGGGTGCTAGAGAGCACGTCCCGAGCTATAGCAATTCTCAAAAACTTTTAATCACCATGATTACTTGAGTGATTTTAATTTAATTGAGTTAATCAAGTGATTAATTATATGATTATAACTAATGGAGGTCATGCCGAGCAATGCTAGCTCAGAAGGTGCTCCCGAGCTTTGGGAGTTCGGTAGGCCAATGGGCCCGTCGCTGTTGTGGTGTCGTAGCTCGGCAAGATATGCTATGGTCTAGGAGCTTGACACATGATATGTGTCACTTATTGGCCCTTCCGCAGTTAAAGAGAGGTTATTTTTATAATTACATTCATATAAGGACTAGATTTGAAAAAGAAAGGAGCGAGGGCTTAGAAAAGCGTTGACGTCCACACTTTGTATACAGCCCCTTTCATTTAGACTCTACGTATTGCTGTTCAGATCCCCATACATTGCAGTTTTTACTAACAAGCACATTCACATGCATCACAATACAAAGGCTTCAAGATACGATCGAAGGATAACGCTTAGTTTTTTTGTACTTCTTGCCGATTGGTTGCATGAATCTTGACAAACAGGAAGCAAGTGAAACAGAGGAAACATAGTACCCCTATTTCTCAGTTGTAAACCTCAACCAAAAACGATTAGCCTGCTAAACCAGTGATGTCCTAATCGAGATGGAGAATAGATTAATCTTATTCATTGTCCTCGTTCTTGCCTGTCGACCTGCAAGACACTTCGAGTTTCAGAAAATGAGAACGTGCTTTGTAGGAAATCCATTTCGAGCTAATCTGCAGAAAAATTAAAGAGAACCAGTGTAAAAACCCTGATAAAAAATGTTAATTAGTGAATTAAAAACATTGCACATGCACTGAAGCTCTGAATTATACAGGAAGAAATCAGCATAAGAGGCAAATATAACTAGCCAAATTTTGTCAGCAACCGGTTCTTTCTTAATTTTCTCGTTGTTATTAACAAGAAAATTAGTAAACTAGACATGTACTTGATGTACAAAGCACCTCGGTAGTCAGTACCCATCATCTTTACCCAGTGTCCCAATTCACCTACTAGGGGTATGTATTGTAGTACTGTACAATGCAGCTGAGCACTCGAGAAAAGCACTAGTTGATTGTGAAGAACAAAGCAGGCATCTGAAGTAATTTGTCAATAATATGTAGTTATTAGTAAGTTTACCTCTTACAATCACGTCATCACTGGTCTTCCACTCACGCAAAAGGAGGTAAATTCCACAGAAATCATTGAAATATATGCAAGCAGCGGGGAATTTTGTACCTGAAGCTCTCAATGTCACTTTATAAAAGACCTTCAACCAATCTCTGACTTTACTTACATGCTTCCAATCCTCGTCAGATGGCAAAAATTTGTAAGAGCTGTCACATTCTGCCAATCGAACAAGAGCATCACGGAACTTGAGAACAACATCAAGCATACTGAATGTTGAGTTCCATCTTGCCGGGACATCCCAAACTAGAGACAAATCTGGGGCATTTACTTGTTGAGTTATCAGCTTAAACTTTTCTTTTCTTGACGATGAAGCTTTTACATATTTCATAGTCTATATATATATACACACACAAAACCGGTGGTGTTCAAAGCATCTTCTTCGTTTTAAGGTCAAGGAAATCCCACAATAATTCTAAATTCTAGAAATTCTCACATTAATCAGAAGAAAAAGAGAAGTATCTCCACCACTTATTTTGGTGTGGTCAGATTATAACGGTGCAGATTAATCATATATAACAAATATAATTGTATTTCAATCATTGGAAGTAGAGTTGTATATAAAAAAAAGGATCTCCACCACTTATTTTGTTAAGGCCAGATTGTAACGATGCAGATTAATCATATATAAATAGAGTTATATAACAAATACAATTGTATTTCAATCATTGGAAGTAGAGTTGTATATCAAAGATAATTGTATCATAAAATCTAGACACACAGTTGCGTGAGTAAATTTGCTAGTTCACCAAAACAGGAAGGATGACTTTTAAACCAACTTGGACTAATAAATTCAAGACATGCGAAGCACGTCGAACAAGAAAAAGATCCCCATATAAGTGCAAATCTTTCTTGTGCAAAAGAACTTTGAGAGCTTCCCGAACCACAACATCATTAATAACAGAGCAATTGTCCAAAATAAAAGAAAAAATTCCTGTCTAGATTCCTGTTTGCACCAAAATTTGGCAAACTTGGTCAAAATCGGCAATAAAATCAGAGATACGGAATTAACGGACAGGATGGAAAGGTTTGGAGATATTTTGGTAACTGCCATATTTTAAAACAACCGTCCGAGATAAGGCCGATACGAAACGGACTTGAAGCGTGTTGTATTAGGACACGATCGGCCGCATGTATAAAAGAAGGACCAAAGCGAACTATAAAGATCATCAACACAATACAATCAACTAGTCTTTGCTTTTTCTACTTTTCCTGTCGACTAGGAGTAGCTTCTGTAATTTAGCCTTCGTAATCGATTTTGATTAATAAAGTTGCGCATCGCCGATTGTTGATCTTCGTCAATTACACCCCAGGTTTGATTTGTTCTGATTTTATTGCGCATCGCCTTCTTCAGAATCGATCTGCCTTTATCCTCTGATTAGCCTTAATCGGCTAGTTAGACTTATCCTGTTACCTTGATCTTGATCGGCTTCAAGCTGATTAGATTTAAGCCGATTGATCGTCACGATCGGCTTTGTGTGGATTTTATATTTTTTACCTTGTCGGTTACAGGTCAAATCGACTGACACGCTCAATCCGGTGTTAAATGCGGTGTCTGTCTTTGTCGAAACCCTACATCAAATTTTTGACGCCAACAATTCCACTCATACAAGCTATTGATAACCTCTTTAGCAATGTGTTCTCCGGTATGCAGCGTCTCCGCATACACAAACGCAATTTTCTTTTTATGCAAGTTCCAGTCTGCTTCATTGTAATAAGCTGTCACGCTCATATAGCCAGTCATCTGAGTGTACGTCCACAAATCGGAGGTGATGCTGATCCGACTGAGATTTTGATCAAATGGAAATACAATTTATTTCTTTCCTCCTCATAAAGCTTCATGCAGTCCTCTTTTACACAAGTTCTATGTCCTAGCTTGAATAAGGGTTACAAATTACTAATGAATCGTTTAGTGGCATAGTGTTCAGACATTAAAAAAATGGGTATCCATGACAGGTAACCATTCTAGAAAAGTCCTCACAACTTCGTTGTTGATCAAATGTTGGAATATCTGTCTTTGGGGTACCGGACATTCTATTCTTTAACGACTGAAGCTCTGGACAGGCATTAATGTGATAGGTGGTTCGTCCCATTCTTATTACCAGCTACAAGTTCTTTTTTGTTATGATTGCACATTGCCTTTATAGAAACATTCACGATTTTCCGGGTGAAGTCTTTCCAAACCTTTGATCTAAGTTTCTTGTTATCAAGCCCACTTTCTGTACTAACCTCTTGATCTATATCAACAGACTCCAACATACTACGACTACCAAAGTAAAACAAATGAATAAATTAGTAAATCCTATAAACTAAGGACTAGACACATGGCATATTGTGGTTGTGAACTGAATTTAACTCTCCTGTGTGAGAAGGCTTATCAGGATGCCAATCAACAATGGAATAACAATATTAATCAGAAGTGCATGGAAGAGAAGACTTGCATCATTCTATGCTCCTCAGATAATTCGTGTGGGTTATGCTCCCTCTCTCTAGCTCCATCAGAGCTCCTAGTAATACCATGAATCCCACTAAAGGTATGTAACACCCCGGCCTGTTTGTGTGGTGAGCCATGTGGAGTTGTGGAGCTGTTTTGGTGGTATTAATCCCATATTACTTGTCTAAAGTAAGTTGTAGTAGCTTATAATACGTGTAGGGTCCTAACACATTAGTGTGCTGGTTCATGTAGAGTTCTGGAGTAATCGTGGTAGGATTAATCGCACAATACTTGTCTAAAGTGAGTTATAGTAGCTTATAATGCCTGCTGAGTCAAACATAGCACCTCAATGTGTTGGATTTGTTCGAAATTGGGGGAAACGGTAGAAAATTTTCGACGGTGATAGGTGAATATGAACAGATATACCCTTCGGTGGTGATTAGGGTTGGGGCGGGGATCTCAAATTTCATTGTTTGTTTCCTGTTTGGATGTATGGTACCAATGTTTGGTGTTGTGTTGGGCTGTGCTAAACTTTGCACTTTGTAATCTCTGTTTGCTAATTTGGTACTTGTTAATCAGCTTCTTGTTTGGAAATTTGGTACTTAATTGCTATAAACACTTAATTTGCTTGGAAATGCACCATGTCAATATTTCCGTAAACCAAAATACCAAATAACCGAATCGAACAAAATATCGGCTTATTATGTTTGGTTTCAAATAATTCTTTGGTTACTTTGGTGATGAGCTCTCAAAAATCGAATTTTTTTATAAAAACCCAAACCTAAATAACATAATAAACCGAATGCCCACCCTAAGCTCAATCCTATGGTGGGAGGCAACGGCATTGATGCCATTTTCCTTGTAAAGCTCTACGTAGGTTGCCACGGTTGTGATAAAGGTTATGGTGCAGTAGTGCAACAGCAGCTATGGCTGAGAAAGGAAGAGAAACGACGTGGAGGGTCGGTGCTAGCGTTGAAGTAACAACGGTGGCTTCATTGATGGATGGGACAACAATGATTCCTTGACTTTTCTAGTCTCGTTAATTTTTTTTTTTTTGCAAATCTGGCCTCGTATGAATATAATTATAAAAATAGTCTCTTCTCTCACCACGAAAGCTCTGATAGGCGACATTGTCAACTGTCGCATGTCCGTGTACCACAGCAGGAGCATGGGCTTGCGGCAACACAGCTGATCGTGACAGGAGGAGGGCAAGTATGGTAAGAACTGGCTGTCGAGCCACAACAGCTCAGCAGGACCTGTTGCCTCGTCTAGGGAGCTCGGCACCTTGCTGTCGAGATGGAGAGTACGACAGAAAGCTTACCACGATGGGCCCGCCAGTTGCTACCGCGGTAGGCCAGGTTGGCGCGGGTCCGAGCTCCAATCATGGGACACATGGCGGCAGATGACATGTGAGGCTGTTTCGCGGTCAAGAAGAAGGCTATTTTTTTAATTGTATTTGTACTGTGGTTAGATTTGCAAAAAAAATAAGATACATAGGTTAGAAAAGCTAAGGTTTCTTGACAGGGCGACAACATATTGGGAGTGATTTGTATGTTGACTTGCTCCCTAATAGGTCGTCCTGTCACTTCTAGTCGTCCACGAATTATATATTTGTGACTCTATCCTCAAGTGATGTTGTCGTAGGGCTAAACAATCTCCAGTGGCTTTTTTAAAAAGAGACTCTTGACAGAGACAAAATGTGTTCATATTTATTTTGGTGCGTTTGATTAGAGATTCTTACACATGATAGGGTGCATATTCCCCATTGTTTGTGGTAGGAATCAACAGCTTCGTTGCCAGAAATATCAAGGAGGCCTACGAAGATTGTCTAGTCTTGTTAATCTATTGATGGCAAAGTTGTGCAAAGATTCATGGCATGTGAGGCAGCTAAGGTTACCAAAGCTACTGGCTGGCTAGCATGGTGGCATACTGGCATGTTCCCCTTCCACCGCACAGCTGACATATCGTCTATATATTAGGAGATTTGATTATTTGCCTCTCTTTTTGTGTAATTTATCATTTGCCCGGTATGTCTATCTGTTGTGTGGTTTCAAACCCCGTATGCCAGTAACCAGGGGCGAATCCAAAGGGTGGGCTCCATCAGGCCCGAGCCCACCCTCCGCCGTTGCCGAGCCCCCTCAGCCGCTCGCTCGCTTTATAGTCTGGACTCTCCGGCGGTTCCACCACTAGCAGCCCGCACTGACCACTGTGGCACATAGATGGTCTTGCTGATAGTTAATGGCGCATAGAGGGTATCAAACATCCTAGAGGTCACTGCATCAATCGTTGTCTCTCTTCTAGTATCCCTACGGGCTACAAATGGTAAAATGGGTAAATGAGATCACTGAGTAAATAGGTAAATGAGTAAATTGGTAATATAGTAAATTAGTAATATAATATATTCTTTCAAATATCAAAATATCGTATCCATACTGTTATACACTCATATTGTCATACATTGATAAAAATTACAAATATACCATACAAATGTACAACATGCTCTAGGCTCTGTTGTTGGGAATATAGTTGTATTACGCTTACACATTTATAGTTGTATTTATTTGTAGGTTTGCAATAATGGAGAAACGAACTTTGCGCAATTATTTCACAAGTAATTCAATTAGTACTCCCCTAACCGATGAGAGCGCAACTCAACTAAAGAGGCTTCGACTAGAATTGAATACGAATGAAATTATTGCCGATCCGGCGCTTCGCATGCCAATAGAAGATTATGCTAATGAAATTAGAGATCAAGTGAGGATTTTTGCTTTTTTTCTATGCTTTTCCTTTCTTTATGTATGAATTTTAATTGTACAATACTATAGTTGCTATGCTTGTCTCAATTTAGTTTATTTCTATGAGACTTTGAGTCCACCCTCTATTTCAATTCTGGCTTCACCACTGCCAGTAACATATTACGGAATAAATGATCATAGTAAAAAAAGAACAAGACAAATCATCAATTTTTCTCCTGTATCATAGGGAATTCTGTTGGGCCGGCTATCTCCTGTCCTGTGTACAGGCAGCGGGACAGAATCACAAGACTACAGTAGTAGTGATCAAATATCATCAAGAACTGTTCGACATCGGGGTGGGCGGATGCGATGATGGACGGGATGATGAGTTCGTATCAACTCTGAGCTTGCACAGATTTTTTTAGTGCCTACTGAAGTAGCTACTGATACTTTCCACTTTAGGCAAACCTGAGAAAAATTCCTCTTTGCAGGTGTCATTTGCAATAAATAAAAGTTATAGCTTTAATTTAAAACGTATTTTGGTGGGTTTCAATCGTGTCAAGTCATCTCCACGATGACCAGGAAGGCAGGAACTGATGGATGCCAGGGTTTGGTACGCGTCCTTTTCGCTTGTAGGGCACAAGTATCGCAAATAAGAAAAAAAGAATCATATTAGTACCAGTAGTGATATTATCATACGGTGAGACGTCACAAAATAAAGAAGAAAGGGACATATCACGTCGCACACCCATGGCCATGTGGCCAGTTTGATATGCCTCCTTGATAAATAAAAAGTTTAATATGCCTCCTATTTCTTAAAGAGACCTGGCACAGTACGATCGTAAAATAGGAGTATCTTTGCTTGGAATGGCCTCAAATCATGGACTCTCCTGTCCCGTTGTAACGAAATATATTTTTTATAAAATAATTAAATTATATTATGTATTTATAAAAAAATATACTCCTGAGTTGTTACGTAAAGGGAGAAGTGGGGATGATCTAATCGGAGGGAGTGAGTGTGGGTGGAAAGAGAGATATGATTGATTTCCTTTTTATTTGCGAGAGCCGGGGAATTTGTCTTAATCCGTCACCTATAGGTTAGCACGCAGTTTTTGTTAGAGAGAAGGATAGAAATGATAGACGACTGCCACTTACTCGTATTTATATATTACTCTCACCGTTCATTATCATTTTGGATATATGTGCCGTCAAACTTTCTAAACTTTTACTTTCAAAATATTTTTAAATATTTAAATTGGATATATAAAAATCATATGTGTAGATTTGTCTTGAAAAATACTTTCATAGTATTATAATTTTATTCGGTTTTTAAATATATTATAATATAAATTACTGGTCAAATTTAATGTCTAAAACACGAATGTTTGTGATGGGAGGGACCAGGAAAGACCATGAACTGCGAGTTTGCCGAAATGCTTAACACATCAAGTCACGTACAGGAAGGAACTGCACTCACGTTCAAAATGTTCACATCGCTTCGCTATCTCCGTTGCTGTGACGACTCGATCTCACAGTCACAGATAAGTAGAGACTAGATAGTATAGCGCACTAAGTTGCACCGTGTAAATTTTACTCCGAAGTATTTTGTTGTAAATATGGTAAAAAGGATATAAATATAATTTTAAATATCTCGGCTTAAAGAACCGGCGCCCATGTTAAATTTGCAGAACCACTGGTTTTTTTTGCAAAATACCAGGACCTAAATATAATTTTAAATCTTTCGGGTTTAAAGAACCGACGCACGGGTTGAATTTGCGGAACCACGGGTTTTTTTGCAAAATAACCGGTGGAAAGACCTGCTCACGATTTAAATATTTTGGGTTTAAAGAGCCGGTGTCCAGATCGAATTTGCGGAATCACGGAGTCCTTTTAAAAAAATAATCGATGTAAGGACCTGTTCGCGAATTTGGAATTCCCGGAGGGTTTTTTCGCAAGAAAACAGTACCTTCACACCTGAGAGATCGGCATTCCTTCTAGGCTTAATATCCGCGATTTAAATCTTTTGGGTCCAATGAACCGTTGCCCGGGTCGAATTTGCGGAACCACAGATCTTTTTTTGAAAAATAATCGATGGAAGGACCTGTTCGCGAATTCAAAATTCCCAAAGGGTTTTTTCGCAAAAAAACGGTACCTTCACGCCTAAGAGCTTGGCATTCCTCCCAGACTTTATATATATATATATATATATATATATATATATATATATATATATATATATATATATATATATATGATTCCATACTTCACGATCACACCTCCAAAGATACCGTTTAAATGATGTTCTTATACCTCGACGAATACTAATAACAGGGTACCCAACGCCCGGCGAGAGAGCCGCCTCAAGCATATCTCCACCCAACAGCGCGCTCGCCCACCACCAACCGAATCGCTGCGAGACCACACAAGACATCCGCTCCCGACCGGACAGCAGCCCGACCCCTTGGCGGAGCGGGATCTCCGACTCGACCGGACGGCGCCCCGACCTCTTGGCGGGCGGGATCTCCCGACCGACCGAACCAAGGCGACGGACGCCGAGGGCCGCGTGTCGCCCTCATCGGCCTACCGCCACGCACTTCCGAATGAGGTCAATCGGAGTGACTATACAAGGCGGTGGCTCCTTCCCAAGAAGGTCCGTGATCGGCCAAGACAAAGCTTCCACCCATCAACCGGGCCGCAGACAAGATTTAACGCACGCTCCTCCCGAGGCGCGCTAACGCCACGCACCGCAACGCCGCGATTCGCAAGGGTCACAGAGGGCAAGCACGCTACTTCCGGGAATACCTAACCTCCCGACCACCAAGGCTACCGACCCAAGATGGGCAAGACGGGTGGCGACGACCACGGGACGAAGGACCGAGCTCCTAACATAGGTCACTCGCTCTTCCCCAACTCTCGATGTAACCCGCCTTCCTTCAGATAAAAGGAGGCAGGACTAAACGATTCAAAGGGGGGAGGAACACATAAGAACACGAGGAGACTAAGTCATTTAGGGGCCTCGTCTGTAAAACATAGTGCAAAAGCAATACAACATCGCCATCTGAATCGGAGTAGGGACTTTCGGCCCAACCAAGATACATCTTGGACTCACGAGTCTAACCATTCAGGGAGTGGAACGCGCGACCCCTTAGACTTACAAATTTACTTGCCGGCGCTCGAAAACACCGACAACCTCTTTATCCTTTTGAGTATACTCTAATACTGATTATAAGATACTCCAAAGTAAGTTCCATGAAAAAAATTCATTAAAGTTCACCCTTTATAGCATAATTTGTTTATATATTTCTTTTACATGTGGAAAATGGTACATAGCAAAAAAAAAAGGTTGTGATAATTTTTTTAACTATATTGCATTGGAGTATCTTAGAATTAATATCAGAGTATAACGAAAGTGATAAAGGAGTATAAAGTGTTCATTTAAGTGGTATATTAGAGATGGGAGTATGTACTCCCGGGAGTACGAAAAAAGCTTCTTATATATATATATATATAGGAAGCCTTTTTCGTACTCTTAAGTGTACATACTCCCACCTCTAATATACCACGTAAACGAATATGTTATACTTCTTTATCACTTTCAATATACTTCAAAAATAATAATAAGATACTACGATGCGATATAGTTGAAAAATTTTCATGGAAGCCCTTTATTTTTGCTATATACACTTTTTCATATGTAAAAGGAGTGTATACACAAATTATGCTATAAAAAGTAGAGTATGATGAAAATTTTCATGCAACTCACTTTGGAGTATCTTATAATCAATATTAAAGTATACTCAAAAGATAAAGAGGTATATCAATATCATATATATATATATATATATATATATATATTATTTGCCACGCACAGGCAGGAGTTATGGCTTATACGTATCCAAGCGCTACGATCGATTGATGGATGTGTCGTGGGGGATCGCAGCGACAGGCCCAGAAAGGCAGACACGCGATGTCTTGTCTAGGAAAACAACAAGGTCGCGGCAGTGGTTGCCGAGTGGCTGCTATCTCTGTATAATCTTTCTATCTTGTTTGTCCATGTCACTTCTAGGTAGGGTGGGAGGTGTTTGGTGCTACGGCAGTGCAAGCGAGCACAGAAGAAAGCGTTTGTCACGTTCAAGAACCGTGGGGGATGTCTCGCGCCTTACCCGACCGCGCCACCTCACCTTCCCGCACTCACGACCCGCTCCTGCGCTCGGCCTCTCGCCACTAGTGCATGTGCTCGTTCGCGCGGCTGCTCATGCCCGCTCGCCAGCACTGACAGATGTCGTCTAACGCGTGTCTTTCGTGATGAGATAAAGGACTATTTTTACAAATATATTTAAATGTATTTACAGGAAGACAAGATTTTTTAAAAAAAAAAACTAAATGGGCTTGATAAGTACACTGTTATCCCCTGAGTTCCAACGTTGCGGTCGCGCACGGCGGTCATGCCTCCGACGGCCACCGTGTCGCCCGCCCGTACGACTGTTGGATCGGAACGTTTTGTTTCTGTGGATCGGCGACAACCTCTCTCTCCCTGTCGCGCCCTCTCTCTGTCTGTACATGGACTTGGTTGTGCCCTTGTAGCCTAGGCCCGTTAAACGAAATTGATGCCCTGGCCAATCTCGGATTTTCGGGCCGTTTTTGTTTCTTTTGTTGTTGTATTGGCACGGAAGCATTGATCGTGGAATCAACCTTTTTTCTCTTTTAAGGGATTGTATCTCGAGCTATGCTTTTGTGTATCTTTTCTCAATCAGGCCCGGATGGAAGGCCTGTGCAGCATGAGCTACTTACCGCACATACTCTAAAAATTAAGGAGCCTTATTTTTACTTATTTTTATATTACTACTTGTTAATATTTGTATTAGTGAGATTACAAACTAATAGATACTTCTTTTTATTTACTTCATTTAAAAAATTACTATAAAAATTCATTCCTAATCAAAATCATGTGCCTTGTTGATATTTTTAATTTTTTTAAACAGCTAAATTATTTCTGCAATGCAATCGTTGCATATAGAATTTTATTGACAACTCCAATGATTATAGCACATGTGAAAAAAGAGGTTACGCCAGATTGAAGTTGAAGTTCTCCTTGCGTTCTATAATGAATTAGGAAAGACTTAACGATAACTGTTGAGACTGATTTAATTTGAAAAAGACTAATTACAAGGATAATTGAAGATTCTGTTTCAAATAATACTAGAAGAATGCTGCTTTTCAAGTAAAGGTCATATATAAACTTTGTTTTTTACCGTGATGTATCACATAATCTTTGTACCGTAAGAAAAATATTGTACTATAGCTGTAATATCAAATAATTATTTTGATAATTAATTTTTATTATGTATAGTCTAATTTTAAATTTAGCGTAGGCCCCTAAAATGTCTTACGGCCTTGAACTCAATACAAGTTGCATAAATTCTGAAGTAAGTGAAAAGATAAATAATCACTGTTTATCATTTATTCATACTTTAATATTTTTACAAATGTAAAAAACGATACATAGAAACATGTTTCATCTCAACCAATTTAGGCCCTCCGTTTCGAAGGAGAAGAGAGAGAGAGAGATACTTTCTGGCTTTTGATAATTTCGGCCCGCATAGACCAATATGTTACAGCCGACAATCCACTGCATTTCAGCCCGTATGACATAATTTGCTAATGTACTAGATTGTCCAGGCAGACATACAGTATTTTTTTCCAATCAGAAAAGGCGAACTTTCGTATTCCCTCGCAAAACAAAGGACCCTTGTACCGACTACGCTTGATCTATACCCTTTTACAATGTACTTAAGTAATTTTTCCTACGTCCACCCTAAATAATGCACCTCATTAGAGATGGCCCAATGTTCGTGCACCCAGCAAAACGTCCTCAGAAACTTGCATTCATCAAAATGAACGTCTCAGATCTTTCCTCAGTTTTACTCACCCACATCCGATGACCATTATTTAGTGTGTCTAATCATCCCTATGGCCCACAACAGACCTCCCTCACCTATATATTTAGAAGGAGAGCGAATCAAACAAGAAAATAAATAAGGAGGATCCGCATGCAAGGAAAACAGACTTGAATTTTTTACTGGCCAAAATTGTACGTACTACATATTTGGAAGGAGGGTGAATCAAACAAGGAAATAAACAGGGAGGATCCACATGCAAGGAAACAAGACTTGAATTTCTTATTGTCCTGGCGTTGTGATTGTATTTTTTTCCGAATATGACCCTTCTCGAGACTTTTTTTACGGATCTAGACCCATAGAGCCTAATTTCAGCGCACGGAGAGCGTTGAATTTTTGTTTTTTTTATATAAGGAACCAACGGTCTGTGAGTGTTGCTTAATTTTTTTTAATTTTTTCTCGCAGAACCAGCGGCCGGCGAGCACTGTTTAATTTTTATCTTTTTTTTCTTGCGGATCCAGCGGTCGGCGAGCGTAGTTTATTTTTCCATATTTTTCCGAAATCATCCCTGTGGCCCACAACAGACCTTCCCTCACCTCCAGCATCAACAAGGAAAAGGAAACAAACGTCTTGGAATCAAGGAAAAGGAAAGGACCATACATTACGTGTTGGGAAAAGGAAACCGGGAGATTGGGCAGCGCGACCGGGAGAACGCAGGTCTGCAATGGCTCCACGGTCGCCATCGGTGGCTTTGCCGACGCGGCGAGGTTGCTGGTCAGCGACCTCGCGGCCACCGTGGCTCGGCAAATTTATAATTTAATTTTTTAAAAAATAATTTTATTAAGTACAAAATAATCAAAAGTTTTTTTGAGAATTTTTTAACCTATTGTGCTATCTTTTCAAAAATACTTCTATATTTAAAAAAAATGAAGGCAACTCACCTGTGGCTTCTTCTAGCTGCAGCCCAGACCAGAGAAGCTTCTTCTCTTCCCTCCCTCCATTAAAGCAAGAAAGAAGCTCTAAAGCTCCATCAAGCTAGCACCAAATCTCTTCTTTCCATCTATGGTGTTAATTTCCCAAATTTTGTGCTCTATTGCCAAAATTTCCTCCCAATTTGATTTGATCTCAAATTATGATTTCCATAAATATGCTTGTTTTGGGGCTATAAAAGCCGGCGAGCTCTCCTCCACCCCATCGAATTGCGTAAATCCCCAAGTGCTCCCTCTTATAAAGATCGCCGGATTTTGGAGGTAACCCAAGCCATCACCGTCATCTTTTCTGGCGAAATTCACCGCAACCGTGACTCCTCCCCCGCAAGCGCCGGTGCCGGAGATTTCGCACACACTGCCGACCCACTCACGACCGCCCGCCACCCTGTGCCTTCCTCCCTTGCGTGGTAAGCCTGAGAGCACGCTGTGCTCTCTGTGGAAGCTGCAAAAAAAAATATCTAAAATCAGAAATTCTTTTTTCTTTCTCTTTCTTGATTTAAAATCTTTTGGGAGCCCATTTTCGCCCATTCGACTTCCATTTAGTTCCGTTTTTCTTTTTAAATTCATTTAAAATTCTAAATTTCTCTTTTATTATTAAGTGTTGTATTTATACTTATCTTCTCATTTAATTGATAAGCGGGTGTACTGTCGTCGTAGCGTTAGCACATGCACTATACTAGTTACGTTTAACAGGTGGTAACAGGTGCATTCACATCGACTTGCTTCTTACGCAAAGTTACCTGGGTCAGTTTGATACGAAGATTTTCTATTAATTTAAGCAGCCATAACTTGGGTCATATAGATGGACTAGATTGTTTCCCTTTTTTTATTAATGTTCCACATAGTTTATAATTAGTGCAGTATAAATATTATTATAGATTTTAATATTTTAAGAATTAAGGTTTTGAATTCACACAAAAATCAAATTTATAATCATTCTTTAATTTATATTCTGAATTTGCATATTTTTGGAACATACTTGAGGTGGGGTTTTTTTTCTACCTTTAGGCTGGAATTAGTATAAAAATCCATTTATATTTTAATTTATTATTAATACAAATTTTATTTTTAGAGTTTACTTTAAAATTTGTCTGAAAATCAAATTGCTAGTTTTATATAAATTTTTATTCCAAATTGTTGTTAACTTGGCTTGTATTTGACATGGACTCTTTCTTTAAATTTTCAAATTTGTATTTAATTAGCAAATTTTAGTTTTTTTATGAGTGTGACTTAGGAAGTTCTATGAAAATAAAATTGTTATTTTCCTTATTATTCTATTCCAAATTTAAGTTTATTTAGATTGTATCTGACATGAAATCTTTCTTATAATCTACGGTATTATAACTTAGGTTTGACATTTGCATTTTTTTATCATGCATGGGTTGATATTTTTAGCTTTAGTTTGATATTCGTATAAAATTCTATTTTATATTTTCCTTTATTATTAATCCAATTTTTATATTTAGGGTTTACTTAAGAATTTTACAAAAAATCAAAATGCTAATTTTATTTTATTTTTTATTTTCAGATTTACTTTTAGGGTTTACATAGAAATTCGTATGGAAATAAAATTGCTATTTTATTTCATTGTTTATTCTGGATTTTAGTTAGTTTTTCTTGTGCTTGACAAAGACTATTCCTTTTCATTTGCTAATTTTTATTTAATTATTATTACAAATTTTAGTTGTTTATGGATGTGACTTTGAATGTCGTATGGAAATATACCTTGTACTTGTCACAGACTCTGCCTTTTCAGTTTCTAATTTTTATTTAGTTATTATTTCAAACTTTAGTTATTTACGGATATGACTTTGGAAGCCGTATGGGAATCAACTTGCTAGTTTTCCTTATTTTTTATTTCGAATTAAAATTAATTTAGAATATACTCTTCCTTTTCATTTGCTAATTTTCATTTATATAATATCGCAATGTTTAGTTATTTGTGGATGTGCCTTTGAAAGTTGTATGGAAATCAAGTTACCAATTTTTCTTCTTCTTCTTTTTTTTGAGATTTAGTTAATTTAGATTATAATTGACAAGGACTATTTCTTTTGATCATAGCTGTTATAACTCAGTTGTGCTAGATAGATGGATGGATCTTTCTTATTAACGTTGGAGGTTCTTCAGAATACCCAATTAGTATAGACTGGTTGGTAACCCGTGCATCCACAAGAGCTAGCTTTTTAGATAAAGTCACTTGGGTATGTTAATTTGAATTGCACTTGATAACCGCTATAACCTGGATGGCTGGATCTATTAGATAGACGTTAAATCTTTTCCTTTTTCTTTTAATGTGGAAATTTTCTCATAGCTTATAATTAGTACAGGTAATAGATCATATTACGAATTTTAATATTTTTGAAATTTAGCATTAAATTTGCATACAAATCAAACTTCTAATCATCCTTTAGTTTATTGCTAATATGCACACTTTTGGATTGTACTTTGGGTGATTTTTTCAGTTTAGGCTAGAATTCATATATAAATCAATATTCTATTCTTTTTTATTATTATTAAGATTTTTTTATGTTTACTTTCAAATTAAAATGAAAATAAAATTGCTAATTCTTTTTATTTCAAATTTTAGTCAATTTGGCTTTACTTCACAGAGACTAACTACGTCAAAAAAGTATAGGACATATTTTTTGAATGGTCTTGTCTATAAATATAGGTTGTATTTTATATCCTAATACAAAATTAATGTGTTCTTACCTCTATGCCACTAATAAATATCCAATTTTACTTTACGTTCTCTATATCTATGCATTGAATATAGTGCTTATAGATAATAATTAGGGATAGTCTAGTTATTTTTAATATCATCTTAGTCTACGTGACAAGAAAAAATACACCCTATAAATTTTCGTGGAGTGAGTAACTATTATTCCGAGTTTGCATGTTTTTTAATCGTACTTGGGGTGGGTTTTTTGGGTTTTAGGCTAGAATTTATATAAAATTTATATTTTCATTTATTACTATTTCAAATTTTATTTTTAGGATTTACTTTGTAATTTCTATAAAAATTGAATTAACACTTTTATTTTATGTTTATTTTGAATTTTAGTTAGTTTGGCTTGTACTTGACAAAGACTTTTGGTTTTATTTTGCCTATTTTTTTAATTATTATTCTAAATTTACTTATTTATGGGTTTACTTTGAAAATATTATGGAAATCAGATTGGTAATTTTTCTTAAATTGATATCCTGAATTTAGTTAATAATTTAGATTGTATTTAATATGGACCCTTTCTTTTAATGTAAACCGTTAAAATTCAAGTCCAACGTAGAGATGATCAGATTTTTCTAGTTAATATAAGAGATTTTTTTAGAGTGTCTAATTAATATAGGAATAGATAGATCCAACGATGAATGTGTTTTCTCACCGCGATTTACACCCCGACGGGTGCATGTTCGTTAAAGTAATCAAAACATTCGGGCACGGCCTACCCAGCAAGTGCATGCGTTCAGACGAACTCAGCATTTCTGAATGGCAAACCCTGTTCAGTCGCTTTGACTCTTTCTTTAACCTAACTACATGAATGCACGTCAATGTTGAGGAGCAGGTAGGGATAGAGCCACCTCCCAAATAAAGTAGACAGATACTGATGGGACTCATTGACGACGAGCAGCATATTGACTCTGCCACTAGGAATTTTCATGTCGAATTAATCTTGCGTGTATTACCAGCTTAATCTACTCAATTGCCAAAGGTTAATCTTGCTTGGAGTAACACGACTTGCACATTTGCGCTGTATTTGAGTGGCTTGGCGTAGTAGTATTGGAAGAGAATAGGCTGCTTTGTGCAAAGATTAGCAAAATCCTGCACCGTCTTGTGTTCTTGTCTGCTGGCCTTGATTGTAATGCGGCATGTGTTGAACGTGAAATGAATCCCGCCCAACTCCTCACATCCAAACATGAAGTTGTGGTAAGCAGCAGCATCAGCAACAACACGAATCTATCTGCAATACAAATAACTTTTGCGATCTGGGATTTTTACGAAATTTCCCCACCATAGAAACCCACCCAGGACGAGGATTCGATTCCCAATCCACTTGGAGCAACAACAGAATATTGTGAGTCACTGAGTTGGCCGGTTATCGAGTTTAACGAGTTATTATCATGGTTTTTTCAAAATTGACATAATTCAACGTAAAATCATTTTATTTATCATTGTAGTGGTTATTTCAAATTTGAGGTAACGAGGTACTATTGAGCCGATCCTTATTAATATTTTTTTGTTTGAAATAGACTTATTTCAACTTTGAACTCATTAACTACTATAATGAAAGCAATTTTGATTCGAGCCTAACGTGTTTTTTTTCCTGCCCTTGTGACGGACCAATTCAAGATTCCAAAGCCACAGCAAGAAGATTTTCTGGTAACCGAAAAAGGTGAATAAAAACGAACCAGCCAAGTCGTCTTCTCTTCTTGCTTGTCGTCGCTCCATCTGAACAACAGAGAGACGAAGAAGAGAAGGCACATAGAAGGTAATCGCGAGCCATGGGCATCACCGAGGATGTCGAGGCCGCCATCACCTCCGCCCTCAGCCCTTCCCATCCCGTTAGTCTCTTCCACCCTAAAACCCCTTCCTCCGATCCATCCATCTCTGCTCTAAACCCTAACTGCCGCTATTGCTGTGTTTTACGATTTTTTGCAGGTGGTGACGGATATATCTGAAGGGTAAGCACATCCCAAATTGCCAAAAAAAAATTCTTATTAGCTTGTATTTGCACTCAGATTTAGCAGGTACGGTCAAAATCGGCAGATTTGAGTCAACATAATATAGCCGATGTTTAACTCGGAAATATTTAAGGATATTTGGTAACTGCAAATATTTAAAGAAAGACCGATCGGATTGAGGCCGATACGAATCGTGTTCTGCAACGTGTTGTAATAGGACTCGATCGGCTGATAGGTATAAAAGGTAGACGCGGGTAGGCTAAAAAAAAGACACAATAAAATCAACCAACTCGCATTATACTTTCATCTACTTTTCCATCGACTAGGAGTAGTTTTGTAATATAGATTCTCCTGTAACTCGATTTGATCATCTTTTGTTACGACAATCAGGTTCAATTTTCTCTAATCTTGTTGCGCATCGCCTTCATCAGAGTCGATATGCTTTTATCCTCTGATTAGCTTTAATCGACTAACTAGATTTACCCTTACTTCTGATTTAATCGGCTTTCAGCTGGTTAGGTCCAAGCCGATTGATACGCAGAGTTGGCTTTGTGCGTATTTCATATTCTTCCTTACCGATTGCAGGATCAAATCAGTTGGCACGCCACGAATCAACTTGAACCCCGTATTCATCTGGTGTGTTGTGGTCAATAAACCCTACATCAGTTTTTGGCGCCAACACATTCTTGGCACGCCTGGTGGGACAACGAGGATGTCTTCTTCCGGCAAATCGATTCCGCCGTCTGACCTCAACGCCAAAGCCATAATTGTCCCTAAATTAGATGATTTGACGCCAGATCAGCGTAAGGAAATCGAATATCGGAAGGCCGCGATGGAGGAGATGATGTTGAGTTGCTACCATAAAACCCGACGCGGCTTCACCCAAAAGACCGTATTGCCGGCGATCAACGCCCTCGGCGACGCTGGGATCGCTAATAGCCTGGTAAGTCAATACGTGCCAGCGCAAGCAGAGTTATCGGCTATGATCGAACAATATGTGCACCATGCCTTGATCAATCAATCATCGGCTTTGTCATTACTCTCAAGCCGATGATTGCTAATAGTGTCAAAACTATTGCCCAAGAGTTGGTTTCGTCTGGAGGCCTGCTCGATCCACTGCACACTAGGGATGCTAATGGGCTTGGACTGTTCCAGGCTTTTGGATTAGGTGGTCCAAAACTGTAAATGGATTGGACTCATTTTGGATCTATAGCTATTTGGACCAGATTGGACCAGGTTTGGATATTATGTTTTCCTACTAAATCTCTCACCACTTACCAAGTAAACCAGTTGATGTTGCCTTTAGTACTAATGCTTTCTTTTTGTTTTACATACTTCAATACCATACTTTAAATTCTAACTTGTAACCTATATTTTCAGTGAGATATGTAATTATAGACCTAGTTTTATCACTAGATATTGCACCGTAAACTATCAACTCATCAAACCAACAACAATTTGTCTAGGTAAAGGCCCAAATCAAGGCACAGACTTTCATTTGGGCCCAGACCAGACTTAGACCTCATTTTTCTGGATCAGACTAGATACAGACCTATAAAAAAATATTAGGCTTGAACCAGATCTGTGCTGGGCTTCGGCCCATTAACATCCTTACTGCAGACGTTACCAAACTTCCATGTTTATTCAGTAGGTCAAAGTGCTCAAAACCAGGTCATTGGTGCAAAACAGTCTGTTCCAATTCCATCAATGATGCTGACTCAACCCACTGTTATACTATGGCGGGAAACTCGTCCTAGCGAAGTCGTACATTACCAGGCATACACTGATGCCGCCAAGTTGAACGTGTCGACTAATTTTCCACCGCCAGCTCCGTTCTTCGCCTTCCCACAATCGGTCCCACAGCCGATAGAGTCTAATAGATATTCTCAGCACCATGAGCCAATTCCACCTAGGAATCCGATTCCGCACAAGGTGGTTAATTATACAGAACCCTTCGTCCCGTTGCCAGAGCAGCCAGTTAGGAGAAGCGATGGGTATGATCAATTCCCTCAACATCCATCTAATCGGCAACACGAGCTTGCACTCGGGGGGAGGGGGCAGAACGCCAGTTATGATCATTGGCGGGTCCTCAATGTCTCGTCGGCTAGTAACATTAATTGGGACGACCAAATTTCTAGCGTGTTGAGAGATCAATTCGACTTACAGCCAAAGGGTAGAGTCATTGGCTATAGAAAGCCGTATCCTGATTATATATATCGCATGCTATATCCACATAATTTTAAAGTTCCTGATTTTGCCAAATTTTTTGGAGATGATTCAGTCACGACTTTAGAGCACGTTGGACGCTTTATTGCTCAATGTGGAGAGGCAGCTCAATCCGATGGGCTGAAAATTAGATTATTTCCCTTGTCTTTATCGGAAGTTGCTTTCACTTGGTTTACTAGTTACCACCAAATTCGTTTCATTTTTGGAATGATTTGGAAAGCCGATTTCGTGAGTAATTTTTTTCCGACAGCCTAGAACTCAAGATTTCAGATCTAAGCTCTATCCGACAGAAATTTGGGGAATCGATAACTGACATCATTAAGAGGTTTAAGGAAGTTTGAAATCGATGCTGTAGTGTTACACTACCTGATTATCAACCGGCCGATTTAGCTTTTCAGTGGTTAATTCCCCCGCTTAGGGAGAAGTTTGGTGGGCAGGAGTTCACCAACCTAAGTCACTCGCTTCATTGCGTGTTGACTCAAGAAAACCGATATCCTGACAATAGGGGGTTCCAGGATAAATTCAAGGTAAATGGTAACAAGGAAAGGATAAGGCCAAGGTTAATATGGTCGACTATAGCTCGTGCGAATCCTCTGAAGATTATGAGGCAGAGATAAATATAGCCGAGTGGGTCAAGGGTTCCAAAAAGTACTTCGTCTGTTCATGGCTTAAACAGACTAGAAATAAGTCGAAGGTCAAGTATACGTTTGATGTGTCCAAATGCGATCTTATTTTTGACTTATTATTGCAAGAGAAAATAATACAATTGCCTAAAGGACACGTCATACCGTCGGTTGATGAGATCAATAAGCGAAGGTATTACAAATGGCATCATTCTTTTTCTCATAATACTAACGATTGCAATATTTTTCACCAGCAGATCCATTCGACTATTGAAGATGGTAGGCGAAAGTTTGCAGATGAGCCAACCATGCAATGCTCACGCAAGGGGAAAGAGGCGATGCACGATGAGGGACCAAAACAGGCTCGACGAGTTAATGTTCAACCGACCTCGAGTGGCGAAAAGACCTTGAAGATCACGATTAGTTCACTACAAATAGAAGCTGATCATGAAGGCAAGAACTCAAAAATGGTGAAACCGAAGGGGGATCCGCAAGTTGGTAGATAGTATAAAGCCGAGAGATCGCCACCACAAAAGCCGATCAATAGGCCTGGACCAACGTTCTCTCAATTACTGGAGACAAAAGGATAAACAGTTAGCCATGACATCCTCTGCATCGGTCAGCCAACCTATATTGGCCAGAGAACCTGGAAAGGGCTCATCAAAGGTGTCCCTTTTGGCAGTTTTGCTGGGAGAGGAGAATAGCATTGCCATCACCTTACTCATGCCCGATGGAGCACTATCCCCGGGACGATTGGCCAAAGATAGATTATCTGGGCCGATACGGGATCATCCTAGCAAGACTTACAGATAGCCGATTCAGGAAAAGATTTCTCTACCAAATCAACCTAAGGTGCAGGTGGAGGAATCAAGCTCTACGATGAAGGAAGATCTGGTTGAAAAAGTACGTAAGCCAATCGAGTCTAAACCAAGATGGTGCCCATTGGGTCTTAGCCGATCGCAACACAGATGACTTCAGAGGCTAAGGACTCAAGAAATTAGAGAGGCCGAACAAGAAAAACAGAGGGACCAGACGTTCAATGAACTTCGGCCAATCAAAATCGTGAAGAAAGAATGGAGGAGGAAAGATAAGATTAAAGAAGAAACAGATTCAACCGATGATTTGGGTTCGCCCATGATTCGAGATGATACGCCTCCAATCGACATCAATATGGTGTTCAGGCGGCCAGCCGAGTTCAAGATCAAAACTAAATCAGCTAAAGAAACCTTTGCTCAGCTATGTTTGGGTGCTGAAGACGTAGTATTTGAGAAACCACGTGATGCTCATCAACATCTGAAGCCGTTGTATCTGAAGGGTCACATAAATGGGAAGCCGATTTCCAGAATGCTGGTGGATAGAGAAGCAACTGTCAATCTGATGCCGTGTAACACCTGCAAAAAGTTAGGTAAGACCGACGAAGTCTTAATCAAGACTAATATGGTGTTAAATGACTTCATAGGAGACCCCACCGAGGTTAAAGGCGTTATGATCACAGAGTTGACTGTCGGCAGTAAAACTTTGCCGACTACATTCTTCGTTATTGATGCCAAGGGCAACTATAGCGTTTTGCTTGGACGGGACTAGATACATGCGAATTGTTGCATCCTGTGAACTATGCACCAACTGTTCGTCCAGTGGAACGGAGATGAGATCGAGGTCGTCCCAGCCGATACATCAGCTCATATTGCGATGGCTAGTTCGGACGCGAATTGGCAGCACGAAGAGGCCGAATGCATATCGGCCAAAATATTGGACGATTGTGATTCTATTTGCATCGGTAAAACAGGGCTTATGCCGATCAGAATCAAACCAAGCACATTTGATCGGGAAAATGAGGTTTTACGCCGATGGGGTTAAAGCAAGCAATGAAGACTCTGCAAGAAAAATTGCAAAGCTATTGGCAAATAACAGATAGCTATGAGGCCATCGAAGATTTCCAAGAAATCAAAAAGTTACGTCAAGGATTTACATCAACCGATCTACTTCAAGAAGTTGACATAGGAGATGGTGATAAGAAAAGACCTACTTTTATTAGTACAAAATTAGATTCAACATATAAGGAAAAGTTGGTCAAAATTTTTAAGAATTATAAAGATTGTTTTGCTTAGGAATACTATGAGATGCCTAGCTTAAACTGATAGCTTGTTGAACATTGGCTACCTATAAAGCTAGGATATTGGCCGTTTAAACAATATCCCCGACGTTTTAATCTGGCCTTGTATAATATTATAAAGGATGAAATAGAGAGATTGTTGGAGGCCAAGTTTATCAGACCTTGCCGATATGCTGAATGGTTTTCTAATATTGTTCCTATTATAAAGAAAAATGATAAGCTCAAGGTATGTGTCGACTTCAGAGATTTGAATAAAGCTACTCCAAAAGACGAGTATCCGATGCCAATAGCCGATATGCTTATCGATACTGCATCAGGAAACAAAATCATCAGCTTTTTGGACAGAAATGCCGGATATAATAAGATATTCATGGCAGAAGCCGATATACCAAAGACCGCATTCAGATGCCCCGGTGCTCTAGGGTTATTTGAGTGGACGGTTACAACGTTCGACTTGAAGAATGCTGGTGCAACCTACCAGCGGGCGATGAATTTAATATTTAATGATCTAATCGGCCATATCGTTGAAATTTACATTGATGATGTTGTAGTCAAGTCGAAAGATGATTGGCAACATTTAGCTGATTTAGAGATAGTCTTCAAGAATACGAGGGCGCACGGCCTAAAAATGAATCTTTTCAAGTGTGCGTTTAGTGTGTTGGCTGAACAATTCTTAGAATTTATGGTCTATGAAAGAGGAATTGAGATCAATCAGGAAAGGATCGAGACCATAGCCAAGACAAAGCCGTCAACATGCTTTTGTTGAGCCAGCCAGGCAGCTACTACTGCTAGCCAAGCTGAAGCTGGTGGATTCTTCATTCATCTTCTCCACTTCTTTTCCTCTCTTGCAGTTCCAACCAAAAAGGCAGGGCATGCGATTCCAATCCATCCATCCATGTCCTCATCCTATGCCTTGTTGTATTGGAGGAGGGAGGAGCAGATCTAGCTGCTGCCTTTGCCTGTGATCCATGTGATTGATTGATTTGCTAGCTGGATCCATTCCATTGATTACTGCCACTGACAGACAGTAAGCAAGCCATGGCGTGCACGGCGGCGCATATGTTCGTCTACAACACCATCCTCTGCACCTGCGACCCTAGCTACTACCTCTCCAACATCGCCTGCGTCCGCCTGGCAACGGCGCCGGCGTGGGCATGTTCGGCGACTGGCAGGTCGGCTCCGTCGGCGCCTCCCGCAACCACAGCTTCTACTTCCTCTCCCCGTCCTCTCCCTCGATCGCAGTCGGGGGCTCGGGGCAGCGTGGTTTGGTGCAGATGATCGCGAAACAGACGTGCAATAGATCGTCGATACGAGAGCGTATCAACCGTCTGTAAAATTATAGACCTCTTTTTCTCTCTCGTCCGTCTCATCAAAATTCCTAGACCACATATCTTGTAGAAAATTGATTAGGCACCATTGTAGAATTACTTTTTAAAATAATATTTGAAAAATAAAAATTTACAGAAAAAATATACCAAAAATAAAAATTACAAACATATCTTCCTGTCGCTATTCGAAATAGCGATAGAGAGTCTGTCGCTATTCCAAATAACGATAGAGACCTGTCACTAAATCTCTTCTTTTCTCCTGCGCTTGAACGGTGGAGATGAGGCTCTTTGTCGCTATTTGGAAGAGTCTGTCGCTATTTGGAATAGAGACAGACACTCTGTCGCTATTTGGAATAGAGACATAGTGTCTGTCGCTATTTGGAATAGAGATAGACTCTCTGTCGCTATTTGAAATAGCGACAGGGATGTATATTTGTAATTTTTAATTTTGACATATTTTTTCTGTAAAATTTCATTTTCTAAATATTATTTTAAAAAATTATTCCACCGTTGTACATGCCTGCAGAAGCGGGGAAACAAATGGCTCATTGACCAAGTCAACCGTGCAATTTTCGTGGAAGACCCCTGCTTGTGGTCACATGGTAAACGCCACACACGACGTCGGCAACACACACGAGACAGACTTGTTGGGAAACCCTAATGGCCCATTGAAGGCCCATGTGGTCCCTTAGCCTAAACCCTAGATGAGCGCTATAAAAGGAGGAGGGGGTCCTCCTCTATGTACCAGAAATCATTAGCAATAAAGAATTTCCGCTGTTGCTCTCCCTAAACACGTGTCTCTCTCTCTTTCTGTTCTCCAATTCAGATCTGTTCGGGAACCCCGGACTATTCGATAGCGAGGTTCCTTAACACGTTATCAGCACGAAGCTCTACCGGAGATCAGTTTTGAAAAGGTGAGAAGAGGTGAGAATCGGCAATCGAATCTAAACGCTTGTCGTTTTCTTCGCATGCATCTATCCTACGCATCTTGTACTGTTTTTCGTCACGTGGCACGAAGTCATTCGGCGATCGCTCGAAGCTACAGTACATGGTTTTACTGTTCATCACAGTAAAAAAAAAGGAAAAAAAATTGCAGAAAAATTGCAATTTTTTTTTGAAAAATTGCCAGAAAATCAAGAAGATTTATTTGGCTCTGTTTTTAATTTTTCTTGCTCTATTTCTCTATTTTATGAATTTTCTTTATGAATTTTGAATCATTTGCTTTATTTTATATAATGCAATGCATATGAATTTATTTTTCTGCACTTTATGTTTTTTTTGCAACCATTTTCTATCAGATTACACGCATAATCTAAACCGTAATTTTGATATCATGCGGATGTCCGCATTGTGAATCGTGAGTTTGAAGAACCGCCCCGCACGGTCGTAACTACCTCACTTGGGCATCGGACGAAGATCGCCCTTGGGGCAAGAAGCTCGCTCCGCGATTGGTCTAGGGTCCTCGCAGACGCAAAACCTACCACCGAGCAAAACGATCAAGCCTCGCATTTTCTCGTGCACTACCTCTCACCACTCAAGAATGAATACATGGTCAAGAGAGTGCGCATGAGCTTTGGACCGCACTTGTAAGCGGTTCGAAAAGCTCAAATACACCATCTTGCCCCAAGCACAAAGCAAGATTGGGTTCGCTCGAGATTCGCAGACTTGTAGCAAATGGCGAGTACAACCGCTTTGCATGTAATTTGGACCAATCTCTCTCTATGTGGCAAGAAGATCACTGATGAAGAGAAGATTGAGAAAACTCTCTCTACCTTCCACCCTAATGCTATCCAGAGTGCTCGCAGCTATCGTCAGGACGCATACAAGGAGTATAGCGAACTGATTGATGTAATGCAAGTTGCGGAATCGCAAGACGATGTTCTACGCAAGAACTATGTCTCGCAGCCACCTGGACGAGGCACTGGCACAGAAGTCAATGCCAATAGCTACAAGGTGAGAAAGCCCACTCATAGAAAGAAGGGCAAGAAGGGTGGAAAGGAGAGGCCCCAGGCCAAAGGAAAGTCCAAAGCCCCTGTGAAGAGGGATGACAAAGAAAAGGCGCACGCCAAGCCGTATGGACAGCAGAACCAAACGTGCTTCAAGTGTGGCACTTGGGGACATTGGTCGAAGATATGTCGGGAATCCAAAGAAGTGATCAACGCATATCAGGCCAAGAGAAAGGCAAAAGAAAACGCCTCGCAGGCACACTTCGCCAACATCGGTGATGATGATGCCATGGATGTAGATACCCCACTTACCTCATCCTCACAGAATAGCCTGGACATCGATGCTGCAGCCATTATTATGGCAAATGAAGAGAAAACTTCTGCAGATGACATAGAAGCAGAAATTAATGCATATTTTACAGATTCTGTTTAATGCATTTCTTTTAGATTATGGTTGTTAGCATTTTTCTTTGAATAATGAATTGTAAGCTCTAGAAGAGCATACTTCTTTCATGAATAAATATGCAATTTATTCTTTATTCCAGTATTCTTCAAATTTGCAAGTAATATTTGGATTGTTTTGCCTCTATCGATTAGAATTATATTTCTTTTATCTAGAAATCGTAGCGCCCAAATGGAAGAGATATGCATTGTTGATAGTGGCACAACAAATACCATCTTAAGAGAGTCTAAGTATTTCCATCGATCACGAAGAACGCTGAAAGATTACTACGATCGCAGAAGCGACTCATATGTAATCGGCTCAGAAGAGCCACTATTATATTGCCTATGGGTACAACTTTGGTAATTGAAGAAGCCCTTTGTATCCGGAATCAACGCGCACTCTCTTAAGCTTTAAAGACATCCGCGCCAATGGTTTTCACGTAGAAACCAATGAAGAAAATGGCAAAGAATACTTGTGCATTGTGAAGCACGCGGTATGTGGAAAATGGTATTAGAAAAATGTCCTCATATGAATCAGGTTGTACTACACGAATATTTATGCACCAAGTGTATACTTCCTTGAAGACTGCTTTTAGAAGCTCGAGTTATTTTCTTTATGGCATGGTAGATTAGGTCATCTGGTCTTAGAATGATGAGAAATATAGTGAACAACTCACAAAGTCATGGCATTAATGTTAAAAATTTCCGAATCATGAAGATTTTGTGTGCCTGCATGTGCCACGGAAATTAATAACTAGACCTCTATTATGAAAGTGCAAAGTGAAATCCCTGCATTCCGAACGCATCCAGGGGATATTTGCGGTCCGATTCAGCCCTGTCGGGCCGCTTCGATACTTTATGGTGCTCATCGATGCTTACTCGAAATGGTCGCATGTATGCTTGTTGTCAACAAGAAACCATGCTTTTGCAAAGCGATCTCGCAGATCATAAGAATTAAGAATGCTTTCCCGATCATCGCGTGCAATCCATTAGAATGGACAAAGGTCTCGAGAATTTACTTCAAAGGCATTTGATGATTATTGCACAAAGAATGGGATAGCATTGAGCACTCAGATCGCACGTCCATACGCAGAATGGACTAGCGTAGCACTAATAAAGAGGATTAAGTTCATTGCCGCACCGCTTTGCAGAGTTGTAACTTGCCCAACACTTGTTGGGGACACGCGATCCGCACGCAGCAGCTCTTATCAATTTCGCACCGTCGGCCTACAACATACATTCTCCTATGCACTTGTGCACGGATCATCCCAAAGATCTCCCATCTTAGAAAATTTGGGTGTATGGTATATGTACCTATACCACCCTCAATGACAAAGAATGGGCTCTCTCCGCAAGTCCGGGATATATGTTGGTTATGAGAGTGCATCCATAATCGTATTTGGAACCCATGATCGAGACTTGCATACACCGATTCGATTGCATTTTTGACGAGGATCGTTTCCGTCATTAGGGAGGAAATCAACCTTTGGATGAAAAATGCCGGAAATCATATGGCATTCCACCGATCCCGCACATGACCCCGCACTAATGAAGCAAATCAAGAAGTCCGAAGATAATTGATTTGCGAATTTAGCAAATGAATCGCTCGATCATTTTGTGATCCAAGGGCGTGGTTAAGTCGCATGTACCCGCAAGGAATGCACCGAGAGGGTGGAAATACCAAAGAAAATAGAAGGTATCCTCAACCTGCTCAGAGGCCTCAAAGAAAAGAACAGAAATCTGCTCCTCAAACCCAAAGTACCCGGAGACGTCTGAGAAAATCGGGCGAGAGGACTTACCACAACCAATCACGAAAATGCCCCAAGGAAAGAAGGGGAGCCGTTGAGACTGCACTGGAAAGAAGCCAACGAAAAGGCAATTCTGCACTTGAATCTTCCATCAAGGAAGCCACGGAAATAATGTGTGCGCACACATAGGCGATGAAAGCTAAAGGAACTTGCTCTGCGATAGGGAAAAGCAGCGAAGAGCAAGTAGAAGTGCATGAAGCACCCATGAAGAAATGGCCATAAACTTTGTAATAACAGAGAATCCTCGAATAGAGCAACGACCAACGTTGATGCATACTTTGCAAAGAAGATTGCCTCGATCATTGATCATGATCCCGAGCCCGCATCTCTCGCAGAGTGCAAGAAAAGGCTAGATTGGGAAGAATGGAAAAGGCAATCATCGCAGAGTTAGTCTCTCCGAACAAGAGAGAGGTGTTTGAGCCCAGATGCCGCACACCTTCCCATGTAAACCCCGTAGGTCACAAATGGGTCTTTGTTCTAAGAGAAATGAAAACAACGGTTGTAAGGTATAAAGCAAGGCTTGTAGCTCAAGGTTTCACTCAACGTCCCGGAGTTGATTATGAAGAAACATATTCCCGGTCATGGGAGGAATTACCTTTAGATATTTGATCTCAATGACACCAACTTGAAGTTGAGAATGAAGCTAATGGATGTTGTCACACCTATTTGTATGGAAACTTGGATTCGAGATATACATGAAAGTACCGTAAGGAATTCCTATCCCGAACCAAGACGGAGCAAATAGAAACCTGCATGAGTGTAAAACTAGAGAAATCACCGTATGGGTGAAGCGATCCAGAAGAATGTGGTACAATCGCTGAGTGACTTTCTCGCAAGAAAGGCTACACAAACAATGAAGATTGTCCATGTGTGTTTATACAATGATCCCGAATGGATTCTCAGATAATCTCTGTCTATGTAGATGACTTGAACATCATTGGGACGGATGAAGAAATTGAAGAAGCATGCTCATACTTGAAGTCCGAGTTTGAAATGAAGGATTTAGGTAAAACCAAGTTTTGTTTAGGCTTGCAGCTTGAACATGTCCAAGGAGGAATCTTGGTACATCAATCAACCTACACGCAGAAAGTGTTGGAAAGATTTGGATTTGAAAAAGCATATCCTGCGAAGACTCCAATGGCTCAAGGTCACTCCAAGCGCACCTAGATCCATACTGCACCTAGAGAAGAGGGGAGGAAGTCCCGGGAGCAGAATTCCCATATCCGAGTGCAATTGAGCGCTCATGTACCTTGCGAATAGCACTAGACCGGACATTGCGTCACTGTGAATTTGCTAGCTCGATGCAAAGGCGTAACCCACCAAAAGGCATTGGAAAGGGATCAAGGACATCTTCCGTTACCTCCAAGGAAGCAAAGACCTTGGCCTGTTTTTCAGAAGAAACAATGAATTGAATTTGGTTGGCTATGCCGATGCTTTATATTTATCAGACCCGCATACTGGCAAGTCCCAAACTGGCTATGTTTTCCTATGTGGAGGAACATCAATTTCTTGGAAGTCGTCTAAACAGACTCTTGTCTCGACGTCGACAAACCACTCGAAAATCATCGCTTTGTATGAAGCATCTCGTGAATGTGCATGGCTCAGAAGAATGGTTCACCACATCCAGAAGTCATGTGGTTTGAACATTGAGCAAACTCCCACGATAATTTATGAAGATAATGCAGCTTGTGTTGCCCAAGCACAGATAGGTTATGTGAAGAGCAATCTCACGAAGCATATCAACCCTAAGTTCTTCTATGCTCATGAATTGCATAAGATGAACGAGATCAAGATATTGCATACTAGTCATGTGAAAATCTTGCAGATTTGTTCACTAAATCACTCCCAGCATCTACCTTTGAAAGGTGCGTGAAAGGAATTGGGATGATGAGACTTAGAGAAGTGCAGATTTCAGGGGGAGATATTTCACATACTCCCACATGAATCCTGAGCATGAATTATGAATACCCAACATGAATCTTGAAGAATAGCAATTGAAGTTGGGGAAATTGTACTCTTTTCCTTAGCAAGTTTTTCATGAAGTTTTCTTGCATAAGGTTTTTAACGAGGCAATTCGTGCAACATAGTAAGCGTATGCTATGTACTCTTTCTTCAAGTATTTTTTCCACTGGGTTTTTCTAGAGTTTTAATGAGGCATATGCATCTCGTGGCAAAGGGCCCAAGGGGGAGTGTTGGGAAACCCTAATAGCCCATTGAAGGCCCATGTGGTCCCTTAGCCTAAGCCCTAGATGAGCGCTATAAAAGGAGGAGGGGGTCCCCCTCTATGTACCAGAAATCATTAGCAATAAAGAATTTCCGCTGTTTCTCTCCCTAAACACGTGTCTCTCTCTATTTCTGTTCTCCAATTCAGATCTGTTCGGGAACCCTGGACTATTCGATAGCGAGGTTCCTTAACAAGACTCATGCAGTCGTGTTGCCGTTCGAATTGCGTCCCACTAGTACATGTATACCAAGCACACGCGTCGTTGTCTTAGATTTAAGGGTGGTACTAGCGTCCGAACTCGATTACTGTACATTTCGTCGGACGCTCGCTGCAACAATTTTTTTAACGTCTGTAATATTTTTTTTTCAACATTTGCAATATTTTGTTTCACGCGTACATTTCTTTTGTTATCGAAGGAAAAATGTTTCACATATAGAAAAAAAATATTTCACATGAAAAAAAATGTTGCAGGCGTTCGAAGAAATCGAACGACCGATCACAAATCATTAGGTAGATTTAATCATCCAACCAACGCAACCTTGCCTTAAAAAAGAAAGAGAAACCGACACAACCAGAAAAATGACAGGCACGGGTGACTAGTCCGCACAACATGTGCGAACAGCCCCAACGGACGGTTTGAACCCATGCAGAGCGCCCACAAACGATGGACCAACTCAACTAACAACGCATCATGCAGTGTATCCTTAGTATGTACAGTGATATAGACGATAGTTGTCTATAATAAATATCTATATCATCTATAAATAGTATTAAAAATAACTCATATAATAGATCGTCTATATAGTTGTTTGTAATAGTCTCTTATTCAATTAACAAACTGTCTATACAATGATATACAAAATGTAAAGCTATATATAAAACCTTCTATTAAATAGTAGATAACAATTTTCTCTCTTCTTTTTTTCTCTCCTCAATATCATCTAAAATTCTACGTGATATAATTTTATACGTAGCTAACATATATCATTGTAGATACCCTAAGCCAAACAAGATTGCGTGAGGGCTCCGTACAGTTATCTGCAGCGATCTCGATCTCTCGTACGTATAGCTAATACTATAAAGCACTGTATATACACACTGAAAACTTGGAGCGTGCGGACGCACGGATGCGCCAGCGTGCACATCAGGGACATCACAGCGTAGTGAAAGCACATTGACCAGTCAATCTGCGACTGCTAATGGTGGCTTGCAGTGAACTCGTTAATTCTTGTCTTGTTCTATTAGCAACCCTCTCTCCACCAACGAGGCCGTGTGGGCCCGTGGTTGCTTTCGTGGGCCCAGGCCATTGTCTCCCACAAGAGCTCGACCCTATTATCCTTCTTCCTTTCTCTTTCAACGGTGTCCTTGCCAACTTTCTTGACCTCTAAAATACCGAAGCGAATTTTATTTTCTAGTGCGCTCGTCTTTTGTTTTTTTTTCCTTCAAATCTAATTACGAACGTAATTATAAAAATAGTAATCTTTCTAAACACGAAAGCATATGTAGACACGCTTGTGTATCACGACAAGTGTTGTTGAGCTAGGGCAGTGTGACAGGCTATGGTTCCGTGCCCCTGGTGCGTTACACGAGCACAACAGGTATCATCTGTGGACGCTTATGTGGTTAGAGAGATGACTATTTTTATAATTAAATAGACTAGATTTAAAAACAAAGTAGAGAAGCCTATAAAAACCAAAAAGCTATTAAATACTGCGTTGCGAAAGCAGGAGGAGGCAGTCACGACCAAATCCCACTGGAGGAGACGTGCAACTAAAGAAAGCTAGCTTCTTTTGACCGTCGTGGATGCGTCGCAGCTCTTATCGGTTTCTCGTTATAATTTTTCTTTTCTCGTTTCCGTCACCACGGCTAGAACTAGAATCTTTGTTTTCGCAGGCACGTGTGATGACGAAAAGAAATAATGATGGAATGGACAATGAGAACTGGTGCGAAGTAGCGTCCGGATGGATGACCAATTGCCATCTCACACTCGTCGCGGAAGTACACGGTAAGTGTTATTTTCCGTATTGCCGTCACAATTAATTGTTAGGTTTTCAATTTACGTAGTTTTTCGCCGACTGAATGGGTTTCTTACCAATTCGTGCCGTGTTGCAAGACCCAAAATGATTTTCCTCAAGTTCCACTATATATTTTACTAGAACCGGCACTAAATTCTCACGGAAAAAAAAGGAAGCCATACCAGTCGTTGTACTGTAGGAGATACTGTAAATGCAGCATACATATGTCCCTAGCCATCCGTTACAAATATCATTCTTTCTTTGTAGCGAGGGGTCATAATGATGTTCTCTTTCGTTAAGATGTGTCCGCAGTGAGCAAGCAAACAAAGTCTATTTAGGTTATACTGCATATTACAGTACAATTCCAACAACTAAATTGCATCGTTCTCCACTAGAATAAGTATTATACAAGGGAACAAAAAATAATCATGAAAAATGCTATATTTAGGCCCTGTTTGGTAGAGCTCCAGATTCTGGCTCCACCTCAAATCTGAATCTTGTAGGCTAAAATAAATAGAATTAAGTTTATATTTTTAGTCTAAAATTAAATAAAATGACCTACCTAAACACTCTTAATATACCCACAGATCCAGCTTCACGGATCTGTGGAGCTACAAATACCCAGCTCCATCAGATCCATGAATCTGGTGGAGCTGGAGCCGTACCAAACAGGCCCTTACTCTCTAAAAGAATTTAGTGGTAGTGAATGATGTGTTATTCCTATTCCCAACCTTCACCGTCTCTCCCCAAATTCCCCTCCACCTCCAAAAAATCTTTAACAAAAATAAAAATACCCTATAACAAAAAAAATACTAAAAATAAAATATTTATCATAACAACCTCCATTCCCTCCCTTTTTGGCGTGTGGTAAAGGTGTGATTTAAAGAACGGTGACGAAACTAAGAATGTGATATAAAATAAGCTCGACAATAGAGGTATAATGTGTATCGGGATGGAGCCTGATCAGATACTGCAACGGAACCGATGGCATAATGCAATTTAAATCCAACGACAACAACTTGACGTACTTATTAATATTATTTTTATTCATAGAAAAGTACTGACATGGTCTAGTTTTTTTTTCTAAAAAAAAGCGTCAAGAGCCAACGATCTTCCCCTCCTCTACCTCGAGTTTCTCTTATCTCCTCTGTGGCTCTATCCTGCCTCCCTCATGCACCAACACGGCGTAAACCCCAAACAGCCAACACGCAGGACACATACGCAGACACGAGCACGCATAACGAGCTAAGAAGCTTCGGGGATGCGGCGGTCGGACTGGGAGGACCGATGCAAGCAGCACCCTGAGCATCGGCTGTCCAAGGGCGTCTGCCCGTACTGCCTCCGGGACCGCCTCGCCCACCTCTCCGCCTCCTCCTCCGCCACCACCACCACGCGAGCCTCCTCCTCGGCCAGCACCTCTTCCTACTCCTCCGCCGGCTCCCCTCCGCCCCACCACGCGGCCCTCTCGGCCGATGTCAGCGCCATCCACGTTGTCAGTGGCGGCTCCTCCTTCGTCAACGTCGCGGCCTTCTCGCAGCCGCTGATGCTGACATCGGTTAAGAACCAAGGGAGGCAAGAAGAAGCGAGCAGTAGAGAGGCTGTGAAGGGGAACGAGGAGGTGAAGAAGAAGGGCGGCAAGAAGAAGAAGAAGAAGATAGGGAGGTTCCTGTCGAGGCTCGTCGGAGCGGAGAAGCGGCGGCAAACAGGGGATGGCGATGGCAGCGAGCTCTTCCATTCCAAGACCATGAAAGAGAAGACGTCGTCCAAGTGGGTATTCTTCTGATCAGACGGCGCCGACGCGCCGTACCATGGATGCGAATTATGCTTGCGTTTTATCGGTTCCTGCGTATGTGTTGTTTTTTGCTCCATCTATTTTTCCAAGTACTTCTGTGCTTGATTTTCATTTTTTTTCCGAAGATTTCGTGGTCGTGTATACGAGATCAAGTAATTAATATGTTGGTGATTTTGTTCTTAACCATAAGGATAATCATAAGGGGGGAATTGCATATGCTTATATCGGTAAATCAAGAAGCTTAAGAATTATGGACAAAGTGTATATGGATGTAAAATAACATGTTTGCACAGTTTACTTTGTTCATAGCTACAAAATCTTAGCCATAGTAAAGTGCTTTCAAATACGAATCTAACAGTATTACTTTTGTATTATATAGTTTATATATTGTTAGACTAATTATTGATCAAAGTTTACGAACTTAGAATCTCAAAATACTTGGATACTTATAAAAAGAGAACATTCTTTATTTGCCACTAAAAGTTTGCCAGATCCTTAGAATACCATCGTAAAACTGTTCTTCCCTTTATTGCTATCGAATCTCAACTTTTATGTCGTTTTTGCCACTTTGGCTGTTAATATGTATATGAAAAGACGATTATGCACAGCTTCATCCTAATTTAAATCTATCAAATGTGCTTTGAATTTTATGAGAAATTTTGGAGATGATCTTGAGATAGTGCTAACATTTTTGTAAAAATTTCAGAGCATGACAAGCTCCGTGAATTTCTAGAAAAATCTTTTAGTGATTCTATCTAAATGAAAGAATCTAGATTTTGATTTTTCAGAAACAACAAATAAATTCAAAAAATATGAAACTTTTTGGAGGGGTTATTTGATTTTTTTAACTTAAATAAAATATTTCTAGGTTCTTAAATATTTTGAATTCAAAGCTTGCAAATAAGAACAATAACTAGGATATGTGCTTTTCCAATAACCTAGTTGTTGTTTTGATTTTCATGCTTTGAATTTACAATATTTAAAAGCCTCAAAATATTTTATTTCATTTTAAAATAATCCAAGGAACTACTCCAAAAAATTTAATAAAATTTTTAGTTTATTAAATACTTCTGAAAAATAAAAATCTAGATTATTTCATTAAGACAGAAGCACAAAAATATTTTTCTAGAAATTCATAGAGCACATCAAGCTCTGAAATGTTTACAGAAACATTAGCACTGTCTTAGGATCATCTCCAAAAAAAATTCAAAAACATTAAAACAAATTTGGTAGATTTAAATGAGGATGAAGATGGGTAGAATCGTCTTTTCACGTACAAGTTAACGGCCAAAGTAACGGGCCACTGACGGGAGTGGGAAAAACGGGATGAAAGCTGAGATCCATTGGCAATGAAGAGAAGAGCAGTTTCGTGATAGTATTTTAGGAATCTGGTCAAATTTCAGTGGTAAATAAGAAATTTTCTCTTATAAAAATCAACGGAGGGAGTACTATATCAATGATTTTTCGAGTTCGGTGATGGTCTGATAGCTTTGTTTACTTTGCTCAATATTGTAGTATACACCCTGTGATTTGCTAGGGGGAGGACCCTGCCTAGCACGGCCTCGGCCTAGCACCCTCTAATCCTTGGTATATCCGTATACAGTAGGGAAGCCAAGATAAAAATATAGGGAGGGTTCAAAACATCATGCAAAATTTTTTTACCAAAAAAATAAAACGTACTCAGCTAATTTGAGATAAACATAACAAAACATAGTATTGTGTAATCCAAATTAATTGTAGATAAAGAAAACAATAAATACAATAAAGGTACCTCTTGAAGGGTTACTAGTACTAACGGTTTTTTTTTTGCTTATTTTAGCCCTTTTTTATTCTGTCTCCAAAAATGGCCCCTGATGAAACTAAGTTCAGGAATGACCCTTTTTAACACGCTAGCACGAATGGCGCAGACATTTAATCTTGGCTACGTTGGTGCCATGTTAACATACGGTCAGTGCCATTAGTTTTGGTGCAGTCCTTCATAATCCCGCGACAAGGGCTTTGATGATGACATCTCAAACTAGAGGAAACAATTTTTTTGAAGGATTCATATATCATTTATGGACGGATTAGCTTTTTATTACAATAGGTGATGTTTTTATATATCCTCAATTATGTACACAAGAGTATAAGGACATAGTCGGCATGCGGCGTATCCAAACATGACCTAATTAAGAAATGGACATAATTAAGCCTGGCCATTAATTGGATGTAGTTTAAGAACGAAAGGAGGAGATACATGGCGTGTGTGATATTCATAGGTGCATATGTTGCTTGGCTACTACTACGATACACAATGCAATAAGCATGAAATAACCATAGTAACTACAACTACGGTACATACGATCTTTTGAAAAGTAAATGATATAGTGGATTTAGATATACACAGTCTTGCGTACTTACACCCTAAGACGAAAATGGTACACTGTAGGGCATCCACATGGAATGCCGGTTGTCACGGTAGTAGCATACGTAATTGCAGCTTAGGTTGGCGTAGCAATAGTACGGGTGGGAGTCGTTGCTGAGATGAACCACCTCCTAGTTGTTCTTCTCACTCATCCTCTACCTGCAGAGCTCGTCGTTGTTGATCCTCTCGATCTGGAGCTCATCCCCAACTCGTCTCGTCGGATCTAGAGAGTTGCTATGTAAACTTTGGCAGATATTGGATATAGTTGATCTACTCACTCGGTGAACTTGCAATCCGCAGTCTGTAAGGAAGACGACGTGATTACGAGCAATACATCGATACATGCATGGAAATATAAATAGGAAATGAAATACTTACCATAAACAGAGGGCAGTGAAAAAATTTACGTCCTAGGTTCCTCTCGTCGTTGGAAATCTAGACTACCACATCGTTGCGTGCATTGTAGCCAAGGCTCAAGGATGTGTGGCTAGTCGCAGTGGGGATTATAGGGGGTGTAGGAGTCCCTGATTCTGAGTGGAAGATCGGGGCTTGGTGGGTTGGGCTTAGGGGATAGTAGATGTGTGTATCTTCTAGGTAAGGGTCGCAGTCTTGAAACCCGTCCCGGCTCGTCATCCTCTCCACGCCTTGAGCTACCCGCCATGTCGAACCGGAAGTAACACCCTCATATTTTATTTGTATTATGTACTAGTCCACAAACAGGTAGTACACATAGTAAACAAAGAGATAACAACCACATCATGTATTTATTTAATTAAATATCAGAGCTCGCAGGTAAGGCTCATAGGCGAACTAAAAAGATAACATCGGAAAGCAAATTAGAAAGAGTAGTAGGCCTAGTAGATCTTCCATATGTAATCAACTAGGGCTGCAGCCTAATCATCGAGATCATTACTGGTGGCAAAGTCCTACTCCTCTAAACAAAAGAGTACAGCAAGACGAGTACATAGAGTACTCCGCAAGTTACGTATGAAATGCAATATTAATGCAAGGATAACAAAGGATGGCATAATAGGGTTTGTCAAGCGTAAAGAAATATTTGAATGCAATAAGTAATTTCAAAAGCATACTTGTCATAATAAGGTAAAATTGAATTTTAAACAAACTAGTGTAGTCTCCAACCTGACACAAATTTTTAACACAGGCTCCAATCCGGATCTTCAACCCAATTTATTTACAAATGGATTCCCTCCATCCACAAACCATTAATCTGAAAACATTTTTGAAAACCAAAGTATAGTCCATGAAAACCTTTGCTCAACATGGCTATGACTGTGAGCTCAGCTATTCGAATAGTTTTACACCCTGAAGAGGCTGTACAGCTTTATCCACAAGATATGATATTCTTTTATTGTCTCTGGATTAACACACTTTCTTTAGTGTGTGGCAAAGAGACCATGACAAGGCCTTTACAAAGCGCCACCACAAAGTAGTCATGCCCGCTATGGTTTCCACCGCCGAAAGGGTTATACCACCTGGTTGGAAGCCCCTCTTGCACCTTGTGGGAATTATTGTCTAGCCGACACCCACATCAAACCAAATGGCACAACCGACAGTGGGACGCTCCAAATTAATTAGTCAGGTCTATCCTATATCTGACTTGTGGTAGTACGAAAAGACTTTACAATCAACAATTCACAGACCGATACTTATTTGACTAGGGGAGACTTCCACAAACATCTTGTGCTTCCTGCATCCACCTAGAAACCACTTGCCTATAGTCTAAACCATACTTTCGCTTTGCATTGAATAAAAATAACTTTGCATCAACTTCCATGGAACACCAATGCCGAAGAATAACTTTTATCTCAAAATAATATTTCGCTTGATAAATTCCTAAGAAATCCTAAATTTGGATATAAGCATAGTTAAGCCATTTGCTATAAAATCACTAATTAATACTATATTAGTGTATCAACTGGTGAGTAGATTTTCAATGTCAAATGTGGCCATAGCAAATAGGAGGTAACCACACATTTAAATCTAGCCAGGATTTAAATTACACTAGATAAAATTATGCATGCAATAATTTAAAGCAAAATGTTAATTTAAAATACTGATCAAAATGATCAAGGGTGTAACTTGGCTTGGTCGAGGTAGTGGTGCTCTGGATCGTCGAATTGGTACTACTCGAGCATTCTAGAAACTAAATGTGAAAATAGTCAAATTCAAATAAAATCTAAAAATTACAAAACTAGACGTATATGGATTAAAGTAGTGGAGCTCAAATCAACGAAGAATGGATTTTGAATTTCTAGATAGCAGCAGTCAAAATTCGATGAACGATGGTTTATATACGCAAATTAAACCTGCATCTACGGGCCAGGCATGACGAAAATAACAAGGAATATGGATACAAACGTGTATGACTAAACAAAACCAAGAGGTCAAAGAAAAATAAACAAAAGGGTACCAGATTACAATGATTACATCTGCTCTGACTGGGCTAGATAACCAGAATATCCTTATCAATCGTGCCGTCCATAATGGCAGCACAGCAGCCGCTGGGACCTGCAAATCAGAATTTTTCCAACGGGTGGTGTACTCGACTGAGTCGACCAACTGTGGAAGTTGCACCGCGGAGCTGAAACTCAGACCTGACAATTCCTTCCGTTGACGTGGAAATTAAGAGCCGAGGAGCCCAGCAGCGCATGGGCACCCGTCCCGTCGGAAGCGCACCGCTTTTTGGACGTTTTCACAAGTGCAGCACAAGTATGCACGGGAGCACGGCCACACGGGGCTAATTTCCCACGGTACGAGCGGCAAAAGTTGGCCAAAACGTGGCGTACACCTTGAAGGTACTGATAAGCAGCAGGGGTGGAAATGGGTCGGGATTGTCCCAGCCGAATCCGATCGATACCCGTTTCGGGAAGTCAGTTCAGTATCCGGCCGGTTTCGGTTTTCATATCGGATGGTTAGCCTGGGTTTGGTATCGATGCAGAAACACCGTCATCCGTTGCCATCTGAAATTGGTAGCGGATACCGCCCGGTCATCCGGGAACAGGGGTGAAAACGGAAACGGAATTTACGACCGTTCGGAGAAAAATGGAAATAGAAGTTTTTTTTCGGAAATGGAAACGGAAAACATCGGTACGGAAACGGAAACGGAAAATTTTTGTCGGAAACGGAAACGAAAACGGAATCGGAAATTCCGTATAAGTGAAACCGGAAATTCAGTCGGAAACGTGACCCACTTGGCCCAAAAAGGAGAACAGAGAATTTACATTTATTTTCGAATTAAAATAATTTCAGAAATACAAATAGCTTTATAGAAAATATCAAATAGAGTTCAAAAATTCCGAAAAAAATCTCAAAAATACTTTGGAACATCTTGAACCTAAGAAAATTATTTCTAGCATAATTGTGGCTTCATTTTTCATTAATAAATTAATTATATAAATCTAAAAAAATAGCAAAATGTCATTTATAAACTCCAGAAAATCCAGGATAAATCTTAGAAAATCATAAATGAACATTGAACAAAAATATGCAAATTTTAGGGTATTAAATCTTTATAGTTGGAGGAGCAAGAGGATGTCGATGATAATGATATGTAGCAGGACATGATGGTCTGATCTAGGGGACAAATAGTGAGCCTTCAACTGACAAATTTGAGAAAAAAACTTTCTAGTGATAGCGGTGAAAATAACATTGTTCTTGTATCAGCCTTTGAGGTGAAATGAGTTACATTATTTTTGCGGTCATGTATATTGTGATCATGTACTACGTTCTTGTGGAATTTTCCACTTTCGTTTCCGTATCCGCTCCGTTCCGTTCCGCATCCGTTTCCGTCATTATTCGTTTTCGTATCCGTTTTCGGGGTTTTCGATTTCGTTTCCGTTACCGGTAAAAGATGTGGAAACGGAACGACCATTTACCTACTGTTTCTGTTCCGTTTTCATCCTTATCCGGGAAACATATAGCCCAGTCATCGGCAGCACTCCGTCCCACTAGCCCAGCCTAGCCCTCACGGATGGGTTCTTGGGAAGTAGTAGCTGGTAGTTAGGCTTAGTATTAGCATGGGCTTTGTGCTAGTGTCATTGTGTTAGTTGAGCAATTGAAGGGAGCTTTGGCTAGGGATTGGAACTTGGAAGTGTCGATGATAGTAAGCTGGTAACGTCAAACTAATAAATTTGAAGACATCTTCTTAAGATGCTATGTGTCATCTTCTTATTCATCTCCCATTTTCTTTCCCAACTCACTTCTCCTATCACCTTCTTCCCTCTCTAACAATAAACATTAAAATTAGAACATTTAAACTTTAAAAAATTTAAATAGGAAGTTTCGACACAAAATTTAAAACTAAAAAAATAAATAAAAAATTCAGATCAGAAAGTTTCAACTTGAAAAGTTTCAGATTAAAAAGTTTAACTCGAAAATTTTCAACTCGAAAAGTTTTAACTCAGAAAACTTTCAATTCAAAAGCTTTCGATTCTAAAAGTTTTGATTCAAAAAATTTTTGGTTCGAAATGTTTCTATTTAAAATTCAACTCAACAAAATTTTAATCCAAAAAATTCAAATCAGAAAGTTTCAACTCAAAAAAATTAAAGAAATTTTTTCAAATTAGAAAGTTCTAACTTGAAAACTTTCAGCTCCAAAAACATTCAATTCAAAAACTTTTAGATCAAAATATTTCTATTTAACAAACTTTCATTTTGAAAAGTTCGCTTAAAAACTTTTGAAAGTGGTTAAAAATACTTGTTTTCAAAAACTTGGTGGAAAATTTGAAATACAAAAACTATTTTGAGTTTGAAGGGAAAGGAATGGAGGAGGAAATAAGGATAAAGGAGGTGATGCTATTTGCCATAAGGAGAGTGCATTTGAGAAAGAAGGAAAGTAGGGAAATGAAGGAGGTGATGCCACTTGTCACAAAGAGAGAGCCTTTAAGATCCCGTCAAATTTACGGAAAATGAAATATGAGACTACGACCGAGTAAAAAGATTTTATTGCAGTGAATAGAAAGAATGTTACATAAATAAATTTAGATGTCTTTTGGGGCACATGTGCCATCCTATTTATGTATATATAATGGGTGGCTTTTAAATAACCATTCTCACATTAATCATGTAGGAAACTGTCATACCTCTTGACCAGGTTCATAGAACCATATGACTGGTCATCCATGTCCAGGACTAGTTGTCTCTTGGTCATAGCTGTTCAGCACCTGTTGCTCTAGCTAACTGTCTATCATTGGTTTCTGATCAATTTGTTATTAAAGTGGATAAGGCTTATTTTGAAGCGGGGACATGATATTTTCATGGAAAAATTTTGGTAAAGGTTTGGTCAAGAATCCTCATCAGGAAGTGGTGGTAAGGCGGCCTTGTATAGTTTTATCACTTATGTTGATTTTTTTTTGTGTCGTGTGTCATTGTGTACTCATGTTTAATAATTGAAGGTTTGAAACCATGGTGTATGATTAAACGTACCATCCGTATGTATTACCCATTTTCGACTCAAATCCGATATGTATATGTCCTAATCATTCCGAGTCCAAAACTCCAAATTCATATCCGTCCGTAGCCGGCCTAACGTATCAAGGAAAAAGAGGGTTAGCAAAAGGGTATTAGCAATATCAACCCGTCTTCATCCCTGCTAACAAGCCTAAGAAGTGTGGTAAAGCACGAGCTAGTAGTAGTTTGTTGTCATCAGTTGAACTGTAGAAAGTTTTCCCGTCTCATCCGAGCTCCTGTCAACTTTACAGTTTACACACATACTCGATATACAGTTCTGCACTGCGTAACTTCGGTGGCATAAACAGAAAACAGTTTCGCTATCTTGAGTGCGTAATCTTGGTCGCTTCATGTGGCGGCATCTCTTCGTCACTTCCCTTAACTCCTAAACTAAAAAAAAACTTGTTTTCAAAATTTTCCTCTATTTTTTTAATAGGAAGTGTTTTAACCATTTTAAAAGTTTTTTTAATCTAAAGTTTTTCGAACCGAAATTAAATAGAAATTTTTTGAATCATAAGTTTTCGAATCGAAAGTTTTTTACTTGAAAAGTTGCAAACTGAAATTTCTAATTTATTTGGAAGTTTCGAATTGAATTTCTTTATGTCAGAGGAGAAGGAAGTGATGGGAAAGAGGAAGAGAATGATCAAAGGGAGAGGTGCTACGTGGCAACGTCAAAACGTGTTATCACAAAAAAAAATTGGCGAGGGCACTTTTAAATTAGCAATATACCCATTAGAAAATAAGGATAGTCTATAAATCAGTCAACTAAAAATTTATATATATTTTTTGTCAAATTTAGGCTACTGGATCAAACCCATATCTCACCCCCAACCTCTGATCCAATCGACGTGTGCAATCGCTGCCGCTCCAATCTTCCCCGTCATGAGTTGCGCCCATTGCCTCCCGACACACCACCGCCCAGCCACTTCGCTGGCTTTGCCCCCAACGCCAATGAGTCTTGCTCAAGAGAAAGTCCCCGCCGCCGCCGCCTCATTTGAGCTCGTCGACCTGCCCACCACCCTCCTTCGTTCCGCGGCCAAGGTGGTGCCACCGCCCCCTCCTCCTGAACCCTAACTCGGCAGCAGTGGGATACAACGGTGCCGAAGAGGAGGACGATGAGGTCGTCGGAGCACAAATCTCTAAATCAATCCAAAGGTTAGAAATTCGACTAATGTTGCAATAAAGTTTAGTCGATTGATATATAGCAATTTGGTAGAAAATAACATATATACACACTTGACCAAGGGCAACTCATCACCAGGCAGCCGAGCCCGGCCCTCCCAACAAAAGGCACCAATTGATCAATCAAAACTGGCATGCACATGCACACAAAACGCGCCATGCCGATTCCCAGGAGCTATTTGTTACTGAAGCTCTTCCACCGGAACATGCTGCCGACCTTGCGCAGGACCACCCGCCGGCGGCCAGGCAACCTCGGCATCGTCGAGAACACGCCTACCTCGCCCTTCTGGTCGTCCATCGACCCGAAGATGTCGTACACCGACCCCTCGAAATTCTCCGACATCCGCCGCGGCCGCGCGAGCCCGGCCGGCGGCTTCATCTTCGCCTCCGATGGGTACCTGTCCGATCCCGTCAGTTCAATCGCCGAATGCGGCGACGAGGTGTCCTCCAGGTCCAATTTTCCAGCAGCGGTGGGGCTCGACGATGTAGCGACGAGCAGGCTCTGCAGCTCCTTCACGCTATCGCGCGCCGCGGCCTCGGTGACCCGGAGGCACTCGAGCTCTTGCTTGGTGCACTTGACGGCGTTGTCCTTGTTCCCTACCATCTCCTTGAGCAGCGTGTTCTCGCTCCTCGCCTCCTCCAAAGCCTCCTTCACGAATTTCGTGTCCTTGACGGCCTGCTTCAGGATGTCCCGCAGCTTGGCGATCTCGTCCCGCCCGGAGCGCTGCGACTCGAGGAGGCGCGTGTTCTCGCGCCGCGCCTCAGCGAGCTCGGCCTCCGTGGACTTCATGCACGCCGTGAACCCGGCCTCCTTGCCCCGCCACGTGGCGAACGATTCCTCGGCGTCGGCCCGGAGCCGGACCACCTCGTCGGACAGGGCGCGGAGCTTGTCGTCCTTGCGCTTGAGAGACACGTGCAGCCGGTCGGACTCCAGCCGGGCCGTCTCCGCTTCGTGCTGCGCGCGCGCCAGCTGCTGCCGCGTCACGTGCAGCTCCGCGTTTACCTCCTTGAGGGCCAGCACGAGCTCCTCCATCGCCTTCTTGCTCTTCTCCTCCGCCGCGAGCGCCAGCCGCAGCTCGCCGTGCACCCTCTGCAAGTCGCGGTCGTACCGGCCCCTCGGCGTCGCGATGGGGGCGCTGGCCTCGAGTTTCTGCACTGTCTCTTGAAGCGACGTAATCTCGATCCTGGCCTCCTCGAGTGAGATCTTGGTGAGCTCGAGCTGCTTCGTCTGCAACGCCAGCGACTCGAGCATCCGCTTCTCGGATTCCCTCGACGCGTCCAGCTCGGCCTCGAGCGTCTCGATCGTGGTGCGGTCGTTCGCCGAAGCCAGCGCCTTCCACTCGGTCACCTCCAGGACTCGGTGCGCGCGGTCGCGCTCCTCCCGCGCCTTGCGCAGCTCGCCGCGGAGCTCGGCGACCTGCTGCTCCATGTCCGGCCGGATCTGCTGCATGTTCTTTGCCTGGATTAAACGGTTCTTGAAATGCTGCACGGCGATCGGAGCAAGAATTCTAAGGCCATGATGGTGCTGCAATCGGAAATGCGCTAAACATTTAGGCATGTAGAGGAAGCAGAGGATAAAATAGGGAGTCGCATGCATGCATTCGACGGTTTTGCTAAAATATGTGGTGGGGGAATGGTATTCTAAAATTGGGCGGTAATGACAAGTTAAGCCGAGGGTTTATCCGAATTGGTGGTTCCCGCTACATTTTGGACATGAACATTACTATATTTGAAGTGTTGAGTGTCACATGTGATTCTCTCGCATTTCCCTGAATTATGGCACGATCATTTCATGAAGCTAGAATGAATCCCGTGCATTGCAATGGCCTATGATAGAGAAATGTGTTGGTGTATGCATGTTTAATATGTTTTTAGTTTGTAAACTATGAAGGATGAAGTATATTTAAATTGTAAAAGTCTAGAGGATTGTACTGGAGCCCTAGAACTCCATATTCTAAAAAAGCATTATCTAGAAGCTTGTGGTAGAGCTCAGTACTCTAAGCTCTTCCTTGATGAGGATTTGGAATGAGATTTACAGAGGAAGCGACCAGGATTAGCTCTTCCATTGCAATCAATCAAATGGGTGTATCCTTTCTAAACAACTAGCCAGGGTCACGCGCTACGCTGCGTCGTGCGAAATTTCGGGGCGTGACGCTGTAACATACTAAATTTGGGGTGACGCTGCGCCGTGCGAAATTTGGTCCGATAGATATTCCTGAAAAAAGAGCGCGTAACTTTGGTTTTTTGTTTTTTTATTAAAAAAATAGGCTGCTAGGAGCCGTCGGCGAAGCTGTAGATTTTGTTTTTGAGAAAATCGCGGAGGGATTTAAATCTCATTTAGTTTTTTTTCGTAATTTTGGTTTTCGTGTTTGTTTTTTTTAAAATGGATCGGTAGGACCCGTTAGTGAATCTATGGACTGCTATAAACCATCGCCAAATATGTTTTTTTTTAGAAAACCGTAGACGTATTTTTCATGTTTTTTCGGGTCCATTTTGCAAAAAAACCGTTGAGAGGGGCTGAACGTAAACCGCAGAGGGAAATAAACGTAATTTCATTTTTTTTCAGGGTCCGTTTTGCTAAAAACCATCGGTGGACCTGGAGGTAAACTGCAGAGGGACCTAAATGTAATTTCAGTTTTTTTTGTCCTTTCTGTTAAAAACCAACCGAATGACCTAAACGCGATTTCGAATTTTTCAAAGGGCCTTCTCGCGAATTCGGTGACATGGCGGCGGTCTCTACACTCTAAATCTCCCCGCTATAAGTTATACTAGATACTTATACGCTGCGTGCCACGTCGCGGGCGCCGCTCTACACGCGAGCAAATCGAGAAAACGCTCGATTGCCGCTCCCTACACGAGTAAATCGAGAAAACACGCGAAAATGACCTAAAAAGAATTTTGTGTTTTCCACAAAAGGGCTTAAACGTAATGCTAGAAAAATAAAAAAAGGACCTAAATGCAATATATATTTTTCCCCAAAAAAGGACCTGAACGTAATTTTTTTAAAGGATCTAATTGTAATTCTAATTTTCTGTAAAAGGACCCAAGAGCAATGCTTAAAAACGCATAAAGAACCTAGACGTAATATATATTCTTTTTTCGAAAAAAAGACTTAATCATAACTTTTTTTTTCCCAAAAAAGGACCTAATCGTAATTATTTTTTAGAAAAAGGACCTAAACGTAATTTTTTTTCGGCTCGGCTCGAGCCGCGAACGAGCCGACTCAAAGCCTCCTAAAGGCGTGAACTCTTCCATCTATAATAGATGGATGATATAGATTTGCAACCTACCATGCCTAATAAGTTACAGTTAAATTATGAGGTCTTTACGATACACTAAATTCAATATAAACCATTCATACTTTTCGATCTAATAGATCAAATTAGGTTAAAAAAAATTATACTTTCTCTGGTAGTAGGGTAGAAGAAATACTCTTAACAAATCAACAGGTTGATCTGATTTCTAATACCTACTATATACTATTAGTATAATACACCGTAAAATTTCTCCAAATCATTGCCTCTTTGCACTTGCAGTTAATTCGCCTTACAAACCTCACGCAAGCTCCGTTCTTTTGGGTGTGTTTGATTGGTGGGATGAATTTGAATGGGATAGGATGATCATGTACCATTTGGTTTCATTGTTTTAGGTGAATGGAATGGTTCGGCATTTATAGAGAATATTCCTCAAATATATATCTCACCATTCAAGATGTGATGATTCTATTCAAGTAGCCAAACACATAGATAACTTTTTTTTAACTATCTCATACATATACCACTTGGTACAAGCTACCAAACACACCCTTATATGGCGCCGTTTCAAAGAGGCTGCATCAGGGAAAATCCCTCTGAAAACCCTCCATCAAAATACTTTTGGATTGGTACCACATTCAGCTTCCAGAGTTTTTTTTTCACACTTCCACGTTATGCGATGAAGACGCTGCTGCTTCCCCTTCCTCTAAGAGAGCCTGCTGCCCTTTATGATTCACCAGGGATCGATAAGTCGATTTAACTAAGTGCTCGATTTCTCCAGAGACCAAGCTATAGAATCTTCTCCGCCGTTAAGCCTAACTGGAATCCTAACTCTACCATATTTGGTGGAATCCCGGCCTCCAAATTGATTTGAGCCGGCTCGGCTCGCGACTCGAGCCGAACCGATTTTTTTTTGCATTTGGACCATTTTTCGAAAAAAAAATTACGGATCGGTCTTTTTTCGAAGAAAAAAAGTTACGATTATGACCTGTTATGGAAAAAAAAAGATATGTTTAGGTCTTATTTTATCTTTACCCGAAAAAATAGTGTTTAGGTTCTTTTTCGTAAAAAAAGAACGTTTAGATTTTTTTTTTTACGTGCGGAGCGGCGGTCGCGGCGTGCCACGCAACGGTACCTCAGATATATTTATATCTTTTCAACCGTTCGACCGAATAAATGCGAAAAAACGCGATTACGTTTGTATCCTTTCAACCGCTTCGCGTGTCTCCTTGATTTGCTTGCGTAGGGAGCGACGGTCGCACGTTTTCTCGATTTACTTACGTGAGTAGCGACGGTCGCGGCGTGGCACACCGCGGTTGCTTACCTAGTGTTTAATATTGCTACCGCATCAGCAGGGGCGAGAAACACGTCTCGGATTAGCTGGCAATTCCAAGATTGTGTAACTGGGTCTATCAATTCGTTAACCTTCTCCAAAGAACATTCCATTAACCTTCCTAAGGGTTTCAACGAGATATAATCCAGTATCCAATTATCTAACCAGATTGGAACTGAGGAACCTGAAACCGATCTACTTGATAAGACCTTGCTCAAGTGCCTTTTTAACTGCAACAATGGCTCGCCGAGTCGCAGAAGCAGTTCTATGGATCTTCGCCTCCATAAAATCCTTTTCAAGGAAGTACCTTCCCATCAAGACAATTGAACAGATAGAATCAGGATTAGTTAACAGATGCCACCCCTGTTTCCCTAAGAGAGCCAAATTAAACAACTGAAGGTCACGAAACCCCAAGCCTCCCTTGCACTTTGGTGTAGCTGATTTTCCTAATTAACGTCTTAGAGCACCTATGTAAGTCTTGCCACATAGGACGGGATATGATGTGGAGGAGAGGGAGAGCATAGATAATTGGGCCATCTCTTATGCAGCAGTCAACTGCAACATAAGAAACATGACATGTTATACCATTTTCAAAAAAAAAAAGAAACATGACATATTATACAGAGGAGCTGTCTATATAGATATGCAAAAAGACAACCTATTGTAGCAAATGACGTTAGTGTTGTTTATAGATAGGGAGATACTAGCAATCGGACGTCCGATTACTGTTCATTTTATCGGACGCGTCTTGCAACATTTTTTTCTCACGCGTGCAACATTTTTTTCAACGTCTGCAATATTTTGTTTTGCGCAAACATTTCTACTGTTATCGAAGGAAAAATGTTGCACGCGTACGAAAAAAATATTTCATACGTGAGAAAAAATATTGCAGAGCGTTCGAAAAAATCAGACGTCCGATCCTAAGTCATTCTGTTGTAGATAACACGACTGCACATGTACTCTATGGCACAGAATTGCAGAGAAAAGAAGATGCATCCTGTTCAACGGTCCATCGATCACTGCACTTCAGCTCCTTGTCTATGTCTTCAATGCCGAAGGCGCGCACGCGCGCAAGCCCATCGCGGGCGACTGGGACGAGCGGCAGCGGCTCTCGGCGGCCGGCCGTGATCGCTGCCAATACCAGTAAAGAAACAGAAAGACGAATGATGCACGTCCATGTATGCTATGCTAGCCCTTATGTATCTATCTACTTTTTATCCTTTTGATTTCTCCCTGTGCTGATCCCACCTGAGCGAAATAAATTCCGCACGGCGTTGCACCGTTCCATCCCCCATCTCCAGGATTTTTCTCGGAATTTTTCGCAGCGATTTGGTTGGTGAAAAGGAGCGGGACAGGGCGAGAACCCCCTGGACGTAACCACGACGAACGTCCGGCGTGCCTAATTCTTTTCCTTTCAATTTCTCCCTGTTCCGGTCTCATATGAGCACAAAATTTCTCACGATGTTCCGTCACTCCATCCCCCATCTCCGAGATTTTTCTCGGAATTTTTAGCAGCGATTTGATTGGTGAGAACTGAGAAGAGCGAGGCGGCGCGACAACCCCCGGATGTAACCACGCCCAGCGTCCGGTGTTGGGGTGGATCGCTCTTGTTTGGGTCGTGCATGAGCGTAGAAAAGCATAGAAGCACCTCTCCAGCATAATTGGGCTTTACTTCTCAGATTCCATTGTCTGCACGGGTTGCACTCTGTGTTTGTTCTGTTGTTGACCGCACTTCTACTCGATTCCCTTTCTTCCCCTTATTCGATTTGGGGGGGTTTCAGCTTTTAGCTTTTTACTATCATCTGGTTTCTTTTCTAGTCACTAATCAGCTTTATATAATTGACAGATAAGAAGAGCTCTCTGTTCCGTGAGGAAGGAGTGAAGAAGGGAGTCGAGTCTCAATTTGACTGAAGAATTCAAAATTTTTTAGATATTTGTGACAGGTATAATTCAGATGACAGATGGTGCTGATCAGCAATGAAGTTTGATAGGGAGGCGTGAAACTTCGGCACGGGATGTTAACATGCAGTGCACACAGGATTTCTTTTGGCAGCAATCAAACCAATTATTTTGTACTGGAGCGGGCAGCAAACTTCACAGCCTGGATCGGTTGCAAATTCATGTAGCGATATCATTTTATTTGTCCATCCATATGGTGCACCTGATACTGTTCCCCTTGAGCAGCAGGTCAAAAGCCGTGTTGATGTCCTTCAGAGCAACCTCGTGAGTTATGAACTTGTCCAATTCCAGCTCCTGCGTTTACAGAGAAGTAAAGACATGGCATTTTCCTGAATCAAAATATGACGAATTCACCACTGGCCTAGAGTTGAATAGTACGTAACACTAGATCAGTCATCAGTCTGATGGGCATCTGAGGCTGACCTTGTTCAGGTACTTCTCGGCGAGAATGGGAATGTCGTGCTTAGGTTTCACCCCTCCGAAGAGTGATCCCATGATGCATTTCCCGTTCAGGATCTCCAATGAAGGTATGGACAAAGGGGAACCGTGCATTTCCACTCCAAGAATGATCGTCTTGCCCCATCCCTGCATCAATAACACACGAACAATTAATAGCACCCTGAGTTGCTGGTCTCTAATCCTTTGCATGAAAGATAGATCAGTGTGTGTACATACTTCTCGGGAGCTGCGAAATGCGTCGCTCATCAGCGCCGCCAGCCCGACGCACTCGAAGCAGTAGTCCGCGCCGACCTCAGTCATCTCGATGATCACCTGTTTACCATCGAAGCACGGGCGTGTCAGTGCAGGATCTCGACATAAACATGAAGGAAATGCTGCGATTCATGTGGTAGGAACATGTCTGTCACCTGGCTGACAGATTTCTCTCCAAGTTCTTGTGGATTGATGAAATGTGTCACACCGAACTTCTTTCCTGCGACACGAACGAAACAGTGGATGAAATGCGTCAGACTTCAGAATATCTTAATATTCAGAACCGTTTCACGGCGTAAACAGACGGCCTTGCCGAGTTCATGTTTCTCGGGGTTTAAATCCACGCCGATGATCTTTGATGCCCCACAAATCCTGGCTCCTTCAGCCACCTGAAAGTAAAATATTGCACTGTTATGCGTAGCAATGCAATGGCTAAATGTGCAAGACAGTGGGAATCATGGAGGAAGTGAAGTGTTTTTTTTCTCTAGTAAAAACAAGACATACTGCGAGTTCTATTTATTCTATCGGGATTGGGACTCGAAATTTGACAATATGTTGGACTTAAACCCAGAAGGTATGAAAAAAAAAAGGAAAGGAACTGCATGTATCAAATTACCGCCAATCCCACAGCGCCGAGGCCAAAGATAGCAACTGAAGATCCCGGCTCGACTTTGGCCAGCTTCCACGCGGCTCCGACCCCTGCCATTCGGGCGATGCTGAGCAAAATTACAAACACTTCCAAGCAGCACATTTTAAATGCTCTATCAAGTTCCAAATTTGCACTTGCAGCTAGCTATTTTGTTCTCAACCTTGCAGTCTGCACTGAAACGAGCGGCCTACCTGACCACACTTGGTACCAATTATGCTAATGGAAGTGTGCGTGCATGCAGTAGCTGGCACTAACCAGTGGTGGCGCCGCAGCTGAGGAGGCACGCCGTGGACGGTGGCATGGCGGGGTCGACCTTCACGACCTGGTTCACGTCCACCACGGTGTACTCGCTGAAGCTGGATACGCCCAGGAAGTGGTGTAGTGGGCTCCCCTGCCCGTCGCTGAACCGGCTGGTCTCGTCGCGCGGCATCCCCGGCCGCACCGCGAACCGGTACTTGGAGCACATGTTGCTCCGCGCCGAATTGCAGTCCACGCACTCGCTGCACTGCCCCAGGAACGTGGGCACTACAGGGTCCCCCGTGGCGAAGCCCTCCACGAGCTCGCCTACGCTCTCCACCACCCTGTCATCATGACTCATGACTCATGAGCTTACCTTTAGATGGACGAGACGAGGAGTCATTGCTTTTCTAGCCTCATTGTAACACCTCAATTTTTGCATTTTATAGATTTAATATGCATTTTATATTTTTATGATTTTTTTGGAATTTATTTGATATAAATTGCATTTATTGAATTATGGCCTTTTTGTAAAATCATTTAAAAAGTATAAAAAATTTAAATAAATTTTTTCTGAAAATATTTTATTTGAGTTCCAAATGGCCTAAAATATTTTTTGGAAATTTTTTGGGTATTTTTTGCAATTTTATTTTAGCTTATTTTATTTTTGGGATTTATTTTTATTAAAAATGCTTTGGAAATTCGGTTGCATAGTATCTGGCCGAAACTCTGTACAGCCTGGCCCATTTTCTCGCATCGCCAGTCCACCGGCCCGCCCACTACTAACCCTAGCCGCCCTAATCTCGGGTCGTTGGATCTCGATCCATCGGCTTCGATTGCGACCGTGTCACCCATGCGTCCCGTGACGTTGATGGCCTGCCACGCAGATGGTGAGGATCCATCGACGTCGGCCAACTTGTATCTCCACCGGGCTCCGCCGTTGTCGCGTATTCCTCCGCAATAATCGCAACAAACATGGACGTCGAGGGCACTATTTAATGCACCGCCACCCGTGTTGGACTCTCCACATCGCGCCGCATCTTCTGGCCAAAGCACGCTCGCCGAGACGTGCCCAAGCCGCTGCACTTGCTCGCCGAAGATCGGAGCCGGTCGTCGCACTCTTCCATCGTTTTTGTCGCCGACGAGACCCTTCCGCCGTGTTGAAGCCCAGAGCTGAACTCCTTGCGTTGAGATCCATCTGTTCCGCCATTCCGCATCACCGTTTGGTCACCAGAGTGCTACGCTGACATCTTCGTTCTCCTCGCCGATAAGCCTTCCACTGACGTGTGTCATGGGCGACAGTCAAGTTCGCTAACCGTTCGATCAAGCACGAACACCCTAGATGCCACCACGCATCGAGCCCGCAGTAGTGCAACGCCCTCCGCCTTTTCATCTGCTTGCGCAATCAAAGCCGTTGGTTTTGGAAAGCACGACCAGATCTGCGCCGCATGTCATGCATCGATCAAGCCGCGTATTGCAGCGCTTCGTCTTCACCGTAGAACCTTAGCTGTTCGATTGAATACGGACGTTCGTGATTTAGGCGTGTGTCACCTCGGCAATAGATCTGGGTTGTATCACTTTGGTAAATCTCAGCCGTTTGCTGTGTAGTGTGGGTCCAGATTGCGCCAAGTGTCAAGCACCGGGGTAGCCACGTCACTCTAACATTTCGGCTCCAGTGCGTGGTCGCCACCGTTAGATTAAATCTGAACAATCCAGATCAAAAGCCACATAGAACCACGTGTCCGCTTCTGGTGTAGCCACGTATTCGGTTGACGTCATGCTTGCGTCATCCAGTGCATGAGCACAGTATCGTGGTTCACCGTAGACCCGAGCAGAGCTATGGACCAAGTCTATACACCTCTGCCACATGTCCCGTGACGTCAGCATGACGTCATAAATGTTATTTTCAGTACAAAAATAATTCAGATTTTTTCCTTTTTCTATTTTTTTCTTCTATTTCAAACTTTGTTTAGCTCGTTCTCTCTCATACGAACTCTGATTGAGGTGATTCCAGTTTCTAAAAATTGAGATCTATTTAATGGTGAATTTTATTTAATTTTTGGAGTTAAGTTTGCTCTCTATTTTTGGTATTTATCACTTTTTTTGCTCGTTTCACGTAGATGTGGAAGTACCTGAGGTATTCGTAAGCGAGGAGCCAAACCAAGACTAAGGTCCAAAGCAGGATCCAGAGCTTTTGAAGGCAAATTGTGCTTTTATCATGTTGAACCCATGTTTTTAAAGTTATATTGTTTTAAACTATTGCATGGTAATTCAACATATACTTGTTTCAATTAATCTAGGATTAGCTACTCATCCAATTTGAGTTATGTCAACCTTGTCATTTGTACGCCATGATTCATTTGACACCCTAGTATGGTTCTTTATTAATTGTTAGCTATTAATTGCCAATGTGGGTTAGTTAGAACGCGAATAGTTTGCTTAGCCATGCAACAAGTTATTAGTATCATTTTATGTGAGCAAATTTAATTTTGCTTAATGGAATATGGAATATGTCTATGAAAATGTGTGTCAGGTATTGTCACACAATATTGTTGATGATACGTGGTGCATGGTAATCAATTGGGGTGGTAAAATTATTTTGAGTGAGGCAAGTTGCAAGAGTTGTGATTTTATGGTAGGCCAATGTGGCATTTGGGCGGTCGCATTATTTTTGGATAATGGCATTTGATGGTATATTGGTTATGATTAATTTTTTGCTAGTCTTACTTTGGTCAATTAAGGATTTAACCTTACAAGCATTTGAACTGAGTCATTCATACAATCACATGTCCGGTATGGGATGGACCTAGCTGATTAATTTGTGCTGTCTTAGCTTTGGTACTACCAGTGGTGGTGTGAGTCCCGACTATATGGGTAAACTCACATGGCGCGAGAGGGAGACCCTGAGTGTGGTAGCCAGCCCCATCAGTGCTGAAATCTTAGCGGGCAGTACAGGATTAAGATAGAACTCTGTAAAGGCTTTACCATGATCTATCTGCTAACACATCAAAGGAAGTGTGTTAATTGCATGGCAACAGGAGACGATTATGTCGTGTGGGTAAAGTGTATAACCTCTGCAGAGTGTCAAACCTATTCGAATAGCCGTACTCGCGGTATTGAGTATTGCTCGGTGATTACAGTCAAGGGTTAGTTTTTATTAAAATGAATTGGGATGGAGGCTGTATGTCTATGGATGTATGGAAAATAATTTAAGGTTGTGAGTTGGTTTATTTGAAAAATAACTGAGAAATTTATTATTGTTATTATTTGTTTTACTGTCTTTATAATCTATCTATGCTATTCCTTCATACATGCTACTTTATTGCAAATTAACCATGTTAACCGTTCCTTTGGAATAAGCTATGCATATAGTATGATAGAATTGCATTCTGTGCACAACTTGTTGAGTGCTTTAAGTACTCACCCTTGCCAACAACCAAATCACCAGCTGAGGAGAAGTCTACACCTTCGAAAGAGATGGAGTTCCACAAGGAGGTAATTATCTAGGAGTTGAACCTTGTCAGATGCCTGTGTCATGTTGATGGGATACACCGACGTTCTTCGTTCCGTTGCTGTTTATTTACTTTGATTGAGTGCCATCGAGGCCTAATAAGTATAAAGCTGACCCTAAGGTCGTTCAACTATATCTTATTTAATATATAAAGTCTTTTCTTATGTTTATGCTGCGTATGATTATGATATTCATCTATGTTGAGTATGTATGCACTAGCATGATCTTGGACTAGTGCGATATACACAGAGGGTCCGGATTTATATATTCGGGTCCGACACTCATGTACCACCCTTTTTATGTAAATTTAGCCCTTCTAAGTATGTATTTGCAAATTTAGTCTCCTCCCTCATCGTGGAAGGCATGACAGACCACCCGTGTCCCCTGCCACGCTTGGTGAGTGCGGAAGCTTGCCGGCACGTGACAACGCTCGCGAGTGTAGAAGCAGCAAGGCCCACCGTGGCAAGAAGGTTTTCGCACTACCGAACTGCGGTAGCGAGGCTTGCCTGCGCTCGCTCACGGGTTTGCCTGCTACCTCGCATGTGCACTCCCACGGTCGGTCGCCTGCTCTCGCGCGCTGCCGTTGTGCCGGCAAGCTTCTATGCTCATCAGGAGCGGCAAGGGAGCTTCTGCACTCCCCGTGCGTGGTAGGAGGATATGTATCACCTGTCACACCTTCCGTGGTAGAGGAGGGGGCCAAATTTGCAAATGCATGTGAAGGGGGCTAGACTTGCAAAAAAAATGAGGTGCGTGAGGCTAGATAAGCGATGATTTCTTAGATCGAGATCGCCTTACAATTTGCATACTACCGAATAAAATGGTTTGTTAAATAACGTAAGGTACTATTTGGAACGTATGCATTTTACCGGAGTTTTTTTTAAAAAAAAACTGTTTAAATTTTGTAGGATTTTTTTTTCTATGTTACAGGAATTTTTATAGAAATTTCGCAAGATTTTTACAGAAAACAGTTCGATTTATGTTGGATTCAAAAAAATTCTCGCGTCCAAACCGTGGCTAAATATTTGAAACGCGGGGATTCATCAAAAATTTATGTAGGAATTGAACTCCGTTTGCGTACTACGGCCGAGTCCTACTTTCTAAACTGACTAGAAGGACTCATGTGCTTTAGACATCGAGGTGTTTTCATGTGATGGCTGAATTTATTATTATTTTAGGTCACACCATTGCTCATTTCTTGAGGATTTTTTAGGAATGAAATTTCTCACCTTAAACGAAGTTTGTTTCTTCACATATTGCAAGATATTTGATGTGAGCCATAGAGGACATGCATGCATTAATGCATAGAAGCAAGATTGACCTGCTTTCGTTCTTCTCTGAGTATTCCTCTGCCTTTTTCTTTTTGGCAACAGCTAGCTTCTTTTGCCTTCTTCAAAATTGTAAACTGGAGTGGCTAGGAACAAGTCAATGGCCTAAATTCACATCTAAAGAAACTAAGCCAGTGATCTTATCACATCTTGTCCTACTTTATTGAATATAGAGACACCACGACAAATCAGCGGCAAGAGGAAGAGGTAGCTTAAGACGAAAGGAGTTCTAATTTGCTGGAATCTACGACTCTTATCAACAGGAGCTAACCAATCAACACTTGTTAGTAAATTAAATCAACAAAAGAAATATTAGCCTTTGTACAAGGTCAATCATAAGTTCGAAACACACACTTGATTAGCTGGAAGCTTGATCAATGATTCGTACCAGTGGGTTAATATAACCATTCATCGTTAGTTTATCACTCCCAGTTCTTTTTATATGTCGTTTTAGAATGCACGTAGTCAACCTTTTCAAACTTTTATTGGTAATATGCGTAATAGTCTTTGGATTCTTCATGTGAAAATAATATCACTAGATTTGCCCCAAAAAATACTTGCATATCGTTACATTTTTAATACTTTTTATGAACATATCATTAGAAAAAACAATAGTCAAATGTATGTATTTGAGATCGTGTCGATATCTAAAACGATAAGTAAAAAAGAATGAAGATGGTAATAAATAAACAAGTGAACTAAGGAATAGTAGCATGTATGATGTACATACATAATATGACACCAGATTTTAGGTTTTGGTTGCGGAGTCAATTCTAACTAGCTTTAAAAGACAACCTCCTCGGCAGGATTTGTTAAAGCTTTTACAAAAGCGAGATATGCAAATCACCATGTAGCTTACTCCGTGGAAAGTATTGCTGAAAAACGTGCACCATCTTTGAGGCAATGTCATTTTCCGATTACTTAATTTATTGGGTCCCTTTTGACAATCGGATAGTATAGTCGTCGTTTTCCGATTACTTAGTTTATTGGGTCCCTTTTGACAATCGGATAGTATTGACACTCTATAGTCGTCATTTTGGTAGTTAATTTAGTGCAACTTTCTTTTGTTTGTTCTTATCAGCACTCAGCAACAGGCCAAGTACAATAGAGTTAAAGGTATGATGAGCATGACATGTAATGTGTCGTGCAGGTTTGACTTGCAAAATCAACGGCCGAGATGGAACGCATGGCATGTTCTGTGATATTCTACGCACGTGCAGATTCTTCAACGTGTGCGATCAACACCTAAAAAGAAGGGTGGAAATAGAGCACTCACCCGAAGGCTTCGTGGCCAAATATCCTCGGGAAAACGCCGGGGAAATCCTGCAACGTCACGGCAATAGTGTGCACACGTGTGAGGCACCGTACGCGTGGGCTGATTGGGGCCGTTTGATCGATGCCAGACGGCAGATGATAGAAGAACGGGCTAACCTTCATGCGCCAGAACGTGACGTCGCTATGGCAGAGCGACGTGCAGACGATCTTGATCCGGACCTCGTAGGCCTTTGGTGGGTCCACGACGATCTCCTCGATGGCGAGCGGCTCGCCGGCGGCCCTGCACACGGCCGCTGTTCGTCGCGACGGTTGCCCGCCGGCGGCAACAAGGGGAATCGGTAAGCCATGGCGCGCACAAGAGCACGGGGGAGTGGAATCAAATCGCTAGTGATTAGCAAAGGAGGTTTGCCTATGCGGCAAAGCTCGAGAATTTAGCCGCGTACCTCTGCACCGGATGGGCTTGGGGCTCTTGTCCTCCATCGACGAGGGAAGACGATGCCGAAGAATTGTTGGTGGTGCCTCCTTGGAGTGTACGAAGGGAGCTCAGCACTGAACCTGGAAATATGTATGCAGCGGGGTGCTGGTACAGGGCGGAGAGCTTCGTCCAATCCCATCGTAGTTATACATAGAGAAATAAAACCGACCGGGGAGCATCGACCTAGTTTATTATCTAGAAGGTTGACTCCTCTGCAAAGATACTCTCGCTCGGCTATCCTCGTGGTGTCGATGGCAAGCATTTATTAAAACTTCCTTGGGATTTACAACAGGATGTAAGTACAACTAGTTCTTTTTAATATCTGACGTCGGAGAGAGATGAGTTACTGTATTTTTTTTAAAAAAAAATCTAGGGGTCAAACAAGGAGTTACTGCTCAAGGATTCAAATTTCATTTTTAGATGAAATCTCATTGGTGATCGAAATCCGAAATCTCGTCGAGATCTTGGAATTTCAGGTAAATCTCGAACAAAATTCAAATCCGGTTTTATTTCCACCCGAGAAAATGAAATTTCGGTCAAAATTCCTAAAATCTGGCCGAGATTTTGGTGAATTTGCACTGAGCTAAAAATAGCTCAAACAACATTGAAATTTTTTGTGGAGGGTTCTGACACATCAATAATGTTCACATAAAAATTTAAGATGATTATCAAATCAGAGAAATTTTCAAAAATTCAAATATTGCTACTGTCTTGATAAAACGCTGACCTGCAAGTTTGAATCGAATGAAAAATGGAACATACCACGTTAGAAAATTTTGAAATTTTTTGTGCATGGTTATGATGAATCAATAATGTTTTCATAAAATTTTTAGATGATGATTGAGCTTCATAAATTTTTAAAAATTCGAACAGTGCTACTATCCTCATAAAAGCCTTACCAGCAAATTTTAACCCAATGAAAAATAGTTCAAAACATGTTAGAAAATTTTTGTGCATGTTCCTGATGTATCATTAATGTTTCTATAAAATTTTCATATGATGATCAAGCAAAAAGATGTTCCAAAAATTCTGAGAGTACTACGTCGTGATAAAAAGCGTGATGATAAATATATAGATTTATTTTAGCAAACAAAAAAGGTTTAAATTTTTTGAAAATTTACAAAAGGGTTTTAAGGAAATGCTTAACATATCATAAAAATTTTGAATCATTCTTACAACAGTACTATACCATTTATGTTCTTTCTATTTTTGATTTTTGAAATATAACAAATGAAGTTCAATGCTTATATAGATTTGATTGAGCAAACAAAAAAAGTTTAACATTTTTGAAAATTTTATAGGATGGTACTGAGGAAATTATTAAGCTGTCATAAAAATTATGGATCATAATCACACTCGAGAAAATTTATAAAATTCTGACAAGGTTACTATCCCAATTATATTCATTCTATTTTTTATTTTTTAAAGATAATAAATAAAGTTCAATTATTTTGAAAAATTTTCTGTATGATTCTACACTACTAAATATAGTACTATAAATATTTTAGATCATGATCAATCTTGTACAATTTTATAAAAATCTGACAGTATTTCTGCCAAAATTTTAAAATGTATCAAAAGTTCGGTTTTTCAACAAATTTTTATGGAAGATGACTTTCTTAAGGGTTATTGGACCAAATCCGGCCATAAAAATTCAAAAACTGGCCAAAAAACCTGAGATTTCAGCGCGATTTGGCGAAATCTCGCTAAAATTTCTGAGATATTATAGCAATTTAATTTTTTTTTTCAAATTTTTTTACTCGGCCGATTTTTTGGATCCTGTCCCCGGCTAGAATCCAAAATCTCAGTGGAGATTTCTGAGATTTCAGTGGTTTTTTTAACTATGTTACCACTTTCTTCTTTCTTAAGGAGTTACCTTACTAGAGCATTTTTATTTCTTTTCTTAACTATTAAAAGATGAAGTTTACCCCTGCAGTGGGGATTTGTCCAACCCCTCCCCCACCTGCAGTTCCTATTCATGAAAAAAATAGCTAATACCCATTGCAACAACCGCATACCCTGAACCGCTTCTCCACTCTCCTCCCCATGTCGTCATGCCCCTTCTCCATCCTTGCCCTACGCGCCTCCTATCCTCCTTCTGCCTCTTCCATTGCCATTCACCCCCGCCACAACCGATCCCTCCTTTTTCCCTCACTCTCCCCAATCGCTTCCCCTCCCTTCCACTCCTCACCTTGCGCTCGCTTAGGCGGTCGTTGCTGTTGTCACCTGTGTAAGGCTAGGATGGAGAAGGGAGGGAGGCAGGGAGGGGAATCGAGGTTGGGTGGTCTAACATCAGCGATGATGGGAAACCAGTGATGGTGGCGTTGGTATGCTTCGGGTATGAGGGGGAGAGGCCAAGCCAAGGACCTCCGCTGTCACCATTTGTCATCTCTAGCTTCTCCTCCAACAGCTTCACTGTGTCGCCTCCCCGAAGTCCACCTCCCCTAACCCGGTGCCATCTTCTATGTCATCTCGCTTGACCCTAAGATGAGTTTTTCCAAACTTAAGCACAGATCTGAAAGTTGAACATGGAGGCATCGCTTGTATGTAGTGGAAAACTTGGGCATAGATCCGAGGAGGTTGTGTCGGACCCCCAAGAAACACTTTTGAAATCCTCTGTTTATACTATACTAGTCTAGAAAAGTTAGTATACACAGTAAAGATGATACCACAACATATCGTACGAAATTTTGTTTATTTAATTATCATAGTTTTACAATATTAATGCCTCACAAGCCAATTGAAAATATAGGAGTGCAAAGCAAAAAAAGTAGTAGAACCTAACAAATCTGCCACAGGCAATCAACTGGTGTAGCGGCCTAATCATCGAGATCCTCACTGGTGTAGAAGGGCTCTTTATCTAAAACAACAGATATAGCAATATGAGTACAAAAGGTACTCACAAGTCACATATGAAATGCAGTGTTAATTCAAGGAAAATAAAACGAAGGCATAATAGCGTTAGTTTGAGCATAAAGCAACATTTGAAATACAATAAATAATTTCTAAGGCATAATTGATAAAGTAAAATTGAGTTTTAAATCAATTTTTCCCACAAGATCCATCCAGGAGTTTCATCCCAAATTTTCCAAACGGAACCCACTTCCATCTACAAATCGTCTTTCTCAAATCACTTTTGAAAAACCAAAGTCTAATCCATGAAAGGCTAGCTCGGCATGCCCATGACTGCGGGCTCGACTATTCGAATAGTTTTACACTCTACATAAGTTGTACAACTTTACCCACAAGAGATAATCAACTTAATATGTCAACATGACATGCTTCCTTAGGCGTGCGACTAAGTGATTATCACAAGACCTTTACAATGCACCATCCCAAGCAGTCATATCTCGCTAAGGTTCCACCGCTGATAGGGTTTGAAAGCCCAATTCAAAAGCCCCCCTCTTGCACCACTCACTCATCCAAATGACACAACTGACAGTGGTAGAGACATGATTCATTCAAGAGGGGGGCTGAACACAAGTACATGTACTAAATATAAAAACTACCAAGCCGACATATTATAGTTGAAATTTAAATGCATGTAATATAGTATTAGTATGTAAATATGCAAGGGGAGAAATTACCTTTCATTGCTTCAAAAGAGGTGATAGTTGACATTTACGAGTTTTCATGTCCTGAAAACGTTGTAAGATATCTTTTATGTTTATTTTTGAAAACAAACTACTGTTGCGTGCTGCTCTGTAGGCTGGGGTGGTTCTCGTGGTGGGTTAGGGGGCTGGAGCCCCACCAAGCCCCCCGTTGCCTCCGCCTCTGACAACTGACATTGGAACTTTGCAAATTAGTTAGCCAGGTTTGTTCCCATATCAGACTTGTGGTAGTATGGTAACGCTTTACATTCAGCAGCTCACAGAACGGTCCTTAACCAACTAGGCAAGCTTTTCAACAAATTCAAAGACCACCAGCCAACCATTCTCGTCTAGTCTAAGCCATATTTTCATTTTATTTTGAGCAATATAACTTTTTTCATCATTCCATGGCACACTAATACGAATGAATGATTTCATTTCAAAAGAATCATTTGTTTGGCTCAAATTCCCGTAAAAGATCTACTTTTAGATCTAAGCATGTCTAAGCATTTGATAATCATCATATACAAGTATTCTTTAAGGTTTCAATGGTTTACATATCCAAGTTCAAATGTGATTTAAAGAATTTGATCGTAACTACATTTAAATCTTGGATTTAAATTACACTGATAAAAATTATGCATGCAGTAATTCAAATAAAAATATAATTTAAAATCTAGAATCAACATGATCAAGGGTGTAACTTGCTTTGCACGAAGCACAAGAGATTTGGGTCGTTGATTTGGTACTTTTCCGGCGCTCTGAAATCTGAACATTCAAAAATAGCTAAATTCAAAAAAAATCTAAATAAATTCAAATAAAATCTAAAAATAGTATAAATAGGTAGATTATGATTTTATATGAATTTATGAATAAAAATGAGGTCAATCAGAATTAGAATGAAGGAGATCGGACCTTTTGAATGATGAAATTTCAAAAATTAGACCTCTCGCCAGACTTGGAGAAGAAAGGGTTGTCGGCGGTGCTCCGGTGGTAATTTTCAAAATCTGATTTGACCCAAGGTATAAGACACCGAGAGATTACTCCAAAAAAATTTGAGGCCGAATGGAGGTTGGGAGTGGTTCGGGAGAGCTCGTCAAAAGTTCACTATAGTTAGAAAAAATGACTTGTGTAGGGAGATCCGAAGATCGGACCGAAAAAACTCAAGTTGTATTTTGTGGGGAATGAGGGAAGGAAGCCATGGTTTAATTTATAGGGCCATAGGAGTAACCCACACTGGAATTGCTAGAATAAGAACAGAGTTCACCGAAATTAATTGATGAAACGGGTGGATTTTTAATGCAGGTCGGGCGGTTCGAGTCGATGAATTTGAACGGTTCCTGAATTAATTAATTTTCAAAAGCAATTATTTTTCTACTAGAAATTCAGAGAAATAGCATATTAAATCCGCAAAATAGCAAATAAATAGTCATAAATTCGGGAATTCAAAGAGAAACCGACTTCAGCAATTAAAGCGGTAATAAATTATTAAAAATAATATAATATTATTACATATATCCAGTAAATACTTTTATATGTCTGAAAATTCTTTTTAATGTAGAAAAATATTAGAATTTCCCCAAAAATTCTTTAATATTTCAGAGAATTGAAATAGGATATTTTAAGCTTATAATTATTTTCAATATGTTAATATATATTTTTTATTTGACTTTTAGTAAATAGAAAATTGGGTTCAAAAATTTACAAATTTTAAGGTTAATAATTTTTTTTAATTTATTTATTTTTATTATTTTTACTCAGAAATTACCTTTTGTTTCTAAAAATTTTAAAAGCCTTTTTATAACCCAAAAAATTCATAGAAAATACTATAAATTTAGAAATAATTATAAAAATTCAAAAAATTGGATTATGACTGGAAATTATTAAAGGCAAATAAAATAATATTTTAAATTTATTCATTATTCTTATTATTTTAAAAGATAAAATTTCTAGATGTTACCTAGCGACGCTAATTGTGGAGACCGAGGGGATCAGATGGCTTGATGGTGGGGTTTCGGATCTGGTTGTGGTAGCGTCTGAGACGAATTGGCAGTGATTCGACTGGAGAACTTTTCACACTTGTAGCCCTCAAATTTTTTTTCTAGAATTAGCCCATGTCGGATTTTTTTTTTGCAAATTTGGCCCTCGAGCCTGCAAACGCCGCGCACGAGGAGCACGATATTTCGGTTTGCAGCTGACAGGGAGCACGGCACTGCCACTACGTGACACGTGGCATTGCCACATCTCCACTCAGCAAAATTAAAAAAAAATGCGCTGAGTGGAGGCTAGTTCTAGAAAAATATATATTATAATTTTATTAGGTTTTATAAATATATTAAAATAGAAAAAAATTGCACGGCAGCTAGTTCTGAAAAAAAAAATTGAGGCTACAACAATGAAGAGTTCTACCCTATATAGAAAGGCATGAAATGACCTCATAAAATATGAACCAGAAAATAGCTTTGACCATTAATTTCTATTATAATATATTTATAAAACCTAACAAAAAGTATTGCTCACTGCATTGCTACAGTACCGCTGCATGGTACTGTAGTGTGGTGTTTATTTTTACGCGATGAGTGGAGGCTGGTTTTGGAAAAAAATATATTATAATTTTATTAGGTTTTATAAATACATTATAGTAGAAAAAATCGCATATTGGCTAGTTCTAAAAAAATAATTTTTTAGAGCTACAACAGTTAAGAGTTCTACCATATATAGAAAGGCATGAAATGATCTCATAAAATAAAAACCAGAAAATAGCTTTGGCCATTAATTTCTATTATACTGTATTTATAAAACCTAATAAAAAATATTGCCAGCACTGTATTGCTACAGTATCGCTGCATGGTACTATAGCGCGCTTTTTTTTAATGTGCTGAGTGGAGGCTAGTTCTGAAAAAAATACATTATAATTTCATTAAGTTTTATAAATACATTATAGTAGAAAAAATTGCAAGGCGGCTAGTTTTAAAAAAATCACGTCGTGGCATTGCCACGCTCCCCGTGCACGGCGTTTGTGGGCTCGAGGGCTAAATTTGCAAACAAAAATCCGACTAGAGCTAATTCTAAAAAATTTTAGGGCTACAACAGTGAAAAGTTCTCGACTGGATCCCAATGGGACTCATTGGGACCTCGCAGGCTGGTGAACGGCGGGAGGTAGAAGTGGGGATTGAGGCGCTCTGAAAGTAGGGATTAATTGTAGTGGTGCTCACCATCAGGGATCTTCTCAGACACCTTGCCTTGACAGCGGGCTGTGACCACCTTGCCTACATTGGATACATGTTCATCCCATCCTCCTCTTTGGCAACGCAACAGGCAGAGAAAGCAACCCTTCCGACCTCTCGACCGACTGTTTGAGGTCAGGACTCCCTTCTCTTGGTTCTTGATCTGGTTGGAGTCCACTATTTTCATCTAGCATATGTGGTTGTTTCTTTCACCTTAGACTTCAGCTTCCAAATCTTTCATTCATCGATAGATTTGTTTCATGGATATTTTGAGGATGACTGCTGACCTACAGGCCATCCGCCAGGATTCCTCCATTATTACTGGCCATCCTCCCCCAGGTGACTAGTACCACCGTCACATGCGTGCGGGCGCACACACGCACAATCATGCCAAAAACAACAATTCTATTCTGTAGGCCCGCCCACCCCCCAGTCCCCCACAAAGGTTTATGAATTGTCATCTATCCCTTCCGAGATCCATTTTGATGATTCTGCATGTTCTTCACCCAAATTTATGAATTGCCGTCGGTATGACCGGGTCCAAGGGGCGGTATGTTTTTTCCAAAAAAGAATGCATTTGGCATCTGAGGGGTCGGTTCCGGTCATACCGGCCATGTAACCAACGGTCACTGACACTGTATTGACTGTTGGCCACTGAGGGGCGATCATACCGGCTCTAGGGTGATATGAGCGGCCTCTCAGGAGGATTTTGGTCAACTTTTGGCCAACGGCTATAAGGGGTAGGTGGGGGTTATAAATATCCTTCACCTGCATTTTAGAGCTCTTTTTGGTCCTCATTAATGATATTTGAGCTCTAGCTAGTTTCCAATACTCTTTTGTGCATTCAATTCATATGTTGAGAGAGTTAGAAGCAAAAATTGAGTTATGCATTTAGTGTTGAGCTTCTAGACACTCAATTCGACCTCAAGCAAGAGTCAAGGCTTATTACTCTTTGAGGTTACCGATTCCTAGACGGCTTGGAGGCGTTCATGCACGGTGAGCTTCTCAACGGAAGTTGTGAGAAGCCCCGACAAGTTGTGAAGGCCGGAGTTTGCCTACCCGGAGCGGGAAAGAACTATCATAGTGATCGAGGAAGGCTCAAGAGGTTGGAGTCAGCTTGAAGTTGATCAAGTCACCTCAACGTGGATTAGGGGAGACCAGCAAGTCTCCAAGACTACGGGATAAAATTTGTGTCTCTCATTCCATTGTGGTTTGCATTTCTCATTCTTGTGCTTAACTTTGCAATTATAGCTATTTGAGTAGATCACTTGTGCTTAGAATCATCTCTAGCTTGTTCTTGAATTATAAGAGAGCATAGTGATTATTAGAGAACTTAGTTGTTAATTATCAAAAATTGCAATTCTTGCTTAGTGACTTAATTAATTACAATTAGAATTAAAAAAAATTAGAAACCTCCTGTTCACCCCCTCTCTAGTTGGTTATTCTTGATCCTACAGTGTGCACGTGACATGCTTGATGAATTGCCCCATAGAAATTCCAATTCACTATAATCTGGTGTGCCCTTTTGATTGCTCATGGAGTATGTACCTAATTAGTTTGTGTCCGCTGCTTAAATTCTGAAGGAATTTCTTTCCAAAAATTTGATTATGCAATTTATAGCTATGCATATTGACTGCTTGATGAATTGTCTTCACGGGTTCATTCTATCACCAATTAAACAGAAGAAAGTCTCAGGGGTTGTTTGTTTACTTTTATATAAATCGCTGTTACAAAAATGATAACACTTTTGATGGAGCAGTAGCTAAGGAGCTGCACATAGCTAAGGCATGTTGGCATCAGTGAGGACACATTCTTGGAGGAGACATAGCTTCAGCTGATTATTGTGGATTAAATTTTATGTTGTAGGCGTGACGTTGAATTCTTATTCAAGTAGTAAAATCGCATAGGCTTGGACACAGTAGCTACACAAAATTTTCTATTTATCTGGCCAAGGCTCCAAAAAAATATTGTTTCTGATTACTCTATGGCATGTAATGAAAAGATAGTTTTCCATGGTGTTTTGAATGCCTCATCTTTTGCTTAACTAACGCAGATCCTTAGGTTTTAATCTGCACATCGCAAATTTAATTCTTATATTGCATCTATGTCTCAAAAGAAGCTGCTGTTCTTTATGGAGAATGTTGTTTATGTTTCTCCTTGGGGCAATTCAAATGGATATTGTAGATACGCCTATTCATTATTTGTTCTCTGATTTATGCTATATCGGAAGGAAGTGGAAAGGAGTGCATCTGACATGGCATAGCCCTGAGAAGGTAATTTACGCCCTGCAGCAAACCATATGATTCTTGTATCTCGTTTTGCATCTCTTTGAACATACTTGTTTCTTTCACACAACACTTGTAGCACGTGCTGCCTTCAAGCATTAATGGTTTTGCAAAGTACCTAAGCCTAAATCGAAGGATTTCTTGCCAACATTTTCTGCTCTAAAGTAAAAGACAGGTACCGGTAATTTTCCTTTTTAACCTATCAACCTAATCTGAAATCATTCTAATTAATATGGTTGTATTAATATTGCATGCCTTTTTTAAACATGTGGGAGTATCACAAAAAATATAAAAGAGCTCTGATCCTATGGAGGAGCAATGCATGGAAGAACAAAGGAACATAGGTGATCGTGGCATTTGATTTGGCTGAACTTAAACCATTTATTTTTTGTTTGTTGCGGATGACAATTTTGTGTGTAGCAGCAAAACCAAGGCAACAGTGTAGGTGGAACACATCAGCGTTGATTCCGGCTGAGCTCAGTCACGGCAACTCGACTTGCTAGGGTAATATTTTGAAAAGCATGTTGCTATTGCTGAAGTAGTGCTAGCATTCATATGAACCAGAACATGTTGCGTTGTGTGAGGACTTTAATGGAATGTAACAAAATTTGTGTTCCGTGTCAGTAGTTTCAATTTGTTTGTTATTTAGTCGATCTTAGTTTTTCATGTTTGGGTACCTATTCTTGTAGGTTGTAATATACAGAACATTATAGATTTGTGTCACATCCGTAACGATAAAGAACAGTAATATATCCTTTATTGGATTGTACATAAATGATTAAGGCGGCATCAATTTCAGTTCATGTGCTTGACAATGAAACGATACTGCTAACTGCCCATACACGTACTTAGTGCTCCACAACAACGATTTTATGATACCTACATGACTTACATTTCAGCCACACCGGCCAAAATAAGCACCAAATTTATTCGATCGCTCCATCAGCCAACTATGAACACAAATTTCTCCCCAGTTTTACCCATCACTTGTTCATCCATATGACGCATCTCAGGCTCTTCCCCTGGAGGAGCAGGTCGAAGGCTGTGTTGATGTCCTGCAGGTCTACCTCATGCGTGATCAGCTTCTCCAACTCCAGCTCCTGCATTTGCGCGAACACATGAGCACAAACTGTTGATGCATGTACTAAATCGTTTAGTGCTGTGAAATTCATCTGAAACCAAGAATATCTATGACCTTGTTCATGCATTTCTCGGCGAGGATTGGGATGTCAGTCTTGGGTTTGATGCCCCCGAAGAGCGATCCCATGACGCACTTGCCGAACAGGATCTCGATGGACGGCAGGCAGAGCGGCTTGCCGTCCTTCTCAAGTCCCAGAATGATCGTCTTGCCCTTCCCCTGCGTCGGACACGAATGGTATTATTCTCACTGCATTTTCATCTGAAAATGATCAAGTTGTGGTGGTGAGATCGTGACCTGTTTAGTGCTTCTGAATGCATCGGTCATCACTGAAGCGACACCAATGCACTCGAAGCTGTAGTCAGCGCCGCCGCCTGTCATCTCATTGATCACCTAAAATTAAGAAAATTAAGAACAGCAACAATGATTTAAGGATTTAGTTCTATACGCTACATGGAATGGGGTTATCTTGGTCCTTACTCCTTACCTCGCTGACTGATCTATTGCCGAGTTCTGATGGATTGATGAAATCTGTCAAACCGAACTTTTTCCCTGCAATTAATAGGAATGGACAGTCTTTTTCTTCAGTTTTGAATTCGACCAAAAGGATTTTTAGTGGCTTTTTACGGCAAAAGAAAAAGGGACTTGCCAACTTCCTGTTTGGCAGGGTTCAAATCAACACCGATAACCTTCGATGCTCCACACATTTTTGCACCTTGTGCCACCTGTACAATGAAAAGTTTACCACTGCAAGTTCAGTGTCAATCAACTGTGTTTTTCGTGTTAATTGCATGAATGATGAATCACTTTTGTCTAGAGCGCAGTTTAAAATTCAGCGGGCACGTATCAGGACAAGCATTGAGACCGTCTTACCGACAATCCGATCGATCCCAGTCCGAATATAGCCACTGAGGATCCAGGTTCCACCTTGGCCAACCTCCACGCAGCTCCTACCCCTGATAGATTGCACGATGCACTAATATCAGTGTACTCCCTCCCCGTCACGTATAGTTGTCGCTTGGGTTCAAATAAACTTTCAAAACTTTAACTATCAATATATTTTTAAATATTTAATTTGGATACATAAAAATCATATATATAGATTTATCTTTAAAATATTTTTATAATATTATAATTTTATTGAATTTTATAAATATATTATAATAAAAACTAGTAATCAAAACTATGTTTTTAAGATCGCGTCGATATCCAAATATGTGACCACAGTACTTTACTTGATCGATCAGTGAAACACCAGCCAGTTAATGGTAAACTCGACTAGCTAGTCGAGCTGTTATTACGCAATTCTACAGTGCAAGATATGTGACATATATAATATTCGAGGCCCCGTTTCGCTTGGGGCATGGCAATCTAGGCTCACCGGTGCCGCCGCCGCAACCGAGGAGGCAGGCGAGTTTGGGCGGCACGGCGGGTTCGACCTTGACGACCTGGTTCATGTCGACGACGGTGTACTGGCTGAAGCTGGAGACGGCGAGGAAGTCGTGCAGCGGGGCGCCCTTGCTGTCCCTGAACCGGGTGGTGCCGTCGCGCCGCATCCCCGGGCCGACGGTGAACGGCACTGTGGTGCACATGTTGTTCTCGTCCGACGCGCAGCTGGAGCAAGTGCTGCACTGCCCGAGGAACGTGGGCACAACCGCGTCGCCCACAGCGAAGCCCTCGACGTGTTCCCCCACACTCTCCACCACCCTACACGTAGCACCGTCCAATCAAAAAATATCAAAGAGAGAGAGAGATCTTCTTATTCATCATCCTAGCTCGTCGGCATTAGACAGTACAATAATTCTCCAAGAACTGAGAAGAACAGAAACTCAATTACCCGTAAGCCTCGTGGCCTAAGATTCTTGGGAATACTGGTGGCAGGACAAAGTCTTCCTGCGAAATTAAAAGAAATCGAGTTAGCAAGTACGCATATGAATCAGCAGCTAGGTAACTGAATTTTCGGACGTTTGACGCGAACGTGCACCTTCACACGCCAGAAGGTGATGTCAGTATGGCAGAGAGAGGTGCAGGTGATCTTGATGCGAATCTCGTAGGCTTTGGGTGGATCTACGACGATCTCCTCGATGGTGAGCGGCTCGCCGGAGACTCTACACACCGCCGCTGCTTGTTGTCACGCATGTTCGTCGCGCGACGTCGTCAGCAGTTTGATACGTGTAAATAGCAGTAAACAACTAAACATCAATACAACAAGCTCATGCATGAAGTGCCTCTGAGTTACCTTTGCAACGGATGGGCATGAGGCTCTGACCCTCCATGGCGACTGGCCGGAGAGAATGGCAAGTATCCACTTGCCAAGTACTCCTACTTGATACTCTCTGGAGAAATATGGAGCAACCTCTGATTCACAAGTCACAACCACAGCTCCCGAGTAATAAATAGAGCAACGAACTCCCAATAATTGCATACATACGGGGTTTTTAAATTTCCCCTTTTGTCCCGCTTCCGCTGCAGCTCTGGCTATCCATCGATCAGACTTTAAATTAATCATAAAAAATTCGCGTGTTTCAATCGGGAAGTCGCTTTATTTTGGGATAAGTACAATTAAACTTTTAAAACTTTAGTTATTATTATTTTTTAAATGTTTATATTGATATATGAAAATCACATGTGTGAATTTGTCTTAAAAAGTAGTACTCTTATAATATTATAACGTTATTGGTTTTTATAAGTATATTACAATAAAAACTAGTGGTCAAAGTAGCATTTTGAAGACCGTATCGATATCTAAATCGATATATATTTATGACCGGAGGTAGGGTTAACAATTTCGATTTGACGAAAATCGAGCGAAAATCGGAAATCGGAAATATCGAACCGAAAATCGGTAAAAAATCGTCAAAAATCGTAGAGTTTCAAAATCAAAAGTTTTGAAAAAAAAAATCAAAAATCGACCGTTTCCATAGAAATCAGCTACTCCCTCCGGTCACAAGTATTAGTCCCTATCACCTCAACGTTGGCGTTAATTGCTTGATTGCTAAAAAAGACGACTATTGAAACTCGTAGTAGCCCTATTACGAGAAATACGATCGCACAAAACAATTAAACACACAAGAAATACAGGGATTTGTTAACGAGGTTCGAAAATATCTTCGTCCTTAGAAGCCGAATCATGGTTGTTCTATTCGAGAAGCTTATTCATAACTAGATGCACACTGGCCCGCGCGTTGCTATGGGCGGAATGAATTATTGAAACAGGTAGATATTTTAACAGAAAGTGGGTTTTTTCGGTAATACCTCTCGAAATAGGGGAAAAGATTTTTTTAGAAATTGTAAAAGTCCGACTACGCTCCGATTTTTTAATGGTAGCAAAAGAAATAAAAATACTGTCAGTTTTAATAATTTTTTTGGAATGTTTTTTTAGATTTTTTTTTGGAAATAATGTAACATAGAAATTTCATTCATTAAATTTCATTCATATCTCTATTCACATGTTTTTACTATGGAAGGATGTTATTCATATATCTTACAAATGGAAGGATTTTCTCATCATGTCCTGCATAGATAGAAGGATATAGTCACCATATCCCATAATACGGGAATTCTATCTCATTATATCTAGAAATACATAGATTAAAAAGAAAGAATCACGCAACCAAATCACGTGCCAATCACGAAGATATCGGGGAGACCTGGCTTCTATCGGTCTGCGTACGCTGCCTTCTGCTTTCATCTACTCCCTATTAGAGGGCACCCACTCTCATCTTCAGGAGGAGAGGCTGGTGGTAGTGGAGACACACGCAGGAAGAGAAGAGAAGAGAAGAGAAAGGCTGCGTGCAAGAAGCAAGAAGATTTCCTGCAAGAGGAAGGCAATAACTTTCTCCTCCTTCAATGGTAAGGATTGATATCTCTCTACTAATTCTAATTAAGAGTTGGTGGCGATCGTCCATTCTCCTTCAGAGTACTTGATTCGTTGGATTTAACATAAACAGTTGAGATGGAAGAGGATTTAACCCGATAGTCAAATCTCTTCGGAGGAACAAACTTTTTCTACTATTGAAACATAACTAAAGTTAGTGTTCTTTGCAAATAAATTTTTGTAGCAAATTGAGTTTTCGTTGCAACGCACGGGCACATAACTAGTATATTCAACGCTGCACTCCTGCTTTTCAGATATAGCCCTTTCTTTTTAACTTTGCTACATATGAGACACACAAAACGAAGACGGTGCAGAACATCAATGGAGAGGAACAACGAAAAAGAAAAGACTAATTCGTACGGGCAGGGAACGTTCAAATGCACGTTGAAAATTGCAAGGTGTAATGGACAACTGCTTGCCGGTCTCTCAGTTTGGGAGGTCTATGAATACTGGAACTGGATAAGTTCGTACGACCTCTTAAACTGCGCTGGTTGTGGCTCAGGCACTCCAGCCCGAAAAGACTATGGATCGGGCTGTCGACTCCGTGTGACCGGGTTGACCAATAGCTTTTCATGATGGCCACCAAAATCACCATCGAAAATGCCCGATTAGCAACCTTCTAGACTTCTAGACGGCTACAAGGCGTGGCGCCCTATTAAATTGCGCCACACCTCTACAAGCACTCCAGGAGGAAGACGAGATCGGTGCGTAATGCATTGCAAAATAACAACTGGATTTAGGACATCCGCCATCACCTCGACCCGCAGCTACTATGGGAGTATGTCAACCTATGGTCCAAGGTACAGTCCGTGCATCTTCGCCTGAAATTCGACGACGTCAATCCTCATACGGTGTCTACTCAGCAGCTTCCGCGTACCGTTTGCAGTTCTATGGATGCACCCAAAAATCTTTCGTCGCTACCATATGGTTTGCATGGGATCGCTCTGATGTAAGATCCTCTTTTGGATCGCGCAACAAAACCGTTTATAGATTGCACAACGTCTACAACTCAGAGGATGGCCCAATCAATACTTCTATCAAATATGCTGTCAAAATCTAGAAACGGTTTTCTACCTCTTTGTAGACTGTACTCAAGTGCGGTGGGCTAGGATTCCGACTCTACAGCCGGACTGATGGAGGCCATATGGAGACCTCGACCAATGGAGTTTTCAACGCATAGCTTGCCGGTCCACCTTCTAGAGAGCCGTTAAATCTCTCATAATCCTAACATGCTAGCAGTGGTGGAAAGAGCACAACAACAACAGAGTCTTTCAAAGGAATTGGGCAACTAACGAACAGATCCTTCAATCAGTGAAAGATGAGGCTGTCAACTAGGTCTCCACGGGAGCGTCACACCTTGGGCAAATACTTCAACGACGCCTTCAAGAGCCTGACCTTCTTTTCTTCCTTCTTCACTTTTTTACCCCCCTCCCCATCAAACTCCAGGCTCTCTTTCTTCTCGAGTACAGTTTTCATACCCTTGTACCTTGCATTTTGTTTTTTATTCTAATATAATTACGACTTGCCGTTTAAAAAAAAAGAAAAGACAGTAGTAATAAGAACCAGCGAACCATGCCTGTATAGAGATGGGATCACAGTATCCGCTGTCTCCGCCTGCAGATAGTTTGACAGTTCATTAGTGTGTACTGTGTAACCTTGAGAAACGAAAAAAAAAAACCCTTTAATTGCTTGTGTGTGAGCGCATGTGACAGTTGTGTGGAACGATTTGGATCGAATTCACATGCCGACAGATAGGGTGGTACTATATCGTCAGAGCTTTGTCGTTATTACATGCATAATGTCAGGTAAAATGGAGGCGCTGCCCATCGTGTGTTTCCCATTGACTGCCTATCGTTTGTGACATGAACAGGGTGAAAATGGATAGAACGGGGATGAATAATGGTAATATCATATTTATTTTGTATTTTTTTCTGAATATGGATATAATACGAATATTTTGGATACGAATATAAATATAAATAATATTACATATAAATATGGAGCGAATACAAATCTAATAAAGTACGATCACAAATATTTTTCATATTATAAAAATTCCAAACACAAAAATGTAACTAGTTTATTTGATCTAAGCATTCATGAGTTCTTCATATTTTTAGCTAGGGCTCCTTCCCTAACTCTATATATTGATGTATATTTCAATGTATAATAGGCTAATAGGGGATATATGCTGTAGACATCTGGCCCCTAAAATTCTGGATAATTCGAATCTGTATCTATATTCAACGGATGCTGAGCTACCGACTCCTTTTTTATATCTGATAGAAAAAATCCTTATTTATTTTGATTCGATATCATCCGACAAATAACCGTTCTAACAAAATTCGTATTAAAAAATAGTCCGAATCAATTAAAAACCATCCGATCCGTTTTCACAGTTACACATGCATGCATGTGCCGTCAACAGTGGAAGTGTGGCCTGGGCTGCACTCCCGCGGCGGTACTGGCCGTCGCCGAAAGCCATGGGAGCAGGGTTCACAAAACCGACGAAAACCGCTCGAAAACCGCGGTTTTCGAGCGAACCGCGGTTTTCGAGCGCATCACGTGAGTTCAAATCAAAACCGTTGATAAACCGGTCCATTCAAAAAAAAATTTAAAAATTTAAAAATTTTGAAAAAATTTATGCGCTCGGTTTTTCGCCAAAAACCGTTTTGCGATGAACATCTAGTTGGCAGCGGTTTTACGCAAAAACCGCGGTTTTTCTATTTTTTTGAATTTTTCAGAAAAATTTGATTTATTAACCCTTCGGTTTTTTACGGTTTTTCGGCGGTTTTCCGAGCGGTTTTTACGGTTTTCGTACCGCGAATTTCGAATTTCGGTTTTGTGAACCCTGCATGGGAGTCTGGGACTGCAAAAATAATCTTTTCTGCTGCGTCTAGCTGGTGTGTATCGTCCTGATCTGTGTGAGATTGAAGCAAATCCAGAGATTGCCGTGTAAGTGTGTGTCTGCTATCTTGTGTATCCGGTCGATTCCCCAGTCCTATTGATGGCCCCACTTCGATGTGCAACAGCTCAGCTCCGCAGGCTCTGTTTATAAGTAGTACTGTAGCAGATGATAAGTACATACCGCAGGCTGGCACTGTGATATCTGCCTTGGGCTTGGTGGTGAAGACAGAAAGAATGCATAACAACTTAAGCCTGCTGAGATGTTTGGCTTGACCAGGCTCCAAGATGGTCGGTCCGAGATGGCCCGACAGTTTAGCCCAGTCGACTTCGCGCTAACAAATTGGGTTAGGCTGACATGGGCTCAGAAGGCCGCATTGGTTTGAGTCACATCTTAGTCCAAGGGAAGCATCGTCACTGGTCATGCTTGTTGCGAATTTGTTATTGTTTTTTTTTAAAAAAAATGGCTAGAGCACTGATATTCATTATAGAAAAAAACAACAGATGAGTTATATACGCACGTACACACATCTCCACACGCACGCACACCTGCGTATGTACTCATCTCTACGAGAAACGCCAGATTCGAGGATCGAGCCAGGGTCGGCTGGGCGACCACCTTCGCTCCACGCTACCGAGCCACGCTCGCTTTTCAAAGTGGGTTTTCACAGCTTCACATAGCTAGTGTGCTTCGCTAGCAATCACTTTTCTACCGCTTATTACTTTGACTTCCGAATCTAGTTCTTGTCCAAACGAAATTGTAAATCTAGCCTTCCCCTCACCTTGAAAAGCGCAGCAGCCGACGATAAGCGTAGGAGTAGTGCCGAGGCAGTGCGGGAGCGTCGACCTACTGCCAACGACGAGCGCAGGAGGCACGTTCTATAACAGGGAGGGAATTATATTTGTAATTTTGTTTAGAAGAGAGCTAGATTTAAATATATAAAAAGGTTACTGAGGCTAGAAAAGTGAGGGCACACCCTTCCATCTGAACACGTTCTAGTTGTGCGCGCCAATTCATCTCGTTTGGCGACGAGTAAACTGGATTAGAGGTCACATCTTACGGGTGCAACCGGCAAAGACTCGCTTCTAAAATTCTAATCCTAGCTAGCATTCTGGGTTTTTGTCAGGGAAAAGTAAATCGTCCTTAAGAATGGCACGGGCCACGGCACTGCACCCACGAGACCAAACTCCCGTGTTAGTTAATCCCGTTTAATCGCGACGATAAACACCAATAGTGTTTGGCTCGTGTCGTGCGTCGCTTTCGTCTTGTTTCCGCATCTGAATGGACCATCCTCCCTTGTCCGGTCAAAGACAAGCTCTCCGTCAAAGCAGCTCCCCGTGTCGTTATTCAAAAGCTTGAAGGCGATTGGAGTTTAAAGAAAGGGGCACCCGATTACGGCTCCACATGGCTTCTAAAGCCCCCTCGTAATCTCTTGGGACTCGTCTTTACGCCTCGCCTCGCCCTTTTGAACACATCTTTTCATTTCCATGGTAGGATAGGCTACTGGATTGCTGCTTCTTCTTCGCTCTCCCACTTCGATCTGTGGTCCAACCTGTAGATTGTGCGGTCGTACGGTTCCTTGTTGCTGCTGTGATTGCTTGCTTCTGGGGCCATGAACCTTCTGTATGGTGCCGTTTGCTTTTGTGCAAGTACTTTATGCTTAGAATGTTTATTGCAAGTGATTTCTCAGTAGGGTTCATAATATCCAATATCAAATTTTGATCGATTTTTCACTGGTTGAAAATCGGTAGTAACTGAACGAGTTTGAAGTCATTTTTTAAAAATCAGTGGTCAAAAAGCAATTTAAAAAAAATAAAAAATCGACCGATTTTACCTATTTTCGACCGGTTTTTCATCGAAAGCCGGCAAATTAAGCGACGTCACCTTCCTCACCGATTTCTGACCTTTTTTATTCAATTTTCGACCGGTTTTATTCGATTTCTAGCACACTCAAGGAAAATTGGAAAATTTGCATAAAATCTAAATAAATCCCAATTAATCAATAAAACACCTCGAGAGAAATTTTAATAATTTTTTAAATTCAATTAGTACTTCTGAAAAATTAAAACAACAATTAATGAAAAGGAATAGGGACACCATCAATCTTTTTATAAAAATTTACAAGCTTGATCGTGCAAATTTTAATGGTATCATAAAGAGTGGCCGAGGATTATATAGTAAAATTTAAAGAAATATTAGACTTCATTTAGTACCCCTAGAAAATAAAAAACAGAAGAATATATAAAAAAACAGTAGCACTGTCAGAATTTTAAAACAATACAAATGTCTAATCATCATCTAAAAATTTTACAGCATCATTATCATTGCCTCAGAACCTCACACAAAAAATTACAAAAATATTATACTTCATTTAGTACCACTAGAAAATCAAAAACAGAAGAGCATATACAAAGACAGTAGTATTGTCAGAATTTTTTAAAAAATACACAGGTCAGATAATCATCTAAAATTTTTACAATATCATTAGTATTGCCTTAGGATCTCACACAAAAAAATTCAAAATTGCTAACACCTTTTGGTAATTTTTTTTAAAGTTACTCTAATTTTTTGAATTTAATGGATCGGTTTGCCAACAGGTTTGGTACGGTCGAAAATCGCGATTTTTGAGTGATTTTCGTTGATTTTTAGAACCCTGTTCTCAGCAATCGATAGTTATTAGGATAAAAATGGCAACGGCTATTTACATAATGAGTTTACTAGAATTTGACGCAGAATATTTTGACTGTTCTTATACCATGCTAGAGATATGGAGCTATCGCCAGTACGAAGTCTCACAACTAGTCCATGTGACTAAATACTAGTACTTGGCCTACATGATCAGGCAGGATAGACCGCTTACAAAGCCATACATGGCGAGCAAGAGCAAGAGAAAGAGCGAAACGCTCGGCCGAAGTATCACGGTCGAGTGTTAGACTGTTGAGCGGCCAAGGCCAATCAATCAGATCATCAACCGGCTAATAGCTTCTTTTGCTTCGCTTCGCCCCCACGCCGGAAGAGCTCACCTCACTCCCCAAATCCCGATCTCCCAATCCCACCTCACTCCCCCTCTCCGCCTTCCGCCATGGTCATGGACAAGTCCAACCTCCCACCACCTCCTCCGCCCCCCACCGCCGCTGCCTCCGCCTCGTCCTCCCTCAAATCCCTCAGCAGGTCGTCCTACAAGATCTCCAAGCAGTCCTCTTCTTCCTCCATGAAAGAACCTCCACTGCCTCCGCCGCCGCCGCCTCCGCCACCTTCGGCCGCCGCCGACCATCCGCCTCCGCAGCCCCCCGTCTATAACATCGATAAGTCCGACTTCCGCGACGTCGTCCAGAAGCTCACCGGCTCCCCCTGCCACCTCCTCCCACCTCAGCACCCGGCCCCTGCCGCCGCCGCTGCGGCCCCACCCCCACCGCCTCCCATCATGGCCCCTCCGCCCCCGGCCCCGCCACCGCCGTCGGCCATTCCGTCCCGCCTCCACCGCATCCGCCCACCGCCGCTGGCACCACCCCGCCAGCTGCCCATCCTGCCGCCGGCCCCGCCGGCGCTCTCCCCGCTTCCGCCTCTCCCGGCGGTCTGCATGACGGCGGAGTCGCCCATCTCGGCCTACATGCGCCGGCTCCGCGGGATGCCATCGCCGATCCATGTACCGACGTCGCCGCTCGGGTTCGGGTGCCTTCCCTCGCCGCGGACGCCGCCGTCGCCCGGCGTGCCCATGCCGGCTACCAGCCCCCGCGTCCGTGACCCGTGACCAAGAACCAACCGTTGCTGCTGCTGCTGCTTCCGATGTGTAGATATGGCCGGTGTAGGAGAGATCTGGCGAGGCGGCGGCAAGGAAAGGGGAGGAAGCAGCAATACAATTACAATGTGTTAGCTTCACCTTAAAATCTTAGCTCAAAATTCTTTTTTTAGCGTGTTCTACCTACCTTAATGTTTTGGTGGTGTATATGGGACATGCGGCGTGTCGGCAACCGATGAAATGATCATGTTTGGCTAATTTTTGTAACAAGCTTAAGATGCAATATGTAGTGAAGAAACCCAAAACTTTATATGCAGAATTTGTTTAGGAGATCTTTATGGATGATGATTATGATATGATCTTTAAAGGTATTCATCTCTGCTTGGCTAGTCCTGGAAATGTTTTGCCCTAGCTTAATTTGTTTGTTCTTTGTGAGGCCAAGTTCGGAACTTAGAAGCTGATGCAATCTAAACTTGGTGCGCATGTGATTAGACATTTATACTTGGTCTTTGTTGAGTGATTGGTATTTGGATTGTTGTTGATAGATTTGTTCGGTAGGCAATTGCAATTAGGCTTCGGTTTCTGGTGTGATATGGACTTGTATTTTTTTGTGGTGTACTATGGGTCATCAAATTATGCTCACCTGGGGCGTGAAGGCTGTTTGGTGATACATCGCCCTATCATTTGCCTTTTCTGTTGTTAATGACGGGTTTCATTTGTTTATCGTGGGTATGGCTTCGCAGGTTGCACACGCTAGAAACTGCATGAGCAATTAGCTGCAAGCCTTTAACAAACCCCCTCGTATTTCCTACTATCTCAGTGAGTAATATACAATTCATGCTTCCCGTGTTGCAATCTGCTTGGGCACATTGTCATCTCCCTTTTGTAATTTGACCAACGAAAAAATGGGTTGAAATTGAATAGTAAAATTTGAGTAGGAAATGTCAGTTCTCTAGTTGATGCTTTGATATGCAGAAGATTTTATGGCCAGTGGATGACTGGCAGTAGTGGTAATTCTCACCTTTTTCACATTTTTACTTCTGGAAGCTTTTGACTTACAGTGCATTTGTGATCAAGTCTCAAGCTGTCGACATTGCTACAAAAGTGCTGCTTGGGTTCACCGATGAATGTGGAGGGAGCATATTCGAGTTGCATGAGGTTACAAACATCCTTTGCACACTTCTTTAGCTGCGGTCAAACATGTGGTGAGGTATTCAACTAAGGGAATTTTACTGTGTGTCAAGTTGATCGGAAAGCAATAACTGAAAAGCCCAGATGTCCATTTCTGTCATCGATTTATGGCAGGATAATTGTTACTTGAAGTCCAATTGGACAGTGATATATTGAGAAGATGCCAGAGTCATGGCTTGCGACTAAATTTTTTTTTCGTTCTTTTCCTATAGCTCGTGCTCGTATGGTCACACTATTATTTCCTGATGTCTTTTCCTTGTTTGTAACTTTGTATCTGTTGTATAAGCTAGGTAACATTTCATTGGCGCTATGCTCTTTTTATTCCCAGCTGCTTCCACACTTCCAGAGTTTGCTGTCCAGGACTCAGGTTGTATTTTTTCCCTTCTCGAAGCATCAGGTTACGTGGCTTCTGCACATCACTTTATTTTTAGCGTGGCCTCAACTATGTGTAACAATATAAGATTTCACAAGGGCAACAAACACTTGCAGCAACAATTTCCTGCAGCAAAAGTGGCTGAAACATTGTCTTTTCTCTATAGCTAATCGTATCTATTCGGTCAGACCAATCTGTAATCATCACATACCTGGGACAAAGAGATAAATAAAAACTAGACAACGCAATTTTAAACCCTGACATTATAGCCAGTACAGTAGTACACTGTGTTAATATCCGAAAACAAATGAAGGGGTATGACAAATGTACACTAACCAGGACAGGAAAAACGTAAAAACAAGCATGTGAAGTTGTCCTGCGTGGTGTACTATGAGCAGTATGTACGTGGTAGAAGGAAGTAATTGTTGAACATGACTTGACCTGTCCTGACTTGGGAATCAATCAATTCATACTGGGAACCTCGTAACGGCAACCAAGCTTTCTCGGAGAAAAATAGCTTCAATGGACTGAACCTCCTCATTCATTCCAGCGAGCCGATTCACCGTCCTCCAAGGTTTGAAAATTTGGTTTTGAAATAAATTTTGACCTTGACCGGATCGTAAAATTTCGACGAAATTTTAAAATTTCGAAAATATTTCGAACGAAATTTGAATTTGAAAATTCAAATCTGGTCCATTTCGGGAAAAAAAATCCGAAATTTGACGAAAAACCCCGAAATTTCGGGTTTTTTTTGCACCGGATGAAAAGTGGTCTAAACGTTAACGAAAAATTTTAAAATTTTTTTGGAGGTTCCTGACACATTGCTGATGTTCTCACAAAAATTCAGCTGATTATCACATCTGAGGAATTTTTAAAAATTCGGAGAGTGGTACTGTCCTGATAAAACACTGATCGACAAGTTTGATCCGAATGGAAAATGGTACAAATCAATTTATAAACTGTTGAAATTTTTTTGCATGGTTATGATCCATAACTAATGTCCTCACAAAAAATTTAGCTGATTATCACATGTGAGGAATTTTTAAAAATTCGGAGAGTGGTACTGTCCTGATAGAACACTGACCGACGAGTTTGATCCGAATGAAAAATGGTACAAATCAAGTTAGAAACTATTGAAATTTGTTTTGCATGGTTATGATGTATATATAATGCTCTCATAAAATTTTCAGATGATGATCAAATTGTATGAATTTTTAAAAATTCTAACAAATACTCTTACACTGTTAAAAGGCTTAAGCAAACTTGAACAAAATAAAAATTATGTAAACCATAAATTTTTTTGAAAATTTTACAGAATGGTGATAAGGAAGTTCTTAATATCCCATAAAAAATTTGATTCATGATCATACTCCGGTGAATTTATAAAATTCTTACAAGGCACAGTACCATTTATGTTCTTTTCTTTTTTATTTTTGAAATATAATATAACAAACGAAGTTCAATGCTTACATAGATTTGATTGACCAAACAAAAAAGTTGAATTTTTTTGAAAATTTTATATAATAGTACTGAGTCAATTATTAATCTCTCACAAAAATTTCAGATCATAATCACACTCAAGAAAATTTATAAAATTCTGACAATATAACTGTCCCAATTATGTTCATTCTGTTTTTGATTTTTTAAAGATAACAAATGAAGTTAAATTATTTTGAAAAATTTTATGTATGATCCTAAACTACTAAGGATAGTACCATAAAATTTTCAGCTTATTATCAAGCTTTTAAAATTTTATAAAAATCTGATAGTGTTTCTGCCAAAATTTTAAAATGTTTTAAAAATTCGTTTTTTCAACAAATTTTCATAGGAGATGACTTTCCTAAGGGTTATTGGACCAAATCCGGCCCTAAAAGATTTAAAACCGGCCAAAAAACATGAAAATTCGCCAAAAAACCGAAATTTTGGGTTACTGTAGCAATTTCAATTTTTTTCAATTTTTTTTCCGGCCGGTACTTTAGATTTCGGGGTAGTCCGAAATCCAAAATTTCGCCGAAATTTGGAACCCTGCCATCCTCTACGGCCCGGTATCTTGACAGCGTTTCTAAAGTGGAGCTTCGCTCTGCTTACTCTCTGCCTGCGATCTCCAAGCCGTTGGCCCGAGTGCACAAGTGCATGCACTGCCATTCTATTCCTTGCTCGAACTGTTCTCATGTGCATTCAATCTGAAACTGCAAGATGCACTGCTCTGGACCCTGTCAGGGATGACAACTTGTCAAGGTTGGTCATCTGTCAGACTAGCATACCATTTCTAGCCAAGACCAATCCAGAAGCCAGTGCCATCCCAAACAGCCCATGCACCGCACGCAGTAATATTTTGCCATAAAAATCTTGGTGTCATCCTGTAGATTCAGATTTCAACCAGTGTCACTGCAAAACCAACAATTTTTCAGAGGGGAGGGGGAACGGAAAGGAAGGACTTACGTCATGATTTTTCAGCACATAGTCCACAACCCATTAACCCACAGGTAGAGTCAGGTAAATGAAGAAGTATGAATCGAGAGCTTACAGTGCAGGACGATGGGAGATATTTGCTTTATGCCAAAAGCAAGTAAAGCGTGACAATCCCAATCGTCACTAATCTTGCTCCTGCTTTGGTGCCAATTCTTGCCTTTTTACAGATTCACACACAAAGAACGTAGGTATACTTGAAAAGTTACAGAAGTAAAATCAGAAATGCTGAAGCAATAAATAGAAAAGAGCAAAATACCAGGGGAGACATCTTTCCAACAGTTCTATCTCCATCATTCTATAGAATATCAGGTCCATCAGCTAATAAACATATTATTTTGTAGACATAAAAGTAATGCATTGGTCATTTATGTCGAGGGGAATTATACCTGGTGAAAATGGCTGCAGAGTATCAGGGTAGTTGTCAACCCAACAAGAACGGATGAAGCTATGACTGTTTTGGTGAGAAGGAGAAGCACAGTTCCGCTGACAGATCACAGTATATGTATATGTATATATATATATATATATATTGAAACAAAGGTAGGAGCGCTGGCATGGATTAAAGAAGAAGAGCAAATAATGTAATACAAGACTGAGACAATGTCACCGCCAACCGTTTGAGCAAAATATTTCAGACAGAAATAGAAAACGACTACTGCGCTGATAAAGACTACTAGATTTACATCTAATTAGAGATAGCAGCCTTCAGTCGTTTGTCTTTTTTCATAGTGCTTTCTGCCAGTGAAGAAAACCTCCTGGTTGAGCCCGACTCCTATCTGTAGATCTCCCAGTGTTTGTTCCCGGTTCTGGAGACTCAATTTGAACTTTGCCATCTTCTAGGAAGGGACACCAGTGGATGCTGAAACCTGAAAACTCTATCGGCGGAGTGAAATATGGTTAAGTACTAAAAAATGCTTCAGGTTTATATATACTCTAATTCATGATACAGAACATAAAGATACACTCGGTTTCTTGAAAAAGGGCCAGAAAAATTTACCTGATAAACATGGCCACAAAGGATTGCACAGGTCACCAATAAATGAACCTGACATCCCCGGCTTCTGCAAAGGCCCAAAATAGACCCACAAAGCCTAGCACAAGAGAAATGTTTGAAGCATATAGTCGGACTGTTCGACTGCACAGTAGATTACATTACACTGTAACATGCTTCACTTCTAAAAAAAATCATGCATATTATTTATAATGCTATTTGGTATTGGAAACAAGCAGTACCTGCCAATAATGTTAACAACAGATTCTTTCTTGTTCTTATTAGTTATCAGCCCCGGTATCTGAAGCATAAACATCATTGCTGCAATGAAGTCAAATATAGTAAGTCTTTCTCTCAGGAACAGGGAAAGGGGATCGATCGTTCACCAGAAAAATAAGCACATCAATGGATGAACAATGCCTTTCATATTAGTCTGTTTCTCTATGTAAGTGTTACCTTAGATTGAGCCAAATGATCACAAGGACTGCTGCAGCCAAGAGAACGAAGTAGCGTTTGACAAAGAACAAGCCCACGTGATGATAAGCGGAAGCACTCCCTACCTGAAGCCAGCCGCAAATACACCATGTGTGTGTAACAGTGTAAGGCATCCATAATTGCATACCACAAAATGTTGTGCGATTCCCCCAACGAATTGTGACTAAACAATCCCAATTGTGATGAGCCATCAATTTAGCTTGTTCTAACTACAGCTCCAGTCAATTCGCAATTGTGGTACGGAGAGTGGGTTAATCGGAGATTAAGCATGACAACCACACTTACAAATCAAAATTTTCGGTTCTGAATTGCAGAACAAGTATAATTTTGCTGTCTGGTAGCCATCAAAATCGAAATATTCGTAAGGAACATTGGGGAGCAAGGGACTTGCGGGAACTCACGGTGAGAGGCACAAGCGCCCCGGAGTAGGTGCGCAGCTTGGCCGCCCTCCAGAGCAGCGTCGCGCGGGACAGCTCACCGGCGTCCCCGCCTCCACCGGACGCCGCCGTAGCCGAGCACCGCACTGTTACAGATGCTCCAGGCGGGAGTATGCAGCTGTCAGAGGACGAAGCAGGAGGGAGTCGGCGTTGATATGCAAGACTCAACCGAGTTCAGTAATCAAGTGGACGTTCCAGATGAGAGCAGCCACAATCGGTGGAGGATCGGACGATGGAGATTGAGGAATAGTAATTGCGAAAATACTGTAGCTGTAACTGGTCGACATTTCGTTTGATTCTGAAACAAATTACAGAGTAGTTTAACTGCTGGTGAAGCAGGGTAATCGCTGAGTGAAAGTTGGGGTATAAACTATGTGTAATGCGACAATTAAGACTCAGATATGATAGTGAATACAATTTGAGTCTTCTTCTCCAAGTCTTCATCTCTTTCTCTTCCCGACGATTTCTTCCATTTCGTTCATTTCTTCAGAGATCGTTGCACCTCACGCTCCGAAGGGAAGTTTGGCGCCAAGGGGTATAACATCTGGTATCAGAGCAAGGGCAATCTAGACCTTGAGTTGTAAAATCCCAGGGAAAGGTTGGGGAATTCGGAACCGAGGTATTTCGGATCTGAGTTCTCTGTGAAATTTTTTTCCTGAGGATTTGGTTGGCTCGGTCTGGAGGGATTTCATCACGGCGCTACCTAAGCCATCAGTGCAAACTCAGATCGTCTTAGGCGTGATGGGAGAAAACGCAGGGCGTTTAGATGAGAAGTTGACGAAGATCAAAGAGAGTATAGACCTTCTGTTTGCTCGGATAGAGTTGCTCAACACAACACAACAACAAATGATGAATCGAACAGAGCTGACAGCTATGGCGGTTGAACAAAGCGCGAAAGAGCAACATCTGCTCACGAATCAGTTGGAAACTACTACTCAAGCCGTAGCCCGATTAATGATGGGAAGAGTTATAGGAGAAAAACTGAAGGGGGATGGTGTAGCAGCAGCTTTGACTTCGGGGAAGGTCATTGCTACTGCTGTTCCACCAGAACCGTGGATCAGATCGGAAGGTGAGCAAACCATGTCTCCTGGACAAGTGCCCACTAGGTGTTCGATGGGTGGGTTACCAGAGACAGAAGGGTCGAACTCTCGACCGATAAGGGAATCAGGAGGAACGCTAAGAAATTATCTACCCAAATTAAAATTTCCTAAGTTTGAAGGTGACAACCCTCGGGTATGGCGAGATGAATGCATTGATTATTTTCAGATTTTCAATATATCCCTGAAGCTCTTTGGGTACCAGCAACAACCATGCACATGGAAGGAAATGCTGCAAGATGGTTGCAAGTATATAAGGCTCGGAACGACATTGGTAACTGGGAGCAATTCATTCAGGAGGTAGAGGTTAAGTTTGGAGCCTTTGATCAACGGAGGTTGTTATCTGACTTGGTAGAGGTGAAACAGAGAGGAACAATGGCAGAATATAATATGCACTTTGATGAATTGATGCATGAGTTGTCAATGCATAATCCCTGCTATGATGAAGAGTTATTTGTATCACATTTTATAAAAGGATTAAAACCAGAGCTAAGAGCAGCGGTGCAAGCTCAAGTACCTGAAATAGTGGGTCGGACTGCACTTCTGGCACGGGTGCAACAAGATGTTCTTGACAAAGGGAAGATCTGGAAGGCAAAACTTGGACAAGGAAAAGAAACTAGAGCAATGGGTAAGATGGAAAATCACCAGGGTCATATGAAGATTGGACAAGGGGAGTTGTGGAAGGCGAGATAGATTAAAGAGTATCGTCGAGCCAATGGGTTATGTTTTCAATGTGGAGAAAAATATGACCCCAATCACCATGTACAATGTAAGAAAAAATGTGCAGGCTCAGTTACAAGCTATAATGGTAGAAGAACAGGAGGAGGTTTTGTCTGATGAAGTGCTCGATTTGTTGGAGGCATCTGAACTAAGTCAAGAAGAGAATTGCAAATTATCTCTCAATGCCATATCCGGTGTGGAGGAGATAGAGACAGTACGGTTCTTAGCCTTAGTAAGAAATCAAGTCATGCTTGTTTTACTCGATTCAGGAAGTTCACATAGTTTTGTGAATGTGGATTTTATACAAAGGACAGGCAGTGCTGCTCAGAAGACTCAACCGATTGAAATTCGGGTAGCAAATGGATAAAGTAAGATGATAGAGTTCGATCATCAAGGAAAATAGATTAGACTACAAGGAATAAGAAATGGGAAGAATACAGAGGTGGAATCAATAACTCCCGAATAGCTTGAGAAATAGAACAAAGGGAATATCATTTGGGCGATGGCAGTGTTAGAGCAAGAAGAAATCAAAACTGACCAAACTATCAAACCTGAGATCACTGCTGTCAAAGAACGGTATGAAGATGTTTTTGCTGAACCAAAAGGGTTGCCTCCTAGAAGAGAATACAACCACTTTATACACTTAATTCCTGGATCAGTACCGGTGAATTCCAGACCATATCGGTATTCTCCGTTGCATAAGGACGAAATTGAAAGGCAGGTAACACAGATGCTCTCTACCGGAATTATCACGCAAAGCATGAGCCCGTTTGCTTCTCCAGTGCTATTGGTTAAAAAAAGAAGGTTCTTGGAGATTTTGTGTAGATTATCGGCGTTTAAATGACCTCACTATTAAAAACAAATTTCCCATGCTTGTGATTGATGAGCTACTAAATGAGTTGGCAGGAACAAAATACTTTTCAAAGCTAGATTTGAGGTCAGGATATCATCAAATCCGCATGAGAGAAGAAGATGAGGCCAAAACTGCGTTCAAGACACATTAGGGACACTACAAGTTTTGAGTTATGCCATTTGGTCTTACCAACACTCCTGCCACATTCCAATGTGTGATTAATGCAATTTTGGCACCATATCTCAGAAGATTTGTTTTAGTCTTTATTAGCGATATACTCATTTACAACCCTGATCTGTCAACCCATGCAGAGCACTTGGCAGCAGTTCTGCATATTTTGAGAGATCACCAATTTTTTATCAAAAGGACCAAGTGTACCTTTGCTCAGAACCAAATAGAATACCTTGGCCACATCATCTCGGACAAAGGGGTTGCTACTGACCCACAGAAGATGAAAGTGATGATGGAATGGTCAAAATCGATGACAGTGACAGAATTAAGAGGCTTCTTGGGGCTAACCAGATACTATGGAAAATTTGTGAGGAATTATGGAGTGATATCAAAGCCTTTAACTAATATGCTTAAGAAGAAAGCCTTTGACTGGAACAAGCAAGCAAAAGAAGCTTTTATACATTTGAAACAGGCCATGTCGACGGCTCCTGTACTTAAGATGCCAGATTTTGAGAAGGATTTTGAAGTGGAGACTGATGCCTGTGATGGGGGAGTCGGAGCAGTGCTGTTACAGCAGGGGCACCCTGTGGCTTACTTTAGCAAAGCACTGAGTACATTGCACCAAAAGTTATCAATCTATGAGGAGTTGCAGTGGGAAAATGGAGACCCTACTTACAACGCAATGAGTTCATCATAAGGACAGACCATCGGAGCCTGTGTTATCTGGAAGAACAACAATTACAGTCGAAAATGCAAAGGAAGGCCATGACACGACTTATGGGCCTGCTGTTCCGAAGTGTGTACAAGAAGGGGAAAGAGAATGTTGTAGCAGATGCTTTATCACGTGCTGGTCAACTCATGGTGGTACAAACCACATTACAGAGGTGCGACTGGCGTGAGTACAGAGTTGTTAATTCATACGTCACTGATTCTGTAGCTCAACTAACATTAGCTCAATTGGCACTTCAGAGTCCTGATGAGCAAGGCCTTGAATTACAACAAGGCTTAATACGCTATAAAGGCAGGATATGGATTGGGGAGAGTTCGGCATTGCAAAACAAACCCATTTTCGCTTTTCATTCCAGTGCAATCGAAGGGCATTCAGGAATTCAAGCAACTTATCAAAGGATAAAAAAGCTGTTTTGGTGGAAAGGGATAAAGCAGGAAGTGGAGAATTTCATCAAGCAATGTATGGTATGTCAACAAGCCAAAGGAGAAAGGGTAAAACCTAGAGGGCTTTTGCAACCACTGCCTGTTCCAGATGCAGCCTGGCAAGATATCATGATGAACTTCGTTGAGGGTTTGCCGGTATCAGAAGGTTCCAATGTAATAATGGTGCTAGTTGATCGATTTTCAAAATATGTGCATTTCCTTGCTATGCGTTGTCCTTTTACAGCTCAGGGGATAGCAAAAGTATTTATGGAAAAAGTGGTCAGACTACATGGGATGCCGAAATCTATCACTTCAGATCGTGACAAGATTTTCACAAGTATATTTTGGCAGGAATTGTTCGAGATGTTGGACACCAAATTGTAGTATAGTACGGCATATCACCCACAGACTGACGGGCAAAGCGAGAGAGTTAATCAATGCTTATAAATGTACTTGAGATGTGTTGTACATGATTCACCGAAGAAATGGAAGACATGGTTGGCTCTAGCAGAATTTTGGTATAATACCAATTTTCACACGTAGTTGGGATGCTCTCCTTTCAAGGTGTTGTATGGAATGGAGCCTAATTATGGTGCAATGATCAGAGGGTGTACCAGTGAATCTAATGAGGTCAATGATGTATTGAAGGATCGGAAGTATACAATGATTTAGTTAAACAACATTTAGCAAGAGCCCAAAACCAAATGAAATTGCAGGCCGACAAAAAAAGGCAGGAGCGACAGTTTTAGCTGGGTGAGAAAGTGTTACTAAAATTGCAGCCATATGCTCAATCATCACTAGTGAATCGACCCTATCCAAAGCTATCTTACAAGTTTTATAGACCATACTCGGTGTTAGAGAAAATCGGACAAGTGGCGTATAAATTAGATCTTCCAGATGACAGTCGTATTCATCCTGTGTTCCATGTATCGCAATTAAAGGCCTTCAATCCAAATTTTGCTCCTGTGTTTGTAGCGTTGCCAAAGGTAGTGGAATTGGATGCGAGTGCAGCAGAACCTGAGCTAATATTGGAAAGAAGATTGGTGAAGAAAGGTAACGCAACAATAACCCAAGGCCTGATCAAATGGACAAGCATTCCAATCGAGGCAGCAACCTGGGAGGATCTTACGGTGTTGCGCAGTAGGTTTCCTATGGCACTTGCTTGGGGGCAAGAAAGATCTGACGGGGGGGGAGGTGTTACAAATGCTCCAGGCGGGAGTATGCAACCATCAGAGGACGAAGCAGGAGGGAGTCGGTGTTGATATGCAAGACTCAACCGAGTTTAGTAATGAAGTGGACGTTCCAGATGCGAGCAGCCACGATCGGTGGAGGATTGAACGTTGGAGATTGAGGAATAATAATTGCGAAAATACTGTAGCTGTAACTGGTTGACATTTCGTTTGATTCTGAAACAATTACAGAGTAGTTTAACTGCTGGTGAAGCAGGGTAAAGTTTAACTGCTGGTGAAGCAGGGTAATCGCTGAGTGAAAGTTGGGATATAAACTATGTGTAATGCGACAATTGAGACTCAGATATGATAATGAATACAATTTGAGTCTTCTTTTCCAAGTCTTCCTCTCTTTCTCTTCCTGGCAATTTCTTCCATTTCATTCATTTCTTTAGAGATCGTTGCACCTCACAGTCTGAAGGCAAGATCGATGCCAAGGGGTATAACACGCACTCACCGAAGAGCGTGTGGCCTTCTCACGGCCTTTGCAATAGCGGCGATAGCGCCGCTACGGGGAGAGGGAGGCCCGAGGGGGGTGACGAGGAGAGGCGCAAGGGCAATGCCGACGAGCGGCATCGGCTTCGGGCTCTGGGGGGATCTCAACTTAGGCGCGGCATTCCATCGAGCGGGTTGCATGCGCCTACGGCTCAGAGTGGCGATGCTTCGGTTGGGTCTGCATGGATAAGGCTGCGGGGATCAAAGACGTCGATGCGACAGGCAGTGGCAAGGGTGAAGAAGTGATCAAGTGAAACGAAAACCCTTCAGAGTTTGAGCGGTGGAGAGGCCTTCAAGGCACACTCAAAATCGTACCAGACCCTAAAGCGGTTTAGTTTTTGGAACATATATTCTTATTTCGCTTTATACCGATGTACCGTTTCAAATTTAATATAATAATATATATTTATAAGTATACATATGTTTAATTATGTACACCAAATTTCACTTATAATATTACATCAAATGTATAGTAATACAATCAAATATAACATATAGCTCAATAGATGATATTATGAATTCCACCGGTATGACTAGTATTGACCAATATCCAGTCCGGTGTGATCGGTATCAAGACCGATATAGTACAAATGGCTACTTTGTACTGATCTAGTTATTGAAATGGCACATATCGATCATATCAATTGGTGTCAGTACAATATTGTTAACTATGGTTCCATGTGGAGCTGTGAGCTCCTAGCTTTCTATTGTGCATGTGGCTCGATCGGCTCCACTAACTAGTTTGACTTGTGCGGTCTGGTTGCCAATTTGCCTTGGCACCTCCGTAGCAGTCTCGTGGAGTGGAGCTTTTTGCCGGTCCATGTTGCACTGCCATGAATTCTGAATTTTGTTTGGTTAGTGCCCTAGCTATTTTGGGCCTATTTAGGGGGGTTGCAGCTGGGCTGAAAAGCTGCTTTTGCTTGTTGGGCTGTAAAGCAACTGTGGCTGGCGGTTGTAGCTTTTCTTTCTGGGTCATTTGGCAAACCGACTATAACTTTTTGATAGGATCGAAAGGAGTGTGACGGCCAAGAGCAGCGGGAGGATGGCGACAGCTCGGGAGGAGGAGGGCATCGACTGCGAGGAGGAGGGCGACGGTCGGGAGGAGGTGGTGGGCGACCGTCGAGGCAGAAAGCGACAACCGCGAGGAGGGTGAGAAGGCAGGCGACGACCCGAGCAGAGGGCGAAGAGGCGACGGGCGACAACGTGGGTGGGAGACAGGGAGGCGGTGGCCGAGCGGAAGGGAGATAGGGAGGCGACGAACCGGGCAACGGCCGAGCGAGAGGGAGACAGGGAGGCGACGAACCGAGCGGCGGCCTAGTGGGGAGGAGACGGGGAGGCAGCGGTCGAGTGGGAGGGAGACGAGGAGGCGGCGACCGGGTGGGGTGGAGACAGAGAGCAGCGACCAGGCAGTGGCCGAGTGGGGAGGAGACGGAAACAGGGAGGCAACGACCGGGTGGCAGACGAGTGGGGAGGAGATGGGGAGCGACAGTCGAGCCCGAAGGAGACGAAGAGGCAGCAGCAAGCAAGAGCGAGTTAGGGGCAGTGAGGATGGAAAAATTAAAACTGAGCCGTTTGCTGTGATTGATCGCAGAATTGTTCCAAGGAAAGGTGTTGCAGTTACTCAGTGGTTGGTGCACTGGGCTAATCTGTCTGAATCTGATGCTACATGGGAAGATGCTTCTTTCATCAAGAATACCTTTCCAAAATTCACACCTTGAGGACAAGTGTGTGCTCACATGGGAGAAATTGTCAGCCCTTTTATTAGGAGGAAGAAGAACAATGAAGTCGGAAGAAAAGAGTACCGTTTCGACGATTTCCTTTATATGCATTGTTACTTGTGTCGGTATTTCTGAAGTTATCGCACTTTTTAGTGAATTTGTAACAAACTTCTGGTTGTTTAAAAGCGAGTAATGGAAAAGAAAGAGCAACTTTGGATTCCCATTTGCTAGTCTCCTGTAGTTTTTAGAGTAAACCCTAGTTTCTCTTGTTTACCATCATTCCAGTTCTTCCTGTCCGATTCGTATTTTGGGGGACCGAGCAAGGCAGCCATAGCTGCGAAGCACCTCCTTGGTTGCTGCAATTTTTGGAAGTTGCTTTCTACTGTAGCTTAGTTGCTTTGCACCTAGACTATTTAGAAAGCTTTTGATCCAAAACTAAAGCACAGCCCTAAGCGGCTCACGTCCCACGCTAGCCAGCACACATGGTCGCATGGAGGAATGGAGCGCATGGTCCAGTCGTCCTACGCATACATGGTAAACACTTTGCAGCATTGTTTTTGTACAGTTCCTTCGAGAAGATACCATCCAACATCTTCAATATAATCCATGGAGTTACAAACAGAAACCTTGAAAGCTTCAATACAAACCAACTAGCCTTTTTTTTATTGTTTCTTTTTTTTTTAAAAAAAAAGAACCTCCTACACTAGGAGGTGATTGTGAAGGGACGAAAGATCATCGAATGTTACAAATAGTTCGTACTTTTCACCGATGAGTAGACTCAAAGTTGTGTCGTTACTCTTTAGCCAGTGCATTCAGTCAGAGACTCACGCCGATCTCTAGCCGGCAACACGGCTGCCTTATCCAATCAGTACACCGCAAGCATATGTTACATGGCAGCACTACTGGACGCATCCTCATTCCTCCATCCACTAGCACCAACGGCAATGACATATACCTCGCAATAAGCCATTTTTTTACCCATACTCTGTTAGCTTTTGTTCACAAGAATGCAAGACGAGCGCACGCTCAAATGCCGCATGAGAGTATGCAATGAGTCGAGACGATTCGTAAACTTTCTCGCGGAGAGCAAGACGTCGCTACCGAACCATTGTGTTCGATTATGCGGCCCCGCGTGGGGACGGCAGCCGGCAGGGCAATGCACAGTGGTCCTAGCGCGTTTAGGCATTGGCTGATGGGTGGCTCTGGCCGGTGTGTGCATTCTATCTGCGATGGCGTGTCCCAAATTACGGTACGGGTGGAGTAGAGATGGCCAGAGCGGGCTATCCTTGGGCACTAGCGCCTATTTAGGCCCGTTACGGCTCAGTCGGTATGTTTAGCACGGTATGGCACGGTTATTTAGGCCAATTTCGACTTGTTTATTTATATATAAAAAATTCTAGCCGTTTGTAGTCAATTTTTCAATTTTTTATTTTTTTCCAAATTTTTAGCACCAAATAGGCAGGCTCGACCCAGCACGCCCATCAGCCTACACGTGCCCGTGCCGGCACAGTACGAGAGACACCTGGGCCATGCTTGGGCTATGGCCTTAGCATGTGAGCCAGCATTGCACGGGCCGCTGGCTAGCCATGCTTTGATGGGCCATGCTGCGCGTTAAATGGAACATGTCGTGTCGGGCGGTCCGTTTAGCCATTATTACGGTGGAGACCGGAGAGGCGTGCGAGTTCTCTGCGATGGCGTGGGCCGCGAACTGCGTCGGCGTTCTTGTTCAAGCGGCCTAGGCCTGTATAGGGTTGCCTTCGCGGGCGGTCCGTGCCAAGTTGTGTGGGTGGCGAACTGGGGTGGAGGGGATGGGTGGCGGGTGGAAACACCGGAGCAGGCCGTTCCAATGTTTGAGCCCGCCCACTATTGCCTGCGCTAGGCTGTAATAGCAACGACTGTTTCTTCTTTTGTTCCGATCCATTGACCAAACCTTGGGACCCGCCCATTCATGGATTTTGCTTATTACTGGTTCACTGGATTTCCTTTCCAAAAAAAAAGTTCGCTTGATTATAAATGGTGCTTACCCCACATGTTTTTTTTTGGTTTCGATATGAATTTTAAGAGGACATACGATCTTTGGAAGATGGATAGAAGGTAACTGAAACTTTGCATTTTAGAACAAACATTGGTGAGTGATAAAACAAAATGAGAGTGCATGTGAGGAACCGTGTATCTTTGATATTAATAAGGACCCGACTTGAAACCATGGCCTCAACAACCACAACCTAAGACTCAAAACGTACACATAGCAGAAACATAATCATATATATGAAGTCACAATAAAAAAAACACAGCATCCTTGTACGCCAATCATAAATTTGACAAGGCAAACATACTTGTATCAAAACCATGGCCTAAATTGTTGCAGCTTAAATTTTGGCCAAATTATGTTCGCCATCACTATGAATGGCGTCATTTTGATAAATCTTGATCGTTGGTTGAACAAAGCAATCTTCGACTACCATTGTGTTAAGAGTATTATAGCCCAAATGACGTTACAACTTTGTTGAGAACCACCGACAGATTTCAAGAGAATTCCACCGCCGAAGTTTTCCAATCCAGGATAAAAAAAAGATGGACCGGAAGCGCACTATGTTCATTTAGTCGTTCCACTTCTTTTTAGTACCACCTCGCCTATTCACCCTGGAAAACATCAACTTAAATACTGAACCGAGCCATACCGTCTCGCCGAGCTCAGTTACGAGGGCTTGTGACCCAAGTGGGGGCATTAAGGTGGTGTGGATGTTTGGTGTGCTCTCTGAGCCTGGGCCCATGAGTGTAATTCTGCTGGCCTGCCCGTTCCAAGTTGAGTAGTGGGTGGGGGGGCTTTGGCGAAAGCCTCGGTTTCTCCGGCCCTGAAGTGGCAGGCACAGCGTGAGGCTGGCTTCACAGAGCAGCGATCACTGCCCGCTTCCAACGGTGGGAGGATAACAGGCCGCTGCATCATGGGCCAGCTACGGGCACAGGGTCAACCATAACAGACCATCATCTTTTTTTAAAGAAGCTTTTAGATAGTATAGATAAACTTGATCATTAAAATTACGTGAAAGTGATTTTTCTGTCTTCCTTTTGCGCCACACCTTCGTTGAGGAGTTTCTATTGTTAGGGTCAATTTTTTATCGGCAACAAAAAAAAATTCCATGCCACAGCAGCAGAGGCAAAAAAAAAATCACGTTCACTCTTTAAGTTTGAAAATTCCTACATTAATTAGAGAAAAAAAAGAAAGATCTACACGTTGATCATTGTCGGTCTAAATTAAAAGAAAAGAGTTTGTGTTATTTACAATACAAAAATAACTGAAATTTAGAATAAAATAAAATCAAAAATTTGATTTCCATAATATTAAAAAAAGAGTCCAAGTACAATAAAAAATTTCAAAATAAAAGATAATTAATAATCTGATTGCCATACATACGAACATCAAAATAAAATTGAAATTCAGAATAAAAAAATAAAAGATAATTAATAATCTGATTGCCATACATACGAACATCAAAATAAAATTGAAATTCAGAATAAAAAAAATAAAAGATAATTAATAATCTAATTTCCATACGAACATTAAAATAAAACTAAAATTTGGAATAAAAATTAGTAGTTGGATTTGTATACAAATTCTAACAAAAAAAACTGAAGTTAGGAATGAAAAATAAAAAATAGGAATTTGATTTTCAAAGATTAAAAGAAACAGTCCACATCAAGTACAATAAAAAAACCAAAATTCACTGTAAAAATAACATAAAATTTGCAATTTGATTTTCATATGAACATCAAAATAAAAATAAAATTCGAAAAAAATTAATTAAAAATTAGTAATTAGATTTGTATACGAATACCAACCTAAAACTAAAATTCAAAATAAAAATAGCAATTTGATTTGCATACTAACTCTAAAGTAAAATCCCTAAATAGCTTAAATTCGAAATAAAAAAATACCAATTGGATTTGTAAACGATTCCAACCTAGAAATATATTAAAAAAATATCTATATCAATCCAACAACACGTAAATATAATTTGGAATACAAACAAACAAAAAAATGCTAATTTGTTTTGCACAAGAATTCTAATTCAATTTCCATACAAATTTCTAAATAAAATCCCTAAATAAATATAATCCAGCATAAAAATAAAAGAAACATTAGCTATTGGATTTCTGTATGAATTCAACAAAAAAATAACTTAAATTTGGAACAAAAATAAACTAAAAAGAGAAAGGTCGAAGCCCTGAGCCAAAAGCCGCCATGACGAGTGGTGAGCGTGTGCATTGTTGAAGAATTCAGTAGCAAAAGAAGCTTGATGATGGAGAGGCTCTGGTAGAGAGGAGATAAATCTTTGCATGGAAGACGAGTTACAGAGGATATATATATATCCATTGGGTATAGAAATGTGCCATCGTTGTTGAGGGACATACATCACACGCGATGGTGGGAAAATTCTTCGTATTGTTAGATAAACGACTAAAGCAAACATGCGTGAGTGAAGAAGCAACATCGTTAAGTTGGCCAACGTCGAATAAGAGAAGTGACTGATATGGGACAAGCGTAAATCAAGCATGTATAATATCCTGCATGTGTATATGAATGCATGAATTCGTTTGAATCAAAACAAGTTGCAAAAAATTCAGAGTAGAGATGACGCTACTCTGTAGAATAGGCTTAGAGCCACTGGTGAGAGCATGACGGGTGTCCCCGATAGGAATAAGCAATAGTTGTACATATGCATTGCATGTTAATGTCGTAACGTTCAGCACTAAGTAATAATTAGAGAGAAATAGAAGATAGTTATACGATAGAGTATTGCATTAAAAGGGTAGCAGTTGAGAGTGATTGATAAAAAATTGGGCTTGCTATTGGCGATTGAAGAAAAAAAAGTTGTGGGGCAATCAATAAGAGATATAAGATATATATGGTTCTGCGGGGCAGCCAGCGTGTGAGAAAGATACGTTCAAAGTAAGTCACCCATGATGTATCAGTGTATACGTGAGCAATGTACTCTAATACCATGCAAAATAATCAGCGTATTACTTGAGATTAAATAGAGGTACATGTGTTGCATATATTTTGAAAAAAAGTTCCTAATAGAGAAAGAACAAGAGGATATAGCTAGATGATCTATGCAAGATGAAGAGTTGCTATGTCTCTAAGAACCCACAACAACTTATTATTCTTAATGATTTTCTTCCATCAAAGCTTTTACTTCAATTACATTCCTTAAGTTGATTTTTCTTCAAGATTCTATTGTCATTTATAATATTTATGATGTCTTAAAAATTTAAATAGTTTACAAAATACGTTAAGATATTCTCAAGCATATAAGTTATATCATTAGATATTATAAACTTTTAAAAAAATCTAGTCGCGCAAATACGCGGATCACCCTACTAGTTGTGCATATATCATCAGCCTCTCATGTATGCTATGTTGAGTAATTCGTACACTACAGTTGCTTTTTTAACATAACATCAAATACTGCATCAGAGAACACCGATAGATACTTTCACACCTCGAGAAAAATGTACTAATCAAGTGGAAAACAAGCGTGGATAACACAAGATTTTCGACACCCCCAAACCCAACCTATAAAAGGAATAAAGGATCACATGGAACTGCAGCACTTGCTCTTTGGAATTTCCTGCGCCGGACCTGGGACAAGGATCTTCTTCCCTGTCATTGCCAGCGGAGCCCCGTTGCTCTTTGGCTCAGACACCATGTTCTTCTTGCTGTGGATTTTCGAGATCTCTGTCAAGACAGTTTGGAAAGCATTCTCTACATTGGTTGACTGGAGTGCAGAGGTCTCCAGGAAGAAGAGGTTTTCCTTCTCAGAAAACTCCTTAGCGTCCTCAGTACTCACGGCTCGCTGCTCCTCAAGGTCACTCTTGTTGCCGACTAGCATTATCACAATGTTCTTGTCAGCATGGGCACGAAGTTCGTCCAGCCAGCGAGGTATGTGATCAAAGCTCTGGCGCCTGGTGATGTCATAGACCAGCAGAGCTCCCAGTGCACCCCTGTAATAAGCACTTGTCACAGCTCTGTACCTGCAGTGTAGTTGGTAGTAGCCAACATGAGAAGTTGGGAACAGATGCCATAAAATAAAGGATGGAAGGTAAGTGCAAAAATGTCACAACAACACTAAAGATCAGTACACATATCAAATGTCAGTAGAAATAAGGCAAATATCATTCTTTGTTTGTACTAAAAATCTAAAGATACCAGCTCTCATGTTATGGGCATAAATCAGAATCCAATATAAGAATTAATTAGCGTCTCCAGAATTGGCCAATTATTGTATTGGCATCCTGTCATTCTTGGTCCTTCAATTATATACTTTATTGATGGCTGATGCGACATTGGTACGACACATCATATTCATAACCTTCTAACGTAAATAAGATGCAGGGGGAAGAAAGAAAATAATTGAAACTTACATTCTCAACTCTTTTTAGGTATTTCTTGAAAAATGCAGAACAGAATTACATAATCGTGTATAGCCCCATATAGAGTTCTGAAAAAATAGCCTCCTATAGTACGTACTACGTAGTACCCATACCTACCAACTACTGTAAATGCTATAGAATATATGAAGGCCATAAACTACTCTAAGCAAGTACACATTGTAGCAGATTTTTTTAAAACAATACATTTTAAAATAATTTTACAAAAAAATACGCCAAATTCTTTTTTTACAAAGATATATATATGTCACCATTTTATTTAGCGAAAGAGCTTCTGTCGCCAATAGATGTCTGTTTTTATCGCGGACTGAATTGGCCGATATATTATTTTGTCGTGGATTCATTTGATCGACAAGACGGAGGCTTCTGTTGCCAAATAAAATAGCAACAGAACCTTGTCGCCAATTCATTTGGCGACAAATTGCCTATCTTATCTGTCGCCAATTTAAATGGCACAGAAGCGTATTTTTTGTAAATTTTTTGATGTATTATTTTTGTAAAATTATTTTAAAAATATGTTATTAAAAAAATCCATTGTAACAAGAAGAAAATACCTCAAGAGCATTAAGTAAGCATATTGTCTATAAATCACCGATTTTTCGCAAAATTGTCATACCTGTATCGGATACTTATCGGATATGGTGATCCTCCGCGATCCTTCCCGATACCGTATCGCGAAGAATCGGTGAAATTCAGCATTTAAAAGTAATAAAAAATAATCCAGATACTCCCCGATACTTCAAGACTAAAAACACAAAACCAAGTCCAATCTAAACCATCTCTCCTAACTCTAAAATATCTCTCTCTCACTCATTCCACCTAGTCAACTCTCATACCGCTGGCTTCCCTAAAATCCCTAGACTGGATAGCCACTACCCTCCACCGAGCTAATCGACGACTACTACTAGCTGCCACCTCCCCTCTAGCATCCACCAAGCCTACAGGCCACCATTACCGCCTCCCCTCCCTTCTCCCTCTGCAGTCTCGCTGCCGCCACCCCTCTACCTAGCCTAGCGGCTGCCACCTCTTCTGTGTCTACAATCTCGCCGCTGTCGCCTTTTCCCTCCACAAGCCACCATCGCCTCCCCTCCCTTCTCCTTCTACCGGCAACCCACCACCCAGCCTGCTAATCACCGCCGCCGCCGTCTTCTCTCTCTACAATCTCACCACCGCCTTTTTCCTTTGCAAGCCACCGTTGCCTCTCCCTCTTACATTTTTATTTTTATTTTTATTTTTTAAACACATATATACTCGTCGCATCGTCGAATTCTTGTTTTTGAGAAATTGTGTATCGCCGTATCGCCATACAGGTATCACCGTACCGGTATCGTGTATCGGTGATACATAGCATATTGTAAGACTTCTCAGCTAGCTAGAGCAATGATAAATTTCACAAAAATCAATAACTTCGGCAAGCAATTTGCCACTTGGAAACTATGTTCAATTATTCATCAGTTTATCAACAGGATCTACTACTGTCTCAGGTTCACACTCATAATCTCATCTCATATGACATATATGTTGCAAAGTCACTGCATTCCACCTAAATCAAAATGAATGGCATGAGTTTTACAACAAGAAACCATATCTCATCTAAAATGAACAAGTAGCTTCTAGAGCACAAATTCAACCCAATATGGTGTTATAACATGCCAGGCCTGCCGTCTTGGAGATTTTGCAACCCAACAACTTTTCTTCAGAGGGAGTAAATTCTAGCAGACATTTTCATAGTACATTTTGCAAGCCTATTTCCTTATCTGTACCACAGGGTTTCCAGGCAATCTAGAGATATTGTCCAGTCATGCATGTAGGACCTTCGGGTTTCAGACAGCAGATTCACAAAGTATGCAGTAACTGAGAACAACTCAGAATTCCATCGACATTCTTCCCATTTACTGAAGCCCCGCTTGTCAACCATCTTCTATCTACGCAGAAATGGAGTACTCTATGACATACGTGCGCTAAGATGGTTCAACCGAGCGAATTTCTCAATCATGGTTTGTAATCTACAGCACAAGTAGTAACTAACAAACAAAAATCGTTAAATTCGTTCTTCCTCATCAGTTAGACTAACTAAACCATGCATAGTTAGGTATGGCATGCCAGATCTAGATCACATTATGATGTACTAGATGAGTTTGGGTAGGTGTAAACACGCTAAAAGGTAACAATTCCCGCTGTAGAGATCTACCACCCACCTTTCTCGCTACACCTGTAGACTATAGTAGTACTCCATGGAGATCTAAACAAGCTCGAAGAGAAACAGATCGAAGCATATGTTTTGAATGAGGCTAACGCGCGAAGAGGAGGGCACGGAGCAGTGTGGGATCGAGGTGAACGGTGTGTATACCTCTCCTGGCCGGCGGTGTCCCAGATCTGGGCCTTGACGCTCCTGTGGTCGATGACGAGGGTCCGGGTCTGGAACTCGACGCCGATGGTGGCCTTGGAGTCGAGGCTGAACTCGTTGCGCGCGAAGCGGGCTAGGATCTGCGACTTGCCCACCGCTGAGTCGCCGATCAGCACCACCTTGAACACGTAGTCCACCTTCTCCGCTCCCCCCGCCATCCCTCGCTGCCGGCGGCCTCCGGGGGTCGCCGAAGAGAGCAGCGAGCAGTGGCAGTGCAAGTGACGGCAATGGAGTGAAGTGGAGGTGTGAATGTGTGATACAGGGATGTGCTTCAGATTTATGATTTGAAAAGGCAATTAGGCAAGAGACGACAGTGGTGCCAACTAGTACAGAGTGACGGGTAGACGGGGAAGTTGGTGACACAGACAGACACACTACACAGTTTGTACTTACTACATATAAAGACGAAAATGCCCCTGTATGTTTCTTTGTTATTCTTTATTAGCGTATAGATAATTGAATTACAGACGGGTGTTTTTTTGTGTTTATCTCGTAGTAAAACTTTCGTGTATGTAAAACTTCATTTAGTTGATCGATATAAATGTTGAGTGTGCGCGAAATTGATGTCGTCCAATCCCTGCTTGATTGACCTCCTCATATTAGACTTTAGTATGTGATAAATGGAATGTTGATTTGTCCATGCAAATGAGTCTCTACAACAAAAGGTGGCCTTGTTTATGTTGGACAAAGTTGCAAAAATGCTCCTATATTTTATATTTAGGTTAGCAGCAGACGCAAAAAACAGGAACCAGGGCAATGGCAGGCTGCTGGTACCTGTATTTCTTCTTTAATCATATCTTAATTAAAAGTGTAGCCGTATTTCTTCTAACCACTTTAACTACACAGCCAGGTTTTGAATCTTAGGCCTCTTCGGTTTGAAGGAAAAACAAAGGAAATTTGGAGGAATTCATTCCTATGGAAAAGATTCTATATGTCGTAATTGGTTAAAAAAAAGTCATGATAATTTTTTTGAAATTACTATTGAATGTATACTTTCATAGGAATTTTAGAGAAAAAATAAATGTGCACTTAAACCTCTTGAAATTCCTTTGAGTCTATGACAACCATGTCAAACACCAAAGTTCCTGTGTTTTTCATGCGATCCAACCAAACAACATTTGTTACATATTCCTGTGTTTATAGTTACTATAGGATTTAACATGATATGACATCCAATTTAAATGTTTTTTTATTCCTATATTTCTCAATTCATATGTTATTCCAAAGAGACTCTTAACAAACACCGCCGGCATGCGAGAATGCTATGATGTCGTCCTGTGGGCATGAAGCCATGAAGGTGCAGACATGGACATGCAACAAGCCGTACATTACGGGTTGCGTGACTATGGAGTGCAGCGGCGTTGTTCTTACCGTGCGCCCGCCGGCCGCGGCCCCGTGCCATCAAGCAGCCATCGCGCGCTCGCGTGTAGGACACTGCGCCGGACAGAAGCCGCGGCGTCGTGGGATCCTGCATGAAGGCAGAACCACCGAGGCGGCATGAAGCCGAAGCCTATGCTTATGCACGACACAATACACAAGTGCCGGTGGAGCGGCAAGTTTTGACGGTTTCCGCTTCGGAAGTCGCGGTGCGCTGGCACCCGCCGTTCCTTACTTTAAAAAAAATCTTGCGCCTTCGCAGCTTTGGCCATTTCCTTGCAGATTTTGTTGTAGGTTTTCACCCTTCAATATTGGAGCCATTTCATTGTATAATTTCGCCTGGTAGATTTTAAATAGTCAAAGGATTAGACTACTCCCTCGAAGTTCTCTCACCTTGGAGCTAAAGCAGATGGAGACACCTTAGGCTCTATTTCATACGTTGGAATTTTTCGCTATTACTGTTAAGAAATGAACTGATTCCTACAAAAGTTTTTATCGATTTCCTGCATTCCAAATGATGCCTAATATGGAGACGAAGGTACAATATGTGTTGACGAAAATGTTGGGCATTACTGGGAGGAATGATGAAGCAGGTGAAAATGCAATATATGGTTTATTCGAGCTCAGATTTTTTTATTGGAGCTTCCTGCTAATAACTATGAGGTTGGATAGTTGAGATTGTTATCAAATCTAGTGGAGAGCAGATGTGTGGCTATTTTTACTGGTGATTCTTAAATAGTTATTTAGACTTTTTTTGAAAGAAACGGCAGAGCATTAAAGAAGGGTGGTAGATGGTACAGCATGGAATAGATACAGGTGCACCGAGCAATCTTTAAAATGGAAATCTGCAAACACGAACTGAAGATAGACCAGCACCCTGACACAGCCTAAATAAGTTTTGACGAAAACCAGCAGAAGCTAAGAGATAGGTAAGATCCTTCCTTCATTTGCGTTTTAACAATGCGTTATCCGTCTTTTGAGGGGACCTCGTCCTGGCGGAAGCCAGACTGAAGGCGACTCGTTCCTAAAGAAAGCTCCCAGAGTGAGCTTCTGATTCTGTAGGCACTCGTCTCCTGCATTTATGAGTTATTTAGACTTCGAATAGGTGTTTTTAACATAGGTGCTCTCGCGCAATTGTTTCCCTTTTTCATGGTTAATATGGTATATTATAGTTATGCTTCTGTTGTTTACACAAACCGACCTTAGCTCAGTTGGTAGAGCGGAGGACTGTAGTCGTTGCAGTAAATCCTTAGGTCGCTGGTTCGAATCCGGCAGGTCGGAATTTTTTTGTATTTCTGAATCATTGGTTAAGTTTCATCAATTACGTCCAATATTCCGTAAATTGTTTGATCATTTCTTCCTGTGTGCTACTCAGTAGAACGACTTGAAGTTGTTTGATCTTTCCATTGGCTCTGCAATTCCTTTTGTCTTCCGGGGAAAAAGGCACTGTGGAAGGGTACCAGGCGAAAACAAGAAAGATAACATGATCATGTTCAGCATTGTTATTTGTTACAACAAAAGTTCTGTTTTGGATGAGCAAATGTGCAATGCTATTGCATATTTGTTGTGATCGATATTCGACGATATATGTTCCAAAGGGAAGGATACCTCTATAGAATCAGCATTGTAGTGCCAAAAAATATAGGATGGTAAGAAGAGAGTTGCCACCGTTAGCTTAGTAATGGATGCGCAAAAGTTCGAACAAACGATTACCTCGTTTTCGTTCTTTCTCCCAAATCAAATTAAATATTTGCACCTTCGATCTCGCAATATGCATGTATCTCCTAATTGCACGTCTCTGCTTTCTTGAAGGATACCAAAGTATTCAGGAAACGCTTGAAATACAGTTCTTTTGCAAGTTTCTTTCAAATCGAATGCCCACGAGGAATGTGCATTATTGAACTCACAACATTGCAGTTTAAACACATGGCATTTCCTTCCGATGTCAATATGACACGGTTAATTGCCTCACCTCCTTGTGAGGCTCGAGCTCTGAGCCCTGCCCTTGGACCTGCTCCTGCTGCCCCTGTGGCTGCTGCTCCCTTCCCTCCCCCGGCCCTTCACCGACGAGCCGGGGCTCTGGCTCAGCCGCCGAGACACCCGCCTGCGCGTGCTCCACCCGCTGTTACCGAGGGCAGCCTTGGCGACACTGTCCTTGGTCACCTCCCGCGCGCGCTGCGGCTTCACAGCCTGCTTGTTCAGGTACTCCAGCCGCGGGAGGAGGCCCGACACCGCCTTGCGGAGCATGTCGTCGCCGATGTTGGTCTGGACCGGGTTCCCGAGGAGGTTGAGAGCCCTCAGAGAGTTGTAGTTGGCCACAAGCTGGCCGAGGGCCTTGGTTGTGGTGATCTTGTTGAAGCTCAGGTCCAGGACCGCGAGCTTCAGCAGGCGGTGGAGCCCCTCGACGTCGCTGATCTTGTTCCCGGCGAGGTAGAGCTCCCTGACCGCCGTGCAGCTCGACAGGCCTGAATTTACGAAGGAAAACGCACATTGGTCGGTTGTTTTTTATTCACATTGATCGCAGTACAATTACAAGAGTGAAATTCTGCTAATCTTTGCCAAACATTTTCTTTTCCTTTTCATTCTGTTCTTTCCCCTATGTTATTTCCCAACTGTGTAACGCACTCTCCTTCTATCCTGCTTTAATGAATGGCAGTGCTGTCGCTATTTAACAAAAAAAAAAATCTGCTAATCTAGCATGTATGCGAAGTCCAACCATGTTGGTGAAAGTCTGGCACGATCGTATTTTGCAGTGTTAGCAAGTAGCAACAAACATGGACAGCTCCTCATGGATGCCGCGGCCGGACAGAAATGAGGTCATAAAGGGGCAGTGGGTGGACCAGCTCACCGATGTGGCATACAGTCATGCACATCTGTTTCTAGGGATGAGCAAAGCTGACATAGATCCACTCGATCCCCAAGGTCTGACTGAACAAACTAGCATATGGAGTACGGGACGCAGTCACGAGGATCGTCAAGGTTTATGAAGCAAAAAAGTAAGAATGCGAGATGTCTAAATCGGATATCTGATCCATGTGGTACTGGCGCCCTATCTGGCGTTTGCTGGTAACCAGATGAAACACATAACCTTTGGATCTCGAGTGTTACCACTTACAACGAGCCAAAAGTGTTAAAAGTTCTTTTCCATCTCACATGATGACAGGACATTTCCTTGTTCAATTACTGTGTACAGTGTACTACTACTAAAGTCTGTACTTTGGACCAACCTACTACTTAGCACGGACCAAGATCTGACCACCAATGCGATAGATCCAGAAGGACACATGAACATCGAACAATGAACAAGATACATTACTCAGTAACTTCAAACCTAGTTTTCACAAGAATATGTACTCAGATTACAGTAAAAATAACTGATGAAAGGAACGCATCATGGTGCACTGCCAAGAGATGCTTACCATGTCCGATCCGCGAAATCCGGTTGTAGCTGAGATTGAGCACGCGCAGCCTCGTCAGTTCCCGCAGCCCCTCGATGGTAGCAATCTTGTTTCTCGACAGATCGAGCGAATGCAGGCCCTTGGGCAACGATCCAGGGGAGATATAAACTGCAAAGCGAATACGTACATTAGCCCAAGAAATCTGGAATTTACATGTACTTGTGTGGTACTGCCAAGCACGAGTAGAATTCACCGATGAAGTTGCCAGACAGATTGACTGCCCGGAGGCTCGAGAACGCCGAGATTATCGGGACGGCCTTGAGCCCCATGCCCGATATGTGCGCCACGGACGAGAACGTGTTGAGCGTCTGTATGATGCTGTTCGCCTGGATGACCTCGTCCGCCGTGCGCCGCCGCGCTTGCGCGTGGCCCTTGGCCCCCGACGACGACTCCGCGATCTCAGGGCAATGCGGGCGAACCGCGCCATCTTCGGGTTCCGTGATGTCCTCCTCCTCTTCGACGTTGAACTGGAACGAGCCGTTCCCGAGGCTGTTCACCCACGCGCTGACCCGGTCCAAAGACGAGGCCTCGGCCGAGAACGCGACCCACTGGTTCGGAATCGGTTCTTCCTCTACGGCGACCTCCTTGTTCTTGGCGTCCGGCATGGCGGTGCCCGCATCGAGCGTGTCGGACGTGTACCCGTCGTGCTGATGGGTCGCGTCGTCTGTGTCCGTCGGTGGCAGCGTTGGATTGGTCGCCCCCGGCCGGTGCAGGTTCCGGTGGCTCCACAGGAACAGCCTCCACCACAGCTTCCGGCTCCGGGACGGGAGCACCTGGCTCGAGGACCGCTTCTTCAGCATGACGCGGTCGGCGGTGCACGACGTCTTCACGGACGCCGTCGGGCTGGCGTCCGGCGCGCCGTTGGGGTGGATCAAGCTTCCGGCGGGCAAGGTCCTGATGTCATCGTAAGAGCGTGACTTCGCCGGCAGCAGGTAGAACGCTTTCGAGACAGACCTCGCCGTCTCGATGTTGGAGCACGAGCGTTCCAGCCTCGATGACGCGGCCGGCACCATGCGGCCAACCCCGGACTCGCTATCGTCGGGTGCGGCGCTGATAGCATCCTTGTCGGCGCCGTGACTGTTGTCACCGGATGAGCCTGAGCCCCCGACGAGGTCGACGTCAGACAGGCCCCTCTTTATCAAGGCCTTGTCGTCGTTCTCGTCCCGGCCTTGGTATGCCAACTTGGCGGCTGTGTCAGCGACAACCTTTGTATAGCATGCTGGGGTATTGTCACTGCTTTTGACGATGACGGCGGTGCCCGTCCTGTCCATGAACTCCACTGGTTTCACCTTTGGACAGTCGTTTCCATTAGCCTTTTTGGCGTAAGAAACATTGCTCATATCCTGCAATCATGCCATGGATGCCCATGCACAAACTCATTATCTTTTCAAAAGTACTATACCAAAATTCGCCAGAGAAAACTGAGGCCACCACTAACCTTTGATTTCTTCCTCTTGCCACCGAGCAGAGCAGAGAAGCAGCTGGTCTTGGCCATCTCGGACAGTCACACCGCACTTTTCGAACACTTCAAAAAAATTTCTTCTAAAGACTTTGTGCAAGGAATAGGTAGGAGAAGCAGCCAGACCGGCGTCGGATTTCCTTAGCCGTTGTCTATGGGAGAACCCTTCCGACGGAGAAAAGCGGAGATAGGAACGGTGCCTGCATCCTCCCGTGCCCGCACGTCGGTTAAGACGCCGTGCGGCGGTGCGGTGGAGAAGGCCAGAGTGATCGCAGAACTGGGGAAGCCGTCTTAGCCACCAGCTAGCGCTGCATGCAGCAAGAAAAGGCGTCATCTGATTAGTGATCACCGTCTCAGCACGTCACGATTAGTAACGAGGATAGGAGTCCGGAGATAGCACGAGAAAAGATCGAAGAGGAGAGGGGGCCATTACCTGTCGAGCCAAGATTGCAAAGGAGACGGCCAAGAACCCGCTGATGCAACAGTGCTGGTATCTTTCAGTCTGGGTTGGAACCTAGCAGGAGAGGTGGAAACCGACGAGTGGCGGAGAGGGCAAAGCAAGCGCGCGTGGTGGAGAGGAGGGGGAACGGGGCCGTGGTAGAAATAGCGAGGGAGGGAAAAGGGGTCGGTCGAGATCGCAGGCCGCAACCTACTACGAGACGGTTGGTGCAGCCCGCGACGCACACGCGGGGCGGACGAGGCGGTTGGGGCTGGCGCACGGCAGCTTCCGACTTCACCCGGTCGCACTTGAATTGCTTCTATCAAGTGAAACATGTATGAGATGTTTAAAGAAAAAAAACCATCTATGTATTTAGCTGCTTAAATGAAATCATCCTATTCCAGGATATATAAATTTTAAAAATGTTTTCTATAAATACTGAACTATTCTATTTACTAAATACAATAGAACTAAATGATACAGAACCATTCTATTTTATTTAACCTTTATCTCATCAACCAAACATATCCTAGGCAACCATGTGCCGTTTGGACTTGTTCTGGTTTAATTTGGCCCTTGCAACCTCGGGTCGGTCACGTACGTGATACTGAGATAAGAGTTCCTTTTGGACAGCGTGCTTTAAAATACTTTGGCCGCTTCACGGAGCCGACGTTTGCCTGGGTTGTCTCCTGTTCGGTGTTGTCGGGTTCATTTTATCAACACACCGTCAATCTCGAAACCCACCGTTCATCCTAGGATAACAGTGCTCTCTCCTTCTCGTAATATAAACTAGTAGGGTGATCGGTGTATTCGCACGGCTAGATTTTTTTTAAAAGTTTATAGTATCAAATGATATAACTTATATGCTTGAGAATATATTAACGTATTTTATAGGCTATTTAGATTTTTAAGACATTATAAACATTAGAAATGACAAGAGAAGCTTGAAGAAAAATTCAACTTAAGAAATGTAATTGAAGTAAAAGCTTTGATACAAGAAAATCATTAAGAATAATAAGTTGTTAGGGGTTCTTAGAAACATAGCAACTCTTCATCTTGTATAGATCATATAGCTATATACTCTTGTTCTTTCTCTATTAATAACCTTTTTTCAAAATATATGCAACATATATACCTCTATTTAATCTCAAGTAATACGCTGATTATTTTACATGGTATTAGAGTACATTGCTCACGTATACACTAATACATCATGGGTGACTTACTTTGAACGTATCTTCCTCACACGCTGGTTGTCCCGCAGAACTATATGTTTTATATCTCTTATTGATTGCCCCACAACTTTTCTGCTTCAACTGCCAATAGCAAGCCCATTTTTTTATCAATCCCTCTCAACTGCTACCCTTTTATTGCAATACTATATCGTATAACTATATTCTATTTCTCTCCAATTATTACTTAGTGCTGAATGTTACGACATAAACATGCAATGCATACATTTACAACTATTGCTTATCCCTACAAGGGACACCCGTCATGCTCTCACCAGTGGACCCAAGCATATTATGCTCTCACCAGTGGCCCTAAGTATATTCTATAGAGTAGCGTCATCTCTACTCTGAGTTTTTTGCAACTTATTTTGATTCAAATGAATTCATGCAGGCATATACACATGCAAGATATTATACATGCTTGATTTACGCTTGTCCCATATCGGTCGCTTCTCTTATTCAACGTTGGCCAACTCAACGATGTTGCTTCCTCACTAATGCGGTGGCCTACCATCTTCAATGATGCTAGTATGTTTGATTTAGTGTTTATCTAACAATATGAAGAATTTTCTCACCATCGCGTGTGATGTTATGTCCCTCAGTAACGATGGCACGTTTCTAGCTACTCAATGGATATATATATCCTCTGTAGCTCGTCTTCCATGCAAAGCGTCATCTCCTCTCTACTAGGGTCTCCCCATCATCAAGCTTCTTTTGCTACTGACTTCTTCAACAATGCACACGCTCACCACAAGTCATTGCGGCTTTTGGCTCACGACTTTGGCCTTTCTCTTTTTAGTTTATATTCCAAATTTAAGTTATTTTTTGTTGAATTCATACAGAAATCCAATAGCTAATGTTTCTTTAATTTAGCTAATGTTTATTTAATTTTTATGCCGGATTAAAATATTTGTTTAGGGATTTTATGTAGAAATTCGTATAGAAATTGAATTAGAATTCTTGTGCAAAACAAATTAGCATTTTTTGTTTGTTTGTATTCCAAATTATATTTACATGTCGTTGGATCATACATGACATAGATTTTTTTTAATAAAGTTTTAGGTTGGAATCATTTACAAATCCAATAGGTATTCTTTTATTTCATTTTTATTCCGAATTTAAGATATTTATGGATTTTACTTTAGAGTTTGTATGAAAATTAAATTGCTAATTTATTTTCATTTTTATTCTAAATTTTAGTTTTAGGTTGGTACTCGTATACAAATCCAATTACTAATTTTCAATTAATTTTTGTTTCCAATTTTATTTTTATTTTGATGTTCGTATGTAAATCAAATTGCTATTTTTATGTTATTTTTACATAGAATTTTTTTTTATTGCGCTTGATGTGGACTCTTCTTTTAATCCAATGGAAATCAAATTCCTATTTTTTATTTTTCATTCCTAATTTCAGTTTTTTGTTAGAATTTGTATACAAATCCAACTACTAATTTTATTCCAAATTTCAGTTTTATTTTAATGTTTGTATGGAAATCAGATTAGTAATTATCTTTCATTTTTTATTTTGATTTTGTTTAAACAAATATTCTGAATTTCATTTTTATTTTGATGTTCGTATGGCAATCAGATTATTAATTATCTTTTATTTTTTATTCCAAATTTTTTGTTGTACTTGGACTCTTTCTTTTAATAGTATGGAAATCAAATTTATGATTTTATTTTATTTTTATTCTGAATATCTGTTATTTTTGTGTTATACATGACACAAACTCTTGTATTGTACATGACACAAACTTTTTCTTTTAATCTAGATCGTTATAATCTGTACCCACAATGATTAATGGTGTAGATCTTTCTTTTTTTATTTGATTAATGTGGGAATTTCTAGCCTTAAGAGCGAACATGGTGGATTCTTTTGCTCGTTTTATTCTAAATTTTAGTTTTAGCTTAGTATTCGTATACAAATCCAATTACTAATTTTCAATTAATTTTTGTTTCGAATTTTATTTTTATTTTGATGTTCGTATGAAAATAAAATTGCTAATTTTATGTTATTTTTACAGTGAATTTTGGTTTTTTTATTGGACTTGACGTGGACTCTTTCTTTTAATCCTATGGAAATCAAATTCCTATTTTTTATTTTTCATTCCTAATTTCAGTTTTTTTGTTAGAATTCGTATGCAAGTCCAACTACTAATTTTTATTCCAAATTTTAGTTTTATTCTAATGTTCATATGGAAATCAGATTACTAATTATCTTTTATTTTTTAGTTCATTTTTTTAGCTTTTATTCTGAATTTCAATTTTATTTTTATGTTTGTATGGCAATCAAATTATTAATTATATTTTATCTTTTATTCTGAATTTTTTTACTTGGACTCTTTCTTTTAATAGTATGGAAATCAAATTTCTGACTTTATTTTATTTTTATTCAGAATTTCAGTTATTTTTGTATTGTACATAACACAAACTCTTGTATTGTATATGATACAAACTCTTTCTTTTAATTTAGACCGTTATAATCTGGTCTCACAATGATCAACGGTGTAGATCTTTCTTTTTTTAATTAATGTGGGAATTTCTAGCCTTGAGAGCGAACGTGGTGGCTTCTTTTGCCTCTGCTTTAATATTATAATAGATTCATAACCCATCACACGTACAACCTAAGGAGTCATATATCTATCTAAAAATAAAAAGAAATATAATAAAAAATAAAAAGATAATTAGTAATATGATTTCCATAGAACATCAAAATAAAACTTAAATTCAGAATAAAAATTAGTAGATGGATTTGTATATGAATTCCAATCTAAAAAACTAAAATTCAGAATAAAAAATAAAAATAGCACAAATCTTGAAGTTAAGTGAAGGGGTAAGTAATCGTCACCTACTATTCATTTATGTTTTAATATTTGTGTAATTGTAAAAAAAGAAAAGCATGGAAGCACCTCTCAAGAAGAAAGAGTCCACGTCAAGTACAATAAAAAATTGAAATTCACAGTAAAAAATAATAAAAATTAAAAGTTGGATTTGTATACGAATTCCAACATAAAACTAAAATTTTAAATAAAAAATAAAATACAATTGGCAATTTTATTTACATACGAACTCCAAGTAAAATCTCTAAATAACTTAAATTAGGAATAAAAATGAAATAAAAAATTCCAACTGTATTTGTATACGATTCCAATCTAAAACTATATAAAAAACTCCAAGTCATGTATGATCCAACAATATGCAAATTTGGAATAAAAATCAAATGATAATTAGCAATTTAATTTTTATTTGAATTTTGAATCAATCTGATTTCTATATGATCTTCAAAGTAAAAAATAAGTATAGAGAAAGAATCCATCACGTAATCGGTAAAAAAAGAGAAAGATCTACAACGTTGATTGTGGTGAGGACCAGATTATAATGATGTAGATCAATGAGATATAAGATTGAAGTATGTATTAGAATGCAAAACCGCATGCAACTAACTAAAAACTACATGTATAAATGCATTGCACTGAGTACATGTAGTACCTCTATTGCGCCACGATGATGATGGCACAATGTTGAGTGCAGTGAGGAGAGTCTAGCAAGTATGCACTATTGTAAATGGATATTGGAGAGGTAGAATAGCTTGAGGTTGGGGAGCGCTGGTGAGATAGGTCCAATGTGACCGGTGTTGAGGTGTCATGTGATGTGATCAAAGCGGTCAAAGCATATTTAAGGATGAGCAGGGCACCTGCTTCGCTATCGATGGCAAAGCAGATATAGTAAAAGGAGTATGAGGAAGCATGGTGAGACTGTTCCTGAGGTCATGTTGTCGCTTTAATTAATTAATTAATGTAGCCGCAACGCTGTGAGCGGTGAGGTGCACGGAAGAAGAGAAAATGAGGTTTATCGATGGGTGGTAAGAGCCACTAACGCTTTGTTTTGATTCTTGGTAGAAAGATATGCAACAAGGGTGGAGTAGTGGACGAGAAGATGGAAAAACAAAGATAACATAAGCCGTGGTAGAGGTAGAAAATAGATACAGGGGGAGCCGAGTAAATGCAACTATTTTTTATGCTAGACACTAAAGAAGAAATTCAATGGATATGCCTGGAAGATGCCATAGACGTGCTTCGAGTTCTAAACATGTTCATCTTGAGTGGCTATATACATGTTTGAAGTTATTTTAGCCTAGAAGATCATACGGGAATAAATAACATTTATGGTAGGATGAGGTGAGCCATGCCCCACCCCACTCCCAGTCAGACCCCCTCCCTCTGCCATTGAACCTATAGTTTTGCATGCCAAATGCTATGGATCTCGATGCCACATGCCTTAGTGTCTAATTGACCATTGGGTCTAAAGGGTGGAAGAGAGACTTAGACAAAGAGTAACAAGACACGTGGATACATAAGGTTAAAACGGTAGGAGCAGTGCATTATAAAAATACTTTTAACTAAAGGTGTATTTGTACAATTTTGAACTGCATTGATTGGGAAAAAATTCCACTTAAGTTTCCTGGAGATGAATTATGAGTTTCCTCGAGATGTCTTCTAGCTATAGGCCTTTTATAACTACAAATGTGAATGATACACAACAAATCTAGCTGCTCGATTGCGTGAGCCACCCTACTAGTTATAATATTAAAGAAGAGTCAAAAATAAGTCACCGTTTACTCTCAAGTCTAGAAATTCCCATATTAATCGGAGGAAAAAGAGAAAAAGCTATACCATTAATCGTGGCGGGTCCAGATTATAACGATCTAAATGAAGAGAAAGAGTTTGTGTCATGTATAACACACAAATAACTAAAATTCTGAATAAAAATAAAAATATATAAATTTGATTCCATTTGAATTCCTATGTAAACTCTCTAAATAAATATAATTTGGAATAAAAATAAAACGATAATTAGCAACTTGGTTTGTATACAAATTTCCAACAAAAAAACTGACATTCAGAATAAGAAATAAAAATTAAATTATCAATTTGATTTTCAGATGAATTCCTAAGTAAAATTCCTAAACAAATATAATATGGAATAAAAATAAACAAAAAAAAATTCAATTTGGTTTCCATGAAAATTCCAACCAAAGATAACTAAATTCAAAATAAAAAGTAAAATAAAGTCAGCAATTTGGTTTCCATGAAAATTCCGACCAAATATAACTAAATTCAATAAAAAGTACAATAAAGTCGGCAATTTGATTTCCATATGAATTCCTAAGTAAAATGTCGATGTCCAAGACCTAAGGTTCCTTAATTGAGCTTATGAAAAATATGATTGTAGGCTCTTAGTAAACAAGATGAGGAAAATAATATATAGGGATTGCCTCTTTATTAGCCAAGCGACTCTACAGAGTATACAAATTATAGAATGAATACTCTCAAATATCTATTGCTTATTCTGGTTGCGAGTTAGATTTCTGATGCCTTCAACAACATAGATTGGTCCCCTATTTATATCAGTTGAAGAGGCGGCAGTTATTCTCCATAGGGATGTCATGTAACCGAGAGGTGTCTTCCCGCCAAATGGTGTCTTCTCGCCAAATGGTGCCATTTTCATATATAACTTTCGGGTAGTTATGTATACTTGTCAGATAACTGTCTGCACAAAGACATGTGCGGGGATTACCGCTCGTACCCGACCAGTTCACTGGTTGGGATGACTATTTCACTTGTCAGGGACGACCAATGCGAAGCAAAGTTTATTGACCATCTTGACTGAACTGGTCAGAGACTTAACTATTCGGATAAGGGTGGGCTTTCGTTCTATATATTATGGACTTTATATATTGTAGGCCCATTAATAGAGTATAGTCATGAATAATTGAGGGTCCAAATAAGTAACAGACTTTTAATCCTTGTCATAAAACACCTAAATAAATATAATTCAACATAAAAATTAAAAAAAATTAGCAATTGAATATCTATACTAATTCCAACAAAAAAATAACAGAAATTTGGAATAAAAATAAGAAAAATTGAATTTTGATCTGAATTCCAAAGTAAATTCCCTAAATAACTAATTCGGTATAAAAATTAAATAAAAATCAGCAATTGTATTTGTATATAAATTCGAAAAAATAATTGAAAATTAGGAATAAAAAATAAAAGAATATTTACAATTTGATTCTCATGCGAAATGCAAAGTAAAATCCCCAAATAACTAAAATTTGGAATAAAATAAATAAAATTAGCAACTCAATTATATACCAACTCCAAATAAAAAATAATTGAAATTTTGAATAAAAACTAAAAGTTATAATGTAGATACCACGAATGTTGTCGGAAGAGACCACAGATGAGTGCAATGGAGTCAATTTGTCCTAAAAGAAGACATTGCCTCACGGGGAAACAAAAAGCCACAAAGGCTATATCAGAGATGAGAACAACGTCGTGTTACTCAGTGGGGTCATTGAAGAGAAAAGTCAAAGTCGAAAGAGCCAAAAGCCACGATTACAAGTAGTGAGTGTCAGCATTGTTGAAGAAGTCAGTGGCCAAAGAATCTTGATGATGGAAAAGCCCTAGTAGAGAGGAGATGAAGCTTTGCATTGAAGGCGGGCTATGGACGATATGAAGCCATTGGGTAGGTAGGAACGTGCCATCGTTGGTGAGGGGCATGATGTCACCTGCGATGACAAAAATATTCTTCTCCATATCGTTAGACAATAACTAAAGCAGATATGCTAGCATGGGAGAAGATGTGAGGTCATCGTAGTTAGTGGGGAAGCCAAATCATTGAGTTGGCCGATGTCGAATAAGAGAAGCGACCGACGGTAGACAAACGGATGTCGAGCGTGTATAACATGCATGCATTCATACGAATAGACATGCATGCATTCATACCAATAGAAACAATGAGGAAAGAGCTCGAAGTAGAGATCGCGCTACCGTAGGGAATAGGCTTGGGCCACCAGAGAGAGCATGACGGGCGTCCTCAGTACGGATAGGCGACTGTTGCACATGTATACATGTTGATGTCACAACATTCAGTATTAAGTAATAATTTGAGATAAGTAGAAGATAGCTATGAAGTAGAGTATTGTATTGGAAAGAGTAGCAGTTGAGAAGGATTGATCAAGAATTGGGCTTGCTATTGGATGTAGAAGCAAAAAAGCCGTGGAGCAATTAAGAAGACACATGGTTCAGTGGGGCAGCCGGCGGTGAGGAAGATAAGTTCAAGTTAGGTCGCCCATGGTGCATCGGTATACGCGTGAGCAATGTACTCTAATACCATGTAAAATAATCAATGTATCGTTTGATATTAAATAGAGGTACATATGTAACAAACAGCTTGAAAAAAGTTACTAATGAATAAAGAGTAGGGTTATGCATCTACATGATCCATGCATAATGAAGAGGTTCTACATTTCTAAGAATCTCGCCAACTTATTATGCTCAATGATTTTCTTACATCAAAGCTCATACTTCAATTACGTTTCTCAAGTTGCATTTTCCTTCAAACTTTTATTGTCATTTCTAATGTTTATGATGTCTTAAAAAATCTAAATAGCCTACGAGATACGTTAATATATTATCAAACATATAAGTTATATCATTTTATACTACAAACTTTAAAAGAAATATAGTTGCAAATGCACGGGCCACCCTGCTAGTTAAACCTAATCAAGAAGAGAGGTGCTTCTATGCATTTTCCCTCGATGCATGTTGCACAAATCTTGAAGCAAACGAAGAGATAAGTAATCACTATATACCTTTCATTCGTACTTTAATATTTATGTAACTTTCGAAAAGAGATACATAAAAGCACATCTCAAGAAACAATTAATGCTATTGGATCATACATATTTCTATTAAATGGTATACTGTAACTAATTATCCATTTTTCAAAATTAAACGAGAGTTATACGCCGAAAATATTATAATAACTACACATTTAATCTTCACACTAAAATTATATTACGGAGGGATACTTAAAAATAATAATGACCTATAAGTAATTCTCGGAGTCAGAGCTGCAACTGGACAAAACGATCAACTCATGTATTGTCGGTTTCGATCCAGATGTGACCAATACGAACCTGAACGCGAACACGAACCTTGAGAGAGAGAGATTTGTTCCGAAATCAAGCGGTGCCGGTGCGTGCATCTCGCACCTGGCAAAAGTGAAAGGCTCACCGCGGTTTGGGCCAGGTTGCCAGCTGCGGGACGTGACGGCAAGGGCCACTCCATGACACCCGCACGACAGGCGTGCCTGCAAAACTCAGTCCGTATCCGCCCCGCCGTGAGGGCCGCTTCGTCCATCTCCCGCGTGCGACAAGCTGCTCCGGCACACGCACGGCCCCTCCTGCAGCCTCCGCCCGTCCAAGCAACAAACGCAGAACGACGACGGTTCAGAATATGCCGTGTTTAGCTCCATTTTATATGTCAATTCGTTAATCCGTGTGGGTGTTAGCTAGTGCCATTTCCAGGGTCTATCTCTTGGCCGTCCTCGTACGTATAGAGTGTGCCGTCCCTTTCGTTGGATTAATTGCTGGGTTGCCCCCCTCATCTTATTGGATTTCTAACGTTTCTCTTCTTGTGACGTTGCGAGTCGCGACTGCTTCTTCCGAGTTTTGGTGCACTGTATCGCAAGAGGATATATAGAGATGCTCGCCAATGCTGAGAGCTCGATCCATCACCCTCGCTTCAAGCTCCCAACCAACGTCAACTGAAGATAATGGATAATATCCGATCGAACGGAAGGCGCACGACCATTGTTCCTTTGTTATCGCAAACAAAAGCATCTCCGGCAAGAATCCAGCCGGCTCTCGTTCGCTACACGTCTTTAATGAAGGGTGTGTTTGGTTAGTGGGATGAGGTTGAATGGGATGGGATGATCTTGTACCATTTGGTTCTATTGTTTTGGGTGAATGAAATGGTTCAGCATCTACAGGGAATATTCCTCAAATTTGTATCAAACCGTCTGGGACGGATGGTTCCATTCAAGAACCAAACACATGGATGATATTTTTCGAACTATCTCATACACGTACTACTGCGCAGTATAAAGAACCAAACACACCCTAAGACCAACGATCTTAAGCGTGTGGTAAAGACAAACCTTCTGCACGTACGGGATGTTGAATTTGGGTGTGATACAAATTGTTTCCTACTTCATTTCAAATATACTTTTCTACATGAAGTATGTTATATATATATACTACTATAAATATATCCTAGTCCATAGAAAAAGCATGAGTCCTTGTAAATATCACCTCAAATAAGGATATAGCTATTTTGCTTCCGTGGTTTTTTCGAATGGGTTTTCTATGTAAAATCCGTATCTTTCGTGTTTTCTTTGATCCTATATTTTTACCGTGTATTTCGTAACAGAGGAATAAGATGCAGCGGGAGCAAACACGCTGTACTACACATTCCTTTAGCTACCTTGTTCAAGATGCCTGGTCGGATTCGCCAGCTTTCCTGTCATTCCCCAAAGATATCACCAGTCTACTTTACCTCTCGCGCCGCTTCGCTCCACCGTTGAATGATAACTCACCTAGTTGAGCTCCTGTACACCACAAGAGCTTCCAAATCCACGATATGCATGAACATGACCTAGCTGATGACCATGACCAAAACCCACGATGCACGACCACACGAGTCGCGATCACGGCCTTCTATTTGTATGGTTTACCTCGTCCATGGACAAAACTAGAGAATAATTTTATCGCCAAGAAGGCACCTATCTACTTTAAAGCGAATCATGAAGTCCTATGTTATTATCAAACGCTATGTACAAAGTGTGAACACACAGCAATGAACAACCGTCCGTTCCTACCATTCGGATTTGATAATTGTTTTCATATGCAAACAGCCTGACAAATTTCAACTACAAACAGTCTAATAGGCCAATTATTAGACTTTATTAGTTTATACTATAGTTCAAATCCTACAACTGGTTGAGGGCAGGATTGAAATCTACAAATCACATACGCACCTTTCCTTGGACATTGGTTGGGGAAATTTTACGCGCTCGCAAAAGTCTTCGGTATCCCGGTAAGACGTCAAGTTTTTTTCGCTCGTTTGTGATGCCCACAACAGCTTGTTGCTTGCGGAGTAGAACTGCATTAATTACGCATGCGAGTGAATTGTCATCTTCAACCTCGACCTGTCAGATTAGGGTATATATTTTCCATATTGATTTGCCTTTGATCAGAGTCAGAGGCCTTTCTTTGGGTCTATTTTTTTATACAAGTCAACCCTTCGGGCACGATGTACTGGTCCAGTAGCTCCGGCGAAACCATAACCTGGCCAGCTCTTACTCTTCTTTAATTCCGGTAGGAAATTTGCTGCAAGTTAGGCTGATTGAGCGAATAACTGAAGTGCTACCAGTGTGTAGAATTTTTACCGCATCCAAAACTAACGATTAGTTCTTACTTCTTGATTAGTACCGCTCCATTTTTCTCTGGGGGACGAGGAGGGAAAAGAGGCAATATCTCCTCGGCTTTTGGGAGCCTCGGTTACGACGACGGAAGGGCTTCTTGGTCAATTATGTGCAACTCCGATCCCTACTAGCCTGGCAAGGACAAAGCGGAGATGCGATGAGCGTATTTCGTAGCTTCAGTGGTTTGGCTCTATTCAACTTCTAGCATTCATCTTGTTTGGACCAACAAAAAAAGAAAGAAAACACCTTGACGCTTCTGTCCGCATCACGGTTTGCAAGTCAAAACTCCGCACCACGTTTTCATTCAGAGTCTCGCGGCGGCCAAATGCCACCGGCATGCATCGCGCGGGAATGCGAGACTGCGAGGAAGATGGCTCCAAGACTTACAGTTGTATTACCTACAGCACTTTGAGCACTGCATTGGCATGTGATACTAGGAGTAAACTATTATTGGAAGTAGCACTTGGTAAAGCTTTTTTGTTTTCCTGTTTAGCAAGTCACATCCAAGTTCTTGTGAAGCAGCAGGAAACAGGAAACTTCGAACCGATGAGCTCACAGCATCAACGGCGGCTTCCGGACGGGGACTACCGACGGCCGGCGACAGCTGAGTCTGGCGGCTACGAGCTCGCGCGGGTTCTGGGGCGGTGACCGGTGGGGAGCACAGGACCGGGAAAGGAATAAAAGGAAAAGAAATTTTAGGCCGGCTGGGCATTTGCACGATGGGTGTAATGGGCCGCAATATGCATGCCCATAATTGCGACGTGATACAGGGTTTATTTTGCAAAACGTCCCTTCATCACTCTTCCACTCGGATCGATCTGGGCCGCGCAATGTGATCGGACGGTTCAATGGATCCGGCGCCGCCTCCCGTGCTGACCGATGCCATCTGCGAGGTGAGATAGCATCTTCTCCCTTCGTCAGGTTCAGCCAAGGCCTCGTGGTTAGTGGTACTTATCCCTGGAGGGAATCTGATCAATCAGTGCAGCTGCATCGACGTTATCTTTGCCAGATGCAGTTCACTGATTCACTTTCTTGTCACTCTTCTATATGGACATCTAGATCAATCAGTACGCATAAAGCTGGAGTATTCTGCTCCCCTGTGTATGTTATTTGCTGTCGCTTTGGAGAATTATTGATTCGAGTTTGATACGTTCGGTGCGTCTGGACTGGTGGTCATGTTTGTGGCTACTAAGCTTTCTACAGGTCACTAAGAAAGCTTTCTTCTGCTTGCTCAATGGCAGCTAATCTTCGGGAGAAAGATCTTCTCACTGTAACTGTTTTGTGGCTCAAGGAGCAACGCTGCAACAGTTGGTCCAAATCAGCAGGGTGTCCCAATTGTGCATACAGTAAAAGAGTAAACATAGCGATTTACCTATAAACTGCCGGGTTTGATATGCCATGCAGAATCAGCTTGCAGTTTCTCAGTTAGGCTTTATGCAATCCATCTTCTGAAATATAGAATCCTTTATTTTTCTAGCCCCCTTATAAACACCTTTTTTTTCTTCAAATCTGACCTCTTCCGAATAAGTTTACAAAAATAACCCCTTTCGTAACTGCGAAAGACGCGGTAGGTGATATATATTATCTATCACGCTCGTAAAGCTCGTTAGCTTTCTAAACAACTGTCGATCATAGAGAGCTCAGTAGAGCTGCTATCGAGCAACGGGAGCTCAGCTGGAGGCTTACCTAGCGTGGGGTCAAGCGCGCGAGCTCCTTCTAAGCTAGGGGAGCGCGGCACCTAGGTGGATCAGCACTGTTGCCGTCAGCTTAAAAAGATACTGGGCTCCACGGATGCCGAAGGTGACATGTGTCACTTGCCGCGCCTTCCGCAGTCAGATAACAAATTTATTTTTGAAACTTATTAGGAAGGAGGTCGGATTTATAAAAAGTTCATGAGTGAACTAGAAGCGAACGGCTTGTAATGGGAGGGAATCATATTGCTAAACAAACTTGAAGATCGACATTTCAGTCAAATATCCTATTGATTTGAAGGAAAATACCCTGGTTTTCGTATGGGCAGCGATAGCAATCCCCAGTAACATACACTGATATACACTTCTCTGAACGTTTTCCACAATTTTTGGAAGAGTGCATCGTGTACGTTTTCTAAAGCGGGTAGCTACACATACCGGCACCAAGCCTGCAAAAGACCTCAACTCCCAAATCAGAGGAACAGTATACAAATAGCAAAGGAAGTAAGTCCGTAACATCGCACACGAATTTGCAAAGCGGCTACAACAACAAAAGATCGATGAGAATCCCATGGAGATCAGCAGAAGTTTTATGTCTTTGAACCAAAATTTTACTCGAAGCCAAAAGGCCTCCAAGATACAAGCATCTCTCCTTTTACATGATAAAGGTTTATAACAAACATTATTCCGAGATTGATAGAACCTATACTCATAAACAAAACAACAGAAAAATAAAAAGAAATAAGAAACCTGTGGACTTATCCAGCTACAGCACAATCCACAAACTCGTCAGAGTTTTTTTTATTGCTAAATGCTGATTCCACCATAACATCTAAAGTCGAATGGTCTTGCATTCAACTTATTCTAATTTACTGAATCTTCTATATTGTCAGGAGCAGGAAGCGTGGTCACAAAAGGAAAACTGTATAACTAATCGCGAGACATGAGAAAGGTTCTTTTAGCGAGGCTTTCATAGAAGAGTATGTAGCCATTATCAGTGTTACCACTGAACTCTTGTGCTGAGCCAAAGAATGTCTGTACCATGGACTCATCAGTCATCTCGACATTCTCGTCATCAAAGAACAACCAGTGGTTGTGGCTCTTTACCAAGCTGATATAGTGGCCGTGATTTGGCCCACTTCCGACATGAACTAGCACAGCAAAAAGGGAATATTCCAAGTCTGAGTTGTCAACAGTGTTGATGAGTTTAAGCTCCAGAGGGAAAACAACTCGGTATGATAGCTTTTTGTAGCGGCCAAGCTGCTCGATGTACTTGAAACGCTTGAGATGAATTACCAGGATGTTTGGTGGTTTTTTTATCTTCATTCTTTTCTGTGCTTCTTGTAAACTGAAATTAAGAACGATTTCCATCACAATCCAAGACAAACAGAGATAATCCAAATAAATGAAAATGCGCTAGTGATACCACAATTTTGATGTATGAAAATCAGAGCAAAATATAACAAACAAAAGGAAATTGAAATGTCTGCTAACATTCAAAATACACAACTTTTGTGAAGTACAGCTCAGAAGCTCCATGCGCTAATGCATGGTTTATCAGCAGATTTAAACACATTAAATCAAGCAAAACGAGCAGAAGTAGTAATTAACACGATCAGAAGCCCAGAGATGCCACTATATTGAATCACTATATGTGCCACTGAGTGTAGCTATGCTACAGAATGTCAACCAGGAGGAGATAGAGATATTGGATATGACATGAGGAAACAATTAACGAGACTAACATACCTGCAGCATTTGTCACAGAAGAACTTATCCTCAGCATTCAAAGTCTCTGTTGAGCTGAAGTTTTTAAGACAGCTGGTGATTGAACTATTCTGTTCAATATCCAGGCTCAGATCAAAAAATGTTTCATCTCTATCAGTGACAGTTTCACATCTTAGACATCTTGTTTCATTAGTCAATATTCCCTAGAGAAATAATAGAGTAGCAGGCTCATTCCGATTGTAGTAAGAGCAGACATTGAAGTACACACACGCGTGCAAAAAACATGCTGGCAGAAATGGATGAAAACTCACCTGGAAGCATTTGTGGACCAGTGTAGCAACTGGTTCTTTTTTACTACCATTGGGTTGACCATTGATAGGGCCATTTGAGTTCTTTTGCAAAGATGAATTTTGAAGATGTTCTCTAACAGCATTAGATTCTTTCTCAAGAATGTCAACCAGCTCATTCAGCAGAAAATTCAGAAATTCATGAGCATCCTGTGAAATAGTGTTTCAGTCAATGGTCAATTTCCAGGTAGATCTTCCAATGAAAATGTACAAAATACAATATCCCCAAACTTACACTAACATGTCAAAGAATATAATATAAATGGCTTAAGCTTGAACGTAAACTAAATTTTCTTTGCAACAATGAAGTCCATATCTATTTTAGGAGTTTTACTATGGTGAAGCATACTATCACATCTCATCAGCCCAGGATTATCAGTTTCTCATTGACAACCAGCCAAAGCAGAGGTGACCTTTGTTAAAAATAGTCTGGGATCAATTCTAAACCATTAATGATTTGCCATATATACCAACGCAAACCCATCTATAATTGCTATCTATTTGCCATATATAGCATCCAATGCAAACCCATCTCTAGTTGCTATGTTGTAAATTCACACATGGGACATTGGGTGACATTTCGAGAGACTTAAGATCGTGCCCTGGTGGAATCCCTCATACACGATTTCTCGGTACTAGAGTCTAGAGAACGACATACCACTCACCAATAGGTTTTTTTTAAGTAGTAAAGATGTGAGAGGGTTATTGCAAAATGTTCATTCATGTGGCCAATGGCCCTCAAGTGCATCTAAATCTAGTCCATCCAAATCACATCCAACAAACTATATTGAGTTTGTATACAGCACCTAGGGGTAGCTTTGCAAGGGATATTCCTCCTACTTATTGAACATCTTGTCAAAGTAATCAGCAAGTTGTAACTTGTAACAAAATGCAGATACTCGAATTTCGTACTACACATATAGCATAGACAACTGGAAAAATATAATGCACGGGACAAAATTCACACAGACACTTGTCTACAGTCTACCAGCTAAATCCAGAGGTCCAGAGACCACATATTTTCTCAAAACTATGGATTACATATTGGTAAATGCATCATAATTCACCAAATGTATTACCTGGTGCATATAGCTGCGGAAAATCTCATTCTGTTTCTTCAGTCGTTGTATAAAACGCTTAGGAGCAATAACACCGGTTTTCTTCTTCTGGTTGCTGATCTGTATGAGCAAAGGAAACTAATAATTATATCGTTGCAATGCATTATCCATTCCTTCTCCAGCGTACTCCAACAGTCACTTTTATCAATTCATAGCCTCTAGGTAAAAGGAACTACCCAATGAACATTGGTTTTCAGACATAGATAATAAGGAACATAAAAAGCATTTGACTAGTATGTTAGCACCTATATATCCTCTCACTACAGAGTTAAACGCAAACCTTCCCATGAAATTGAAGTGTTAAAGCAAGGCAATAACAGATCCTGTCCTATGGAACTTTCCCATTTAACAGGTAGTATACTCATAATCATGCCTAGGTATATTACACAGACTTCTGGATGCTGCTCCGTAGTCCTGATTTTGACACGACCACCACTCCAAGAGGTTACTAACAGATGCCAACTTGTTCAAGAAACATAAATAGTATATTATAGGTCTCTCATGATAGACTCTCAAGGCAATAAACCATAAATGTTGTTCGAGAGTTAGAGCCTTAAGAGGTAATCCGATGTTATTCACGATACATGTGATAAGCGACCAGTTCCGATTCAATATGTTTATATGTGGATTCTACATGATGCAGGATATGCAGAAAAGTGAGGACAGAATAACAACAATCAATAGCTGCAATGATACCTGAGAGAACAGGTCAGCTAAACACGTCAACATGTTCTCTTCACCATCACCGGCGCTTTTATTGTTTGCATAGTGCTCCAGTAATTGCTCACGGAAAGGAACACAAAAATAAAGTGCCTGCCATAAAACGGGAAAACAATTAGGCCCATCTCATGAGGAATACATTTATAAATCAAGAAAATGTATAATTAGCTCCCTTCTCACAATGTTTCTGATCAAAAGATCTCCCATCCCAAAGCAAAACTCCTACATCTGAACCAAAGTGCTGTGTGTGATATTATACACTCATGTCGAGACATGCAGAAACCATGAGTTACCCCGATCGAAACAGGAACAGCATCTCATAATCAGGCCATCACAAAAAGTTATCCACACAAAATTGCAACCATTAAGAGGAAAAGAGGCGGCTCGACTCTGGAACCATGACGTCGTAGAACCTCCCCGCTCCCGTCACACCATCTCGTACGCAAATCTGACGCGACCTTCGACGCAACCGTCACAAGATCACATTTACCGCGCCACGATCCCGCGAAGATCACACCCCTCCTAGTCGTCCCGCACGGAGATACAACAAATCGCACGCAAAGACACCGCCACCGCCTTTGACGTGGGGGAATCGACAAATTCCGGCGTACCTGCAGGACGCTGTTGCAGTAGCAGGTGTTGCCGAAGTTCTCGAGGCCAAAGTAGCGCTCGCCCTCGGGGAACTGCTCGCCCAGCGCCTTCTCCAGCCTCGAGCTCGCCGCGCCCATCACCGCCCCCGCCCGATTCCCATTGCCCGCCGGCCCACAGCGACGAATCGGCGCGAGATCACTGCTGCCGTTCGTGGTAGTGCGATGGGAGGCGGTTAGATCACTGTGTCGGCGTGGCTTCCTAGTCGGGATTGATCGGAGGTTGGAACAGGGGCAGGAGGAATGGAGGAACGGGGAAAGGGCCAAGTAAGGGGGGAATTACTAACTTCAGGTTATTCTTATCGAAGATTGGGTAAGAATATCTTAATGTCTTTTCTTTTAATATAAGTTGTATAAATTTTAAAGTAAACAAAAAGTAATTAATCACCATATACACTTCATTCATACTTTAATATTTTACATCTGTAAAAAAAAAAGCATGAAAGCACTTCTCATGTCTTTTTCTTTTAACAAATGGTAGCATCAATTCATTCATCTGTCACCTTCTGTCTTTCTTAAATGCACTCTCCATAAGCGGTATCACCTTCTTCATCCCCTTACCTCCTCCATTCCCTTCTTCTCAAACTCAAAATAGTATTTTGTATGTCAAATTTTTGAAAACAAGTATTTTTAACTACTTTCTAAAGTTTTTTAAGTGAACTTTTCTAACCAAAAGTTTGTTGATAGAAACTTTTCAAACCGAAAGTTTGCTGAATAAAAACTTTTCAATCCGGAAGGTTTTGAATTGAATATTTTTCGGAGCTAAAATTTTTTGATTTAAATTTTTTTTCGAGTTGAAACTTTCTAATTTGAAATCTTTGATTTAATTTGTTTGAGTTGAAACTTTCTGATTTGAATTTTTTTTATTGAAAATTTTTCAAGATGAATTTTAAATCACTTTTTGAACCAAAAGTTTTTTTAATCAAAATTTTTCGAATTGAAAGCTTTTGTATTGAAAGTTTTCTGAGTTGAAACTTTTTGATTTGAAACTTTCTAATCTGAAATTTTTCGATCTAAAACTTTTCATGTTGAAAATTTCCCAGTAGAAACTTTTTGAGTTGAAAATTTCCGATTTGAAACTTTATAATATGAAACTTTCTGATTTAAAATTTTTCGATTTAAATTTTTTTCGAGTTTTAAATTTTGAGTTGAAACTTCCTATTTAAAATTTTCAAAGTTTAAATATTCTAATTTTAAGTTTTTGTGTTAGATAGGGAAGAAAGGGTAGGAGAAGTGCTAGGAAAAAAAAGGGAAGGGAGAGGTGGACGAAGAAGATAACATATGGTATTTTAGGAAGATGTCTTTAAATTTGTTAGTTTGAGGTTAATCCAAAATAACATACCTAATAAAGACGCATCGTGAGAGGAGTCAAATCCCACGGAAGTGGAGATTGCTGTGTCTTGTGTGCCACCGCCCTATTTCATCATGTCTATCTTATTTCAACGGTTTAGATCGAACTAGTAGTAGTCATTGTGGGGACAAAGTGCCGCTAGCTCGTAGAGCACGTAAGTATGATATCAACCATCTATATACTTTGCCACATAAAGCTTTTCCTTATACGAAGGAGAAAGAGAGCATAACCCTCTTCGTAAAGGGAGGGCTGTATAGACATCATAAAATATCATTATATGAGTTATTGTCTATAACAAAAACATTTTTCATATCATAATTAAAAGATTGTAAGATCTTACAGAGACAATCTTAAAATGTTATCAATTGTAAAAAGTTGACTTTAGATGACATAGAAGAGTATATAGACAAAAGTGGTCTCTACGTCCTAAACTAGATCACCGTATTATTAAAAAAAGGATAAAAGCCATGGCTTTGGGGACTACTTCTGAAACTCGAAAAGGGCATATGCAAAATTTATCACAAAAAATTTTATTCCACAAGATATAAATCACAAGAAAGTGGCTCATAAGAAATTTGAAGTGATGTGTATGGTAAAGGAGAGGCGAACCGGATAGCACAATTGAATTGATCAAGTCCCCAATTCGCAACATATGGGGGTATAGTAATACATCAAGATCAATATGTTAGAATACACGTCCTAAATATGGTCAATTCATATTACCAGGGCATTGTGTTCCGACAAATCAATTGAATAAATCTATGATTTGCTGTACCCACTAAATCCTGCTTGTTGGAAAGAGCCTCCTGTAGAAGGCTCATTGTAAGCTAGAACCCTTCTAATGTGGCTATCTATTCTTGGACTAAGATCACAAAACAATTGAAACATCTAGATATCTCATCTCTCTACAGGCCGGCATGCTACTCATCATTTCTTGGTTGCATCATCGGATGGAGAAAATTTCTTACTTTCATAGTCGGATGGAGGCGGTACACCGAATACCCAGTCAAGGACATTCAAGTACTTGGACCGAAAAACTTCTCTTTCCTGCGCATAACAGTGCATAATGATCGAAGTAGCCATACTGAATACCACTACATCGGCTCGCTTTATCTGCAGTATTGGAGGACAAAGTCCTGCATCCGTCATGCATGTGAAAAAGCTTTCAATAGCTCTGGCAAGGCAGTACAGGGATATCTCAATTCTCCTGCTCTTCTTCTCGATAAGCAATGCCAGACCCGTTGGAAACTGTCGTAGGAAAACAGTTTAGTATCTCAAAATGCAAGATTAGCACTTATTGATACTGAATTTATGCGGTAAAACTTCAGCCTTTGCTTACCGTGCCAAGAACAACAAGCGGAGTATTGCAACTTAGGAAGATTCTAAAAAGCAGGCATGTCCAAGCCCTGAAAATACAAAAGGAAACACCATGATTTGTCGTCCCAACAAGAAAGGTCGACGATACATCTACATTCCTATCATAAGATGATAGGAGTTGAAAATTTGAAATAAAAAATTGCAAACTCACCATGCAGATGCGCAATACACTGAGAGGAATAGACTAGATCTCGCTGTTCCTAGAAGACTCTTCCCTAGTATTGTGTAAGGACTGCATGTTGTGAGGGATGCAGCACATTTAGAGAAACTGCAACCTGTTGCAGAAACTGTAGTAGGCAGCATGACAGCTCGCACAGATAGATAGCGTTTATATTATGAACAACACTCATATTTGTCAACCTGAATAGGGCATACTTATCTGACCCTTTAATTCCTACATGAAGCATGATTACCCTTGGAATACCAGCCTCAATTAATCCAGGGTATGCATGGTTTTGGGCAGCAAAAAATGTTTTCCCCAAATATTAGAAACCAAACATGTCAGTACTTGGTATTATTATTGTATACCTTTTCAAGAGATCCTGCCGATGAACTACAAGTGCAGGAACTAGGTAGACTGGCACATAGACAGGGACTGCTCTTCCATATGCTTGTAACAAGAATGAAAAAAAATGTCCAGTGCATGACTGATTACCATGCACAATCTGGATTAAACAGAGGAGATTAGATAACGGAAAATTTCAGATTAACAGAAGGAATGAAAATTAACAAAAAAAATGGTAATAGTTTAGCTAGGAACAGTTATCTCATGGCAAAATGTTCTGCTGTAAAACTGACCCTTTGGATTGCATTCTTGATAGGCTATCAAATTATAATATGAATGTGATTCAATCATATGGGACCACATGATACCAACAGATCTGTAGCACATACCGAGCAAGGCACTTTCATGTTTGGATCTAACTTTAAGTCAACACCAACAGATTTGTAGTACTTCTCAATACCCACTAGGTTAGTGAAAGCAGTGTGGTTGACTATTTCCTTCACACCTTGCAAAATAACAAGATCCTTTCCACCATGCTTGTTTAGAAATGATTTATATGATGATGGCAAACTGTCCTGCTTTAGAATGTACGCAGATCTGCAGAAGAAATAATAGAGGAAAAATCACTATTCTCAAATGCTACTGAATATGTACAACAAAATACATACATGCTACTCACCAATGATCCGTGCATGATGCATATCTTTTTCAATGGTGTAACAAATGATTTAACTTATTGTCATAACAAGATAACAAGGGAAACGCCCTTGCATCTCAAAACAGGTTCTTTCACATTCTTAAATTTATATTTCAGACTATCAAGGCAATTTGTGCTGCTTAAAAAGCTGCATTCTGTTTTACACATTTTCTCAAAGATGCCGTATCATGGACATGAAAAACGTTCTGTTTTCCATTAAAGTTAGATGGAGGAGCATTTTAGATTCTGGTGAGATTAACAGACATGAAACATTGTATTTTTTAGTTTGCAGGCATTTTCGATGACATCAACAAAAATGCAAGGGCACGATCCAGATTTCGAATCGAGGGAAGTGAGGCGCACCTAAACCTGTGTGGGCAGAGCGGCTATGGAGGGCTGGTGGGCGGTTCTAGTGGCGCAGGGAAGTTGAGGAGGAGGGCGACGTCTCCAACGTGAGGAGGTGCGGCCCGATGGGCGCACGGGAGCAGAGGGCCCCAGGTGGAGGGCAGTGTCGGCGTGTCGCCGACATAAGGAGGCACAGTGGGGAGTCGAGGCGGCCCCATGGCTCGGCAACAGCGAACGTAGGATGTGACGGCGCTTGGCTCGATGGCAGTGATGACGGTGTACTTTGCCGACTGGCGGAGAGGAAGAAGTGCAACGGACGGTGTACTTCGCCGGCGAGCGGTGAGGAAGAAGTGCAGGTGCTGACCAAGGAATACACTGGATCAGCCTTTCACCAACCGTCTCCAGCCTTGACGCTGCAGATGTGACCGTCACCCACGGTCCCGTCCTTCACCCCTCGTGGTGCTGTGGCTATAGCCTTCACCGGCTGTCTCCTGCCACGCCAACACGGATCCGATCGTCGTTGCTCACTTGCTGTGCCCCCACCTACCTCCGCTTTGCTAGCACACGCCGGTCGCCTCACTGCCATCAGCGGAGAATACAGAAAGGAGGGAGAGCAAATGGGAAAATGAGGAGAGAGAGAGACAGAGGAATTAGATTTTTATAGTACGGGGCTATGGGCCGTACAATGGAACCCACACAATGTATTTTGTCATGTACATGTATTGTATTTGGGATTTGTATTACAAACAAACAAATTCATGCATGAATCTTGATGCAGAAATGGACAACAGAGATATAGTGTATGCATACAAAGGTTTGTGCATAATTCTCTCTCCAATAACCCCTCAATGTTGACCAGATAATGAGGTTATAGGCTAATATTGAGAACAGAGTTAGCACCCTACACATCCATATAGATTATTTATGCAAGGACAGATCATACTTTTTTTTTAACCGCAAAGAATCTCTACTGCTTAAAAAAATGTTAGTTGACGGAGACGCGATGTTAGCCATAGTGGAGCTTAGTTGGATGCAGTGGTAGAAACAAGGGCACGTTGTAGGCGAAGCATGGGAACGGAGCTGCGGTATGGGTTTGTGCGGAGCTTGGCATGACGTCGCTTGTGGAGCCAAGGGCATGGCATAGGCTAAGCCTGGCGATGACGGCTCAACACACTTGGAGAATATGAACTTTTTTTGTTCCGTAGCAACACACGGGCATTTAGCTAGTTATGATAAAGAATGACATTGGCTGTTCTTCATTACATTTATTTTCTCATTTTCTTAAGAAAGTAGCGTTTATGTGTTAGGAATAAGTAGCACAGCGGAATTTCTTAGATATGGGAACAGTTGCTCATGCTACTTTAACATTCCCAAAAAGAATATAATATGATTCAACGAACTGTTACTTGACCCATTTTTTCAATAATCATTACATGACTCATCTATATATTTGAAGTTGACAAGTACAACAAATTTTCTATGCATGCTAGACTAGTTTTTGGATATACTACAATATGGTCATAATGTCTAAACCATAGTTACCAAAAACGCGATACGGGATTCAAGTTCGTGGTTCGCCACTTTTTCTTCCAATTTCCACTACGAACATAAACCCTATACCTTAAACCGCTCGGGTTCGATGAATCCGGTTCGCGATCTGCGGGGCTTTACAGCGAATCCGGTAACCATGTTCTAAACAACTCGGCCCAATGAATATCCTTAACTATATTAACAACAGTTTTTATGCAATCTCTATACAAACATATAGCAGTGACATTGACATATATGACTACTACAACCTAAAAATGTATAGGAATTCTGAAAGGAACTTACAAAATTTGTGCAGATGAAAGACACATAAGGAAGACATCACCATGTGACCAAGTCAAAGGTTTGCAAATCTTTCCAAATCTTTTGCTCTTTATTCCAGAACGGGATGCAAGTACAGCAGCACGCATGAGAGTGTATATTGCCAAGCTAGTATGCTGCGTGCCCGGCCCCGTCAACAGCATAGAAGGACCAGCAATTAACCCAGCTAAAAATGACCTCCACCTTGCTGTTCTGAAGCAACAATAATATGGAATTATACATTATTAAAAAAAAGACTATGGTGTTATGATTTAAATATTTAATATTATGGTCACAAATATGCTAACTTACAATCGCTTTTCTAACTACTGTAAAGCATGAAGGCATGTTTGTGAGTTCTAGTTTGCAGTATTCCACAAGTGAAGCTTCAAGACACAAACAATCCAAACATCTTTTTCTCAAAAAAAAAATAATCTTGCTGTCGTTCTCTTGAAAAATAACCTAATCCGAATCAATAAATATAACGATTAGGGACTTCTGTTTCCAAAATACTCAAATAGACCCACCCTAGTTCCTAGATTCCACTACCCTTCAGTACAAAATGCTAATATTTTAGGTTCCAACAGGTTTAATAACCAGAAGTAGGAGGCATCCCCCTCAACCCCCAGATGCTTTGCAAAACAAGACATAACTGATAACAATAACAATTGAATATTGTTTCCTCTTTTTTTTGGCAAAAAAAAGGATAATTAATTCAATTCAGAAGGCAAATAAAACTTTCAGTTAGCTGTAACCTTTGCAAATTGAACTAAGTTGGTTCTAAGGAACTTATTTGGGTTAGCAAACAAACCATCTCTCCTGATCAAGCAGAAGCTTGATCACTTAAGATTTCCCCATTATCAACAAAAGTAATGCTACCAGCTTATTACCGCTGAATTACAAATTCATGGTCACTGATCTGTTTTGACATGCTACCTGGTAATATTATTACCAGTGTTACTCGGACACCCGTGTCCAAAAAATTTGCTGAATCGGACAACTCGAATCCGAGTCGGATTCTGACACCCATGTCCGATTCTAAGTAGCATTTCCCGTGTCCATTTTTTTTTTGCCGAATAGGACACCTGAATCCAAGTCGGATTTTGACTCCCGTGTTCATGTCCAAGTAACACTGCTTATTACCATCTAGGAAAGGGCAAAAGGTACAAAGACCACTGACAGAGCAGCAGGTGTTGTCCATAAAGCAACTCACAATTCCCAATTGCAAGTTGCCAGTAGTGTTACTCGGACACCCGTGTCCAAAAAATTTGCCAAATCGAACACCTCGAATCCGAGTCGGATTCCGACACCCATTTCCGATTCCGAGTAACATTTCCCGTGTCCATTTTTTTTGCCGAATCGGACACCCAAATCTGAGTCGAATTCCGACTCCCGTGCCCACGTAACACTGGTTGCCAGAGTTTCCCCTATTTTTTCTTTGAGCAGTGCTTCAATGCTTTCTCTCCTAATACAAGTTGCACAAATCTTGAAGCTAGCGAAGGGGTAAGTAATCACTATCTACCCTTTATTCATGCTTTAATATTTGTGCAACTGTAAAAAAGAAAAGCATTGAAGCACCTCTCTTTTTCTTTTCCTAAAGAGTTGTTCACAAAACTTCGGTTCAAACAATCATAACAAACAATGCACAACTAATCTTATCAAAACTAGCATTCCCTAATGCAAGAAGCAAAAGAAATAAAACCATCTTTTTCCACACTGAGAATTGTTTGCAATTGCAAAAACGATGAGCTCAAGTCCCCGCCAAAATCAACAATCTTTCCTTGCAATACACAGTGCCAAAGAACAAGAACAATTTTCATCACAATACAAATAATCCTCATCAATGCACATCTCCTAAAAAATATTAATAACAAGCAATAACAAAAGCTATACTGCTCATTTTCTTGCCCTTCTCTTCTTTAAGAATTGCTCAAAAACATCTCTCCAACACATAATTCCCACCAATTATACTTCGTACTCACACACATGTCATATTATCTTTAGCGTAACTAAGTAACTAACCAAAGCCAATGCCAACTATTTGCCCAAATCATCACTAAAGGAGTCATCCATCAACCTCGCTACATGCAAATCCGAAGTAGGGTTCACCACCGCCCCGCATCAAAGCTCTCATCTTTCCTTGCGATAAACAAGCAGGGAGGAAGTATTTCAACAGCGGGGTTTCAGAGAACTGACCTCTTACGCCCCCAGATAGCGGCGATGCACTCGTCCACGGAGACGTAGCTGCCGGCGAAGGTCCCCAAGAACAAGCCGTACCTCACAGTCTCCTTCAACGCCAGCACCGTCGCCTCCTCGTTCGTCATCGCTCCCGCCTTCCTGCACGCACCACGCCACAAGAATTACAAGTTGCAACACCAAGCAGCCAACTTCTGCGGGGGATGGCGAGCGAAGGGGACCTCGATCTTGGGGAGCGGCGGCTACGGAGGCGGACGAGGACGGAGAAGAGCGCGAGGCCGCCCTTCAGCCCGGAGCCAATGGCGAAGCCCTTCACCGTCGCCTCCACGCACCGCCGGATCCATCGGAGCTCGCCATCCGCGGCGGTCAGCGCCGCCGGGGCGGCCGAGGAATTCCCCGGCGAGGCGGTGCAGTAGCCGTTCGCGGCGCATTGGACCTTCTTCTCCGGCGAGGCGGGGGCCATAGCTCGCCGGAGGTGGAATCCCCACGGTGAAGAGCTCGCGGGAGATGGGATCCCCACAGTGAAGAGGAAGCTAATATGCCTCTGCGGCCTGTGGGCGCAACGTGCGTTAACGGCGCAGAGCTACTATTTGTCTCTAGAATTACGGTGATGATTCATCCGTCCCTTCTCTCTTCTCACTATTCTCCTAAAAAATCTCAAATGAAAAAACAGACAAAACTAATCTATCAACAAATAAATATAACATACTGTTTGCACCAAAATTAGGCAAGTTAATCTAAATCAGGCAAATAAAGTTAAAGATACGGAAACTAACGGAGGTTTGGAAAGAATCCGAGATGTTTGGTAAAACTAAGATTTTTAGGGAAACAACCTCTCAAGATAAGGCCGATACGGATATGGACTTTGAAGCGTGTTGGAATAGGACACGATCGGCCGAAGGGTATAAAGGAAGAGCCAAAGCAAGCTGCAGAAGGATCAGAAACACATACAAACAATCAGCTTTACTTTTCATCTATTTTTACTGTCGACTAGGAGTAGTTCTTGTAATTTAGTCTTTGTAATTCGATCTTGATCAATAAAGTTGCGCATCACCGATTGTTGATCTTCAATTACGCAATTCCGAGTTCGATTTATTACGATTTTGTTGCGCATCGCCTTCTTCGTAATCGACCGCCTTTATCCTCCGATTAGCCTTAATCGGCTAATTAAATTTACCTTGTTACTTTGATCTTGATCGGCTTCAAGTCGATTAAGTCTAAGCCGATTGATCTTGACGATCGGCTTGAGTGAATTTTATTGTTTTTCCTTGTCGATTCTGAGTCAAATCGACCGCACGCTCTGAACCGGTGTTAAATGCGGTGTCTTGTTGTCGAAACCCTACCTCAAGTTTTTGACGCCAACACACTCTTGGCACGCCGGTGGGACCATGTCTACGTCGGAAATCGATTCGCCGTCGATCTCAACACGAAGCTATAATCGTCCCAACAATGGACGATTTAACCGCAGAACAACGTCAAGAGATTGAAGATCGGAAAGCGCGTTAGAAGAGATGATGCTAAATTGCTACCGAAAGACTAGGCGTGGCGTTACGTAAATCCGCCTGCCGACGGTCAATACTCGGAGAGAGCAAAAAGCAGAAACGGTAAGTCGATATCTACCGCTCAGCCGAATTATCGGCTATGATTAACCAATCATGCACCATGCTTTAATAAACCAATCATCGGCTCTGGTAACGACTCTTAAGCCGATGATAGCAAATAGCGTTAAATCCATAGCCCAGGAGTTAGCCTCGTCAGGAAGCCTGCATGACCCACTACAAGCTCTGCCAAATTATCCTGTTTTTTCAGTATCACAAAACACGCAGAGCACACCAACCGATCCTAAACCATCGGCTATGACCTCACCTCCCACAATGATGCCCACACAGCCTACGGTCATATTGCCTAGGGATCCTCGGTCAAGTGGGGTGAGCCATTACCACGCCTATACCGACGCCGCTAAGTATGATCCATCCATCAATCTACCACCGTCGGCTCCTTTTACGCTTTTCTCCAATCGGTTTCACGGTAGATTGGCTCAGAGATATCCCCAAGAGCCTACCCCGCTTAGAAACCGGGTCCACACGAGTAGTAACGCACTCGAACCATTTATCCGGTGCGGAAACACAAATTAGGCATAATCGGCACGATCAAGATAATCGAATGCCGACGCGACGCGGCATAATTGGCGACCGAGCTTGCACTCGGGGCGGGATGCGATTATGATCGACATTATCAAGGGCTCTTGTGCGGTGGCCGATAATGCCAATTGGACCGATCGATCTGCACCGTTTTGAGGATCGATTTGGCATACAACCAAAAGGAAAAGTGATCGGCTATAGAAAGCCGTACTCGATTACATAGATCGCATGCCTTACCCTCATAATTTGAGTCCCGGACTTTGCCAAATTCTCCGGGATGATTCTATCACTACCGGAGCATGTTGGACGCTTTATCGCACAATGCGGTGAAGCGGCCCGATCCGACAGGTTAAAAATTAGGTTATTTTCGTTATCTTTATCCGGGGCGGCATTTACTTGGTTCACTTGTTTGCCTCCGAATTCGGTCCATTTATGGAACGATTTGGAAAGCCGATTCCACGAATACTTCTTTTCGAGCGGTTTAGAGTTAAGAATTTGGATCCGAGTTCGTCGCCAAAAGTTTGGAGAATCGTATGATTACATCAAAAGGTTTAGAGAAATCGGGAATCGGTGTTTTAGCGTACGTTACACGACAATCAACTCGCTGATTTAGCATTTCAAGGTTTGATCCTCCTCTTAGGGAGAAATTCGGTGGGGTGAATTCATCGATTTTAGCCACTTATTGCATCGCGTATCGGCTCAAGAAAGCCGATTCACCGACAATAAGGTGTTTAATGGTAGATTTAAAAATAGTAACAAGGAAAAGGATAAGGCTAAGGTCAATATGGTTGAATATTGTCCTAGTGATTCGTCGGAAGACGAGGAAGCGTAAATAAATATAGCCGAATGGGTAAAAGGATCCAAAAATCCTTAGTCATTCTTGGCTTAAGCCGACTAGGAACAAATCGGAGGTCAAGTACTCTTTCGATGTTTCCAAGTGCGATCGTATTTTTGATTTACTTCTGCAAGAAAAGATAATACGATTGCCGAAGGGACATGTGATACCGTCGCCCGAAGAGATCAAGAAACGCAGGTATTGCAAGTGGCATCATTCTTATTCACATAACACTAATGACTGCAATATCTTCCGTCAACAGATCCAGTCTGCTATTGAAGACTGTCGGTTGAAGTTTGCCGATGAGCCGACCATGCAGGTGGATGTCGATCCGTTTCCTATCAATATGGTGCATTACTTGGCTAAAGGAAAAGAGCCGATGCAAGACGAGCAGAAAAAAGATCGACAAGTCGACGTACGATCAAGCTCGGACGGCGGACGGACATCGAAGATTACCATCGGCTCCTTACAAATAGAAGCCGACCGAGAAGGAAAAAATTCAAGAACCATTAAACCCAAGGGGAATCCCCAAGTGGGTAAATGGTACAAAGCGGAAAAATCTCCAATTCAGCCAGCGAAAAGGTTAGGTCCGACGTTCTCGCAATTAATGGAGAAATATGAAAGGATGAACAGCCGACCACGGTATCATACCCGCCGGTCGGATAACTTGTACCGCACCGAGAATGTGGAAAGGGCACACAGAAGATGTCCCTTTTGGCAGTTTTGCTGGGAAAGAGGAGTAGCGTTGCCATCACCATACACCTGCCCGATGGAACATTATCCCCGAGACGATCGGCCAACGCAATCGGCCAGACATAGGCTATCTGGGCGATTAGAGAGCAAGACGAAGTTACGAAGGCCGGTCCATGAAAGATTATCGAACCGAATCAAGAGCAAAGCCAAGCCAAGACACACAAGACCGATTCGATCAAAGAGACTTGGTGGCGGATCTGGCCGGTGGAACCTAAACCCAGGTGGTGCCCATCAGGCCTGAGCAAATCACAACGACGACGGCTTCAGAGGCTAAGGACGCAAGAAATTCGTGAAGCCGATGTCGAGAAAGAGAGAGACGAAGTGTTTAATGAACTTCGTCCAATGAGATGCGTCAAGAAAGAGTGGAGAAGAAAAGAGCAAGCCGAAGAAGATTTCGAATCGGCTGACGACTTGGATTCTCCCATGATTCGTGATGACACACCTCCCATGGATGTCAACATGGTGTTCACATTACCGGCCGAGTTCAAAGTCAGGACTGAATCGGCCAAAGAAGCAGTTGCTCAGTTATGCTCCGGAGTACAGAGCGCCATCTTTGAAAAACCCAAAGACGATCACCGCATCGAAACCTCGTACCTGAAAGGATATATAAATGGCAAGCCGATATCAAGGATGCTGGTAGACGGAGGCGCCACAGTGAATCTAATGCCATACACAACATGTAAAAAATTGGGTAAGTCTGACGAAGACTTAATCAAAACTAACATGGTTCTGAATGACTTCACAGGCGACCCTACAGAAGCAAAAGGTGTCATGGTCACAGAGTCGATCGTCGGTAGTAAGACCTTGCCGAGCGGCGTTCTTTGTAATTGATGCCAAAGGAAATTACGGTGTCTTTGCTCGGACGGGATTGGATTCATGCAAGCTACGTATCCGTCGACCATGCATCAGCGCTCGTTCAATGGAGCGGAGAAGAAGTTGAAGTCATCACACCGATACATCGCCCATATTGCCATGGCTAGCTCCGATCGCGAATTGGCAACACGAAGAAGCCGGTGTATATCGGGCAAGTCTTTGGACGATCGCGATTTCGTATGCGTAAGCAAAAGCGGACTTATGCCGATCGATGTCAAGCTGGCACCTTTGATCGGGCAAATGAAGTATTGCGCAGATGGGGACAAGAAAAACATTGAAGGCGCTACAGACAAAATGCAAAGCTATCGGCAAACAACGGATAGCCATGAAGCCATAGAAGACTTGAAGAAATCGAAAAGTTAGGTCAAGGGTTCACATCCACCGATTTACTTGAAGAAGTCGATATAGGTAGCGGTGATAGAAAAGACCAACTTTTGTTAGTGCCAATTTAGGAGTAAAATACAAAAAAAACTAATAAAAATCCTTAAGGATTACAAGGATTGTTTTGCTTGGGAATATCACGAAATGCCCGGATTAAGCCGTCGACTTGTGGAACATCGGTTACCTATAAAATCGGGTTATCTACCGTTTAAACAATATCCTAGACGTTTCAATCGACCTTGTACCAAGTCATAAAGAGGAGATAGAACGATTGTTGGAAGCAAAGTTTATCGGGCCTTGCGTACGTTGAATGGGTTTCCAACATCGTTCGTGAATGAAGAAAATGGAAAACTTCGAGTGTGCGTCGACTTGAGAGATTTGAACAAGGCGACGCCTAAAAGACGAATACCCCATGCCAATAGCCGATATGCTTATCGACGCATCGAAACAAGATCATAAGCTTTCGGATGGCAATGCCGGTATAACCGGATACTCATGGCGTAAGCCGATATACCAAAAACGACCTTCGATGTCCGGTGCAATAGGGCTATTCGAGTGGACTATAATGACTTTCGGCTTGAAAAACGCTGGAGCAACCTACCAGCGAGCAATGAATCTGATCTTTCACGATTTAATCGGCCACATTGTTGAAATTTATATAGATGATGTAGTGGTAAAATCTGCAGAAGATCTCCAACATCTGACCGACTTAGAAAGGGTATTTAAAAACATAAGATCGCACGGTTTGAAGATGAATCCTTACAAGTGCGCGTTTGGTGTGTCGGCTGGGCAATTCTTAGGATTTATGGTACATGAAAGAGGGATCGAAGTTATCCAAACAAGGGTCAAAGCCATAGCCAATACTAAGCCACCAACATGTAAAAACGAATTACAAAATTGATCGGCAAAATTAACTACCTCCGTCGGTTCATCTCGAACCTCTCGGTAGGATCCGTGCTTTTACCCCATTCTTTGAAGTTGAAAGAAAACGAGGAATTTATATGGGGAGCCAATCGTGAAAGCTTTTGTGAAGTAAAAGGTATTTATCCAACCCTCCATCCTGGCCGCACCGAAAAAGGTATTCTTCTTGATTGTATGTCTCGGCTAAAGAAGATACTATTGAGCTGTTTTGGCGCAAGAGGTACATGGTAAAGAGAAGGTTATCTTTTATTTAAGCCGACGGTTGCTAGATGCAGAAATCAGGTACCCTTTTATTGAAAAACTATGTTTATCATTGTACTTCTCATGCACAAAGCTAAGGCACTACATACTAGCATCGGCTTGTAAAGTTATCTGCAAAACCGATGTCATAAAATATATATTGTCAGCTCCGATTTTGCGAGGTCGACTTGGCAAATGGGCTTACGCCTTGGTCGAGTTCGACTTATCATACGAATCGGCCAAAGTAGTCAAAAAACAAGTCCTAGCCGATTTCATAACAGGACATGACACAGCGGCAAACTTAGTCTTGGTGGCACCATGGCAGTTGTTCTTTGATGGATCGGTATGCGAGGAAGGATATGGTATCGGTATTGTACTCACTTCACCTAGAGGACATTGCTTGAATTTGCATTAGGCTAAATAGCCGATGTTCAAACAACCTGGCCGAGTACGAAGCATTACTCAAAGGCTTACGGTTGTTGGAAAATATTGGAGTAAGTCTTTGTTGAGGCATATGGTGATTCACTATTAGTAGTACAACAAATAAAAGGAGAATACCAATGTCGAGATGAAGTGCTATTAAAATATTTAGGGCAATGCAGAGAAATCATCGACTCTTTTGCATCATTTTCTATCGGTCATGTTCCTCGAGAATTGAACAATAGAGCCAATGCTTTGGCCCAACAAGCATCAGGGTATAAAGATGTTGGCCGAAGTCAGGAAACTGAACTGGTAGATAAAGCAATAATGTGCACGGATATTCTTGATTGGAGGACGCAAATAAAGACTATCTAGTCGATCCATCTAAGCCGATTTGAACGAAGGATACGGCAACAAGCATTGAAGTACGTTATCATGGATGATATACTGTATTATCGGACTATGGAAGGCTTGTTGCTAAGATGTCTTGAGGCTGAAGAAGCCCGCGTGGCGATGGGTGAAGTGCATGAAGGTATTTGTGGTTCTCACTAATCGGCACATAAAATGAAATGGATGCTTAGGCGGACAGGTTATTTTTGGCCGACGATGCTAGAGGATTGCTTCAAATATTACAAAGGATGTCAGACATGTCAAAAGTTTGGCAACGTACAACTAGCACCAGCATCGGCTTTGCATCCAATTATCAAACCTTGGCCGTTCAGAGGTTGGGGAATAGATATAATCGGCCAAATATTTCCTGCTTCGAGTAAAGGCCATAAATTTATTTTGGTCGCAACCGATTATTTCTCAAAATGGGTCGAAGCTATACCACTCAAAAAGGTAACTAGCGTTGAGGCGATTAATTTTGTGAATGAACATATCGTCCATCGGTTTGGAATACCACAAACAATCACGACCGATCAAGGTACGGTATTCATGTCTAATGAGTTTCAGGGTTACGCTACGAGTTTGGGGATCAAACTGTTAAACTCTTCGCCGGTATTACGCTCGGGCCAATGGCAGGCCGAGTCGTCTAATAAAACACTAATCAAGTTAATCAAAAGAAAGATTGATGAAAAGCCGAGGAATTGGCACTCAACACTATCGAGTCACTTTGGGCCTATCGGCTATCTTATCATGGAGCGGCGAAACTTTCACCTTACGGTTGGTGTACGGACAGAAGCCGTTCTACGTGGAGATCAACATTGAGTCGATCTGAATAGCGGACAAAATGGTTTGTCGGCTCAAGATTACAATGACGTAATGATAGACAACTTGGACGAGTTAGCAGAGTTACGTTTGTTTACACTTGATCGGCTTAAGAAGAACAAGATCAGAGTAGCGATGGCGTACAATAAAAAGGTCATGCCTAAATCTTTCGATCAAGCCGATTTAGTGTGGAAAACTATACTGCCTGTTGGTTCTAAGGATAACCGATTCGGAAAATGGTCGCCTACGTGGGAAGGGCCATATAAAATTAATCGGCTGGTCGGTGGAAACTCGTACTTACTGGAAACGCTGGAAGGGCATGTTTTGCCTAAGGCAATTAATGGGAAATACCTAAAGAAATACTATCCTAGCATTTGGATCGGAGCTTAGCCGACTAAAACCTTGTTCAGAGCCAGGATTAACACGATGCTGTTAATCAGCTGAAACGATTGCAAACTCAAGATATAAGCAAAATAAAATCGGTTAAACAGCCGACTATAAACAAGTATTCAAAATATTTGAACTAGTATTTTGGAACTGTTAAGAAAAGGTTACATCCCGAGCACAGGAGTCGTGCGCTAAAGCCGATAATGCTCCAAAGACCTTAGCAATTGTTTCTTGTACCTCATCCAAGATTTTGTCATCTTCTGTTGCATTGCACAGGATAGGTACAAGTTTAGCCGATCGCTCCTTGAAGGTCGCCACGGTGATGCTATTTCAATCTTTTGCTCCTTGGCGGCCGATGATGTTTTTTCAAAGGAATCTTGACCTTGAAAGAATGAGCTTTATCGTCCTCGCCAACTCACCCTCAAGAAATTTTTAGTGGTTTCTAACTTTTGAAGATTTGATTTGTTAGCCTTCAAAGATTCTATGGTCGCATCAAAATTTTTCTTCTTCGCCTTTGTCTCAAAGAACCATTTTGTCAAGGATTTTCGATCGGCCTCTTGGGCCATTCTCTTTGCTTTCCTCTCTGGGTCGCTTCCACTAAGGCCTTCTTCTCATCTAGGTGGCACACTTGAGCGGTATGACCATGGCCTCTGGTGGCAAATCGGTTTCAACTACGGCCATAGCATCCCGAATCGGCTGATTATTATTCAGAATCTCTGATTGAGGCCTTGACAGCAAATCAAAGAGTCTGTTGAGGCGATCTTGCATTCCAAGAGCCGATGAGACAGCAGCCGACACATCTTTGGAAACCGCAATGATATTTTGGATTGCCGAGATGTAGTCATCGGCTGCAAAAATCTCTGGATCATCCAAATCAGATAAGTTGAAGCCAAGGAGGTTGGATGGATCAGATGTCTCTGGAGCAGCAGCGGATGTTGGCGCTAGCATCGGCTGAGGAGGCAACGGCTCTTTGGCCGATATATCTGGCAAGCTTGCCAAGATGTTGGCCACTTGTGCCGATGCGGTAGGCTGAAAGAAGATTGAATATAATGAAAACCGATGGACTAAATCGAGATCCTTAAATTTTGAGATAGACAAATACCTGAGCAGTAGCCGATCCGTGCGGTGAACTTTCGCCACTTTGTTCCTGTGGCTTGGAGTGTTTTTCTTGGCAAAGAACTTTAGTGGACTTCGGCTTCTTCTTCTCTGAAGGTCCATCGGCTAGAAAGTTAGTTTATAAAGAAACTAAAAAGAAACAAGAGATGGTTAAACATAACTTACTTGGTTGTTGTTGTCTTTCTAAATCGGACAACGATGGGCTTTGAATGCCCAAGGAACCAGAAGTATAGCCAGTAAGTGCAGTTGCCTTATATGGTCGTTTTTCTTTACTAGCCGAAGGGACGTCGATCGGCTTCTTACCAGCAGCTTTAGTCTGCAAAGAAAAGAGGATAAAGCCAATGAGATTCATATGGGCTACGATAAAGAAAAGGTAAAATCGACTAAATACCTCGACAGTAATATCTACAAGACTCGTATTATCATATCTGGAGCTCGATTCGTCACTTGAACTATTATCAGAGGATACCATCGGCTCAGGAACGTCTGGGAAAAGGGCGTTAATAATGGCCGATGGAGTACGATCTAAGAGAAGTGCATTTGCAATTGAAGACCACCATGTAGAGAATCAATTTGGATCGACGATTATTCGGGACAAAATGTGGCAAAGATTTGATCGCAAGTCATCGCTATATTCAAAACCATATTGGCTGCGGCTAAAGATCTTACTCTAGTCCTTGGTGAACCAAGTCGAAGTGGGAGGCGGGATCACTTGGCCGAAACCCGGTTGTCCGCAAAAATGGAAGGATGATAAAATTCATAGGAAGAATTTGAAAGGTACGATTTCTTGTATTAAAACCGACATGTAAGAGATTGGGAGAAATAAAAACTTTGAAGAAATCTAGAGTCGATTCGGGCATCTCGAGTGTCGAATCCGGATGAAGAAATGATGGCCATTCAAAATCAATTTGCATTGGTATAATCGAAGAAGTCTTGTTGGCTAAAATCATTATTATCCAAGTTAAGGAAGAAAGATAAATATTTTTCGGACCAATCGGAGAAATCTTCTTCTTCACGAGCACATTATGTATCTTTCACCATAAGATCGGTGGCTCAATTCGTGCTGCATTTTTCGTGTGTTTTCTCGAGGAAATGCCGAAGTCGTCGATGGATCCATTTGAAAGATCGGCTAAAATAACAAATACAACCATATCTGTATGAACCGAGAGGACCTCCTACGTTGCCGACGCAAAATTTAGCGAAACCAATAAAAAGCCGACTCTAATTACATGCATCATCGACAAACCGCTCCAAGGAACATCTTTCCCAATGCTAGCCGACGACCCTCTACCAACCGCTCGCCATTAAGCGATACACTTGTGTTGGTCCTAAAGCAAACACCACAAAACAAAAATCGGTCTAACCACAAGTTCGGAAAGCAACATGTTCTTCATCCGATACCACCCGTTCACTTTATTATTGTTATTAATATACTTGCGTCAACCTTCTCCTTTGGATTGAATAAACTTGTATTTGGCCACCGCTAAAAGCCGATATCGCTCACCATCCGTGCGAGGCAACACAATTGGGCTATGTCCATGAGGTTGGGCCGATGGGACCGAGATGAAACAAAAGGCATTGAAGGTCTCCGACCGTAAATAACAAAGCCGTGGCCACCAAGGGCTCATTGGCTTCGGATCGGCTAGTGAGAGAGGGATACACTCAGCTATACCCATTTTTCCCATTCCCTCTTTTTGAGCGGCCACGGATATACCAAGATCTCCATCCCTTAAGCTGTCTGCCATGCCTCAAGCTCTTATCCCACTCTCTATGTTGAATGCAGAGCCGATAAAGGAAGACGGGAATATCTTGGCTAATTCTTGTCTTTGGCGTCTAGGTTTCCTATCGGACCAAGAAAATATCGATCTTCTTGTTAGGAATCGGAATGAGTACCTGACTCGCGTCCATTTCAGCCGATCTTAGCAAGCCGATTGGAGAAGATGTATGCAAGCCGACTGATGGAAACTGAGCAATGGATAAACAAAAGCCGATTGTCTGAGCTCAGAGAGCTTGTGCGCGTGAGAAATGACTAAGGTGGGGGCCGCATTTTATAGCATGGTAAAAATTTGAAACGGCGGGAAGTGAATCCCAAAGGACGGGAGTAGTTAAAACGCACTAACTGCATGTCAGAGAAATACGACGCGAATAAAGCAGCAGTTAATAGGTGAAGGTCAAACGTTAGCCGATTGTACAAGCCGATAATTGTGATTTTTGACAGATAACAAGTTCTCTAAAAAATGGGGGGCATATGTTTGCACCAAAATTCGGCAAGTTAATCTAAATCAGGCAAATAAAGTTAAAGATACGGAAATTAACGGAGGTTTGGAAAGAATCCGAGATGTTTGGTAAAACTAAGATTTTTAGGGAAACAACCTCTCAAGATAAGGCCGATACGGATATGGACTTTGAAGCGTGTTGGAATAGGACACGATCGGCCGAAGGGTATAAAGGAAGAGCCAAAGCAAGCTGCAGAAGGATCAGAAACACATACAAACAATCAGCTTTACTTTTCATCTATTTTTACTGTCGACTAGGAGTAGTTCTTGTAATTTAGTCTTTGTAATTCGATCTTGATCAATAAAGTTGCGCATCGCCGATTGTTGATCTTCGTCAATTACGCCCCAGGTTCGATTTATTCTGATTTTGTTGCGCATCGCCTTCTTGTAATCGATCCGCCTTTATCCTCGATTAGCCTTAATCGGCTAATTAAATTTACCTTGTTACTTTGATCTTGATCGGCTTCAAGTCGATTAAGTCTAAGCCGATTGATCTTGACGATCGGCTTGAGTGAATTTTATTGTTTTTCCTTGTCGATTCTGAGGTCAAATCGACCGCACGCTCTGAACCGGTGTTAAATGCGGTGTCTTTGTTGTCGAAACCCTACCTCAAGTTTTTGACGCCAACACATACTTAAAAATTCTCTAACAACAAAAGAAATGAAAAAATAGAAAATCTCTACTGACTTTATGGCTGAGCTGAGCACACGAAGGCGTGACATGACTAAAGACGTGAGCTAAACAGGTCGATCCTGATGATATCGACTCGACGTCCTAAGGTAATATTATAGAAATTTTATCAATAGTAAAGCATGGATATTCAACTAATATTTAGAGAAAAAAAGATGAATTTAATCTAAAGGAAAAAATTTCTACGAGTGATGTTTGATTAGTAGGATTACTTAAAAAGAATATTATAGGATAAAAGAATTCCTATAAGATTTAAAGGAATTGTAGCACGAGGTTTAACCTCACGTACTCTCTCCCCTCTCTCTCTAATCAATTAACAATTAATATAAAAAATTTCTGTATTTTTTCTTTGGTGCAATCAAACACTTTGTTGCGAATTCATATGGTTTTCAATCGTATAGGAATCAAGAGTCCATGACATTGTAATTCTATGTTTTTCCTATTTCTGTGTTTTTTTTAATCATATGAATCAAAGATACGCCAAGAATTGGCTAGAATTTAACTGATTGTTGTTTACTTTAGGGACCGAACGATGTTCACGTCTGTACCTCTAAGGCATAACTTATTTACATAACAGCTCTGCGCGTGCCAAAAACTACAGGCCAGAGATTTCTTGAAAATTGCATATACACACAGGCATCGTTGGATTAAAATTGTAGGCAGTATGGTTTTGTCGACTATCGATGCCAGAAGATTGTCGTATCAAAGGTTAAATTGGACAGTTTTCATTGAAATTTCTATGTTTGAAATGGAACTTAAGGGTTTGTTTAGAATACATAAATTTCACAGGAATCAGCTTATTTTCCCACGTTCTAAACCGGGTCTAATATATGATTGGTGTGTTCTGTCCGACAGGCTATAGTTCTATGAGTGAAAAGAAAATCTGATCAGCCTGAGGGTATACTGATGCTCTTAAATAAATAAAGTTGGACTTGACTGGACCAGGGTTCCAAATCTCACCGAATTTCGGCGAAATTTCGGATTTCAGATCACCCCGAAATCTAAACTATCGGCAAAAAAATTTTAAAAATTTGAAATTGCTACAGTAACCCGAAATTTCGGTTTTCTCGGCGAAATTTCATATTTTGGCCTGTTTTGAAACTTTTAGGGCCGAATTTGACCGGATTTGGTCCAATAACCCTTAGGAAAGTCATCTCCTATGAAAATTTGTTGAAAAACCGAATTTTTGAGATATTTTAAAATTTTGGCAGAAACACTGTCAGATTTTTATAAAATTGTAAAATCTTGATAATTAGCTGAAAATTTTATGGTACTATCTTTAGTAGTTTAGAATCATACATAAAACATTTCAAAATAATTTAAATTCATTTGTTATCTTTAAAAAATCAAAAATAGAATGAACATAATTGGGACAATTACATTGTCAGAATTTTATAAATTTTCTTGAGTGTGATTATGATCTAAAATTTTTGTGAGAGATTAATAATTGACTCAGTACCATTATATAATTTTTTAAAAAAAATTAAACTTTGTTTGTTTGATCAATCAAATCTATGTAAGCATTGAACTTTGTTTGTTGTATTATATTTCAAAAATCAAAAAGAGAAAAAACATAAATGGTATTGTGCCTTATAAGAATTTTATAAATTCACTAGAGTGTGATCATGATTCAAAATTTTTTGAGATATTAAGCATTTCCTTATCACCCTTATGTAAAATTTTAAAAAAATTAAACCTTTTTTATTGCTAAAGCAAATCTATGAATTGATCATGAGGCTTTTATCACGACGTAGCACTGTCTGAATTTTTAAAAATAATTTAAGAATGATAAACATATAAACTTTTACAGAAACACTAATGTTACATCAGGACCATCCACAAAAAGTTTCAAAATTTTTTAATTTGGTTTAGATAATTTTTCATTTTGTTCAAGTTTGTCGGTAAGCCTTTTAACAGGGCAGTAGTACTGTTCGAATTTTTAAAAATTTATGAAGCTTAATCATTATCTGAAATTTTTATGAGAACATTAGTGATGCATCATAACCATGTAAAAAAATTCAAAGTTTTATAATCTGGTTTGAACCATTTTGCATTCGGTTCAAAATTACGAGTCAGCGTTTTATGAGGACAGTAGCAATGTTTGAATTTTTAAAAATTTCACAGACTTCAGAAAAATCTGAAATTTTTATGAAAATATCATCAATGTGTCAGGACTCTCCAAAAAAAATCAAAAAAATTCGATATCGTTTGACCTACTTTTTTTACGTTGCAAAAAGACCGAAATTTCGAGTATTTCGCCTCAAATTTCGCTATTTTTCGGAGAATTTCGTTTTTTCTCGGTACAAAACGAACCGGATTTGAATTTTACTTTTTGAATTTTTGACGAGATTTGTCCGAAATACCCGAATTTCGCCGAAATTTTGGATTCTTGTCTCGAGCGGTATTTTATCCGAAAACGAAATTTGAAGCATGTCAATATAAATTTGGGAGAAAAGTCATGAAACTTTAGATGCAAATTATGTATAAAAATCAGATTAGTTTAATTTTGGGAGACGAGTCAGCATAAATTCGAAACCAAGTTGGTACGAATTAGAAAACAAGTTGGGGCAAACATGGAAGCAAACTGAGCATAATTTGCAAGAAAAATTACAAAAAAAATATAAAATCAAATTTGTGGAACAGCATAAATTAAAAACAATTGAATAATCCCTCTATTATACTTAGAAGAATCGCCGGCCTTGGAGCGTTTTGAGCCGCGAGCCGAGCCGGAAAAAAAATTACGTTTAGGTCCTTTTTAGAAAAAAAATTATTACATTTAGATCCTTCTGACCATTTTTTGCGAAGAGAATAGCCCCAAATAAATACACAAAAAAAGATTAATTGTGTTTAGATCGTTTTTGCCTTTTTTTTTTACGAAAATGACATTTCGTTTACATGAAATCGCAGATCCTTCGTGAGAGGACCTCGAATGAATACGAAAAAAATGCAAATACGTTTATATGCTTTCTGTCGTTTCGAGTGTTTTCTCGATTTGCTCGTGTGAGGAGCGACGATCACGACGTGGTACGTCGCAGTCACTTATCTAGTAAACTTGAAAGCAAGTTGGGATAAACATAGAAGCAAAATGATATAATTTGCAAGAAAACTACAAATAAAAAATAAAAATGATTTTTGTGTAAATGTGAAGCGAGTCATGACAATTTTGTGAAAGAAGTGAAAATCAAACCCAATTATTATAAATTTGGAAGAAGATCAATATAAATTTTGGAACTAAGTATTTTGGATAAAACTCTAAGAGAAAAATTGAGAATAATTTAAAAGTAAGCCGATAGAAAAAATTCAAATGTATAACTTATATTATACCGGAGAGACGCTCAGCCGCAACACGTCACCCAAAAAAATTCAAAATTGCGTTTAAATCCTCCTATCGGTTTTTCATAGAATGGACTTGAAAAACAAAATTATATTTCGGTCCCTCCACAGTTTTTTCCCCAAAAAAGGAGTCCGCGGTTCCGCAAATTCGCCAATGACTCATAGCAACTCATTTTTAAAAAAAATCAAGAAAATCAAAATTACGTAAAAAGGAACCTGCGATTTTGCAAATTCGCCGATGACTCCTAGCAACCCAGTTTTTTTTAAAAAAACCTAAAAACCGAAATTACGTTGAGCTCCTCCCGCAGATTTGCCGACTCCGCAAATTTGTCGGCGACTCCTAGCAACCCATTTTTTTAAAAAAAAACAAGAAAACCAAAATTACGTAAAAAGGAACCCGCGGTTTCGCAAATTCGCCAGCGACACCTAGTAGCCTATTTAAAAAAAACCTAGAAAATCGAAATTACGTTGAGATCCTCCCGTAAATTCGTCGATGACTCATAACTAGCACATTTTTTAAAATAACCCCGAGAAAAACTAAAATTATGTTCATATCCTCGTACCCTTTTTTTCATAGGTAACAGCTGGACCAAATTTCGCACCGCAGAAAGAGAACCTGTGGTGCCGCAAATTCTCCGATGACTTCTAGCTAGCACATTTTTGAAAAAACCCTCAAGAAAAAATGAATTTACGTTTCGGTCATCATACTTTTTTCCCCAAAAATAACCATCAGACCAAATTTCACACGGCGCAGCATAGCGCGCGACACTGGCTAATTATATTCATATGCAATGCAAATGTTGGGCCGGTCAACTACCTCTTTGCCACTGCATGTCAGCATGTGGGCCTTCATGCTTGGGTTCCATTTGTCATTAGAGCTAGCGTGCGTTATATGTGTGTCAGTTGGTTGCCACTAATCATGTGGACATAAACAACATGCTATTGCTAATTTGCTACGCGACAAAAAAAAAAAGCTACACGTGACTGTGGCCGCGCGGACGACTTGGATTTGCTCCGCTTCAATCCAATTGCTCCCGACACCGTGCCGACGATCACACAAACGCGCGCACGTGCGGAATGAGGGATTTGCAAATAAAGTTTGACTTAAGCACATCGACGCTAACAATATCGTTTTTCATGTAGTCAAGTTTTTATTGCATGCATATCAGACCTTATTTAGGGGCAAAGAGAGCTGCAAATTTTCATGCCAAAACTTTGTATGGATAAGATTAGCTAATATTTATTTATACTTTAGAGTAGTAAGATATCTTCAACAATTCAATTACTAAATCTAATTTCTACCTTCCATCATATACAGTAAAATTTCTCTACTAAAAATCCGCAGGTCAAGACTGTCTTTCAGATCGTAAACATCCCATCTCTTTAGCAGTTTAGCCAAATTTCCTAGAGAACTTTAATCAGGTCGTGTCAGGGGCGATGATGTGTTTGCTCGAAACCGAATGTTTTGCACGCAACAGGCGACACGACGCCGGTGCAGGTGTGCGGTCACTGCGGTGTGCCTAGTTATGCTATCCCTGTCCGATCCGTTGAAAGGTGGCAAGCAGGTAGGTGGTGGATGCTGATGACCGCGTGTTGATTCTTTTCCTGAGATGGTTTGGGAAAGGACACTGACATGACATCCACGTAGAGTTCAGACTTCAGACCATTCATTTGGCATCTCTCTACAAATACGTGGCCTGAGAGTGGTCAGCGATCACTCGCGCGAGAGACGTGAAAAAGCTCGCAAGCTCAAATCGACGCCTCTCCACGGCGAGCAGCCCACGCCAACACGCGTGGCGGCGGCTCCGGATATGCGGCCGGGAAGCGATGCGAGGGGGTGAATCTACAGAAATTTTTGGAGACCGATCGGGGGGACATGACGATGGGGTCTGGGACCCGAACACAAAACGGAGACTTCCTGAGGGCCTTCCTGCCGATGTGGCCTTGGAACTTTAACAAAGGCACATGTGGTTGTGGAACACCAACAATGTCAAAATATCCATGCACATTTCTTGAAGCTTATATAGGTGTATGTAAACTTAAATTAAGTTTATATTTGTATTTTCCTTATCCATGGACTCAACTTCCGGCGCTTTCGTGGTCGGAAATATGACTATTTTTTAACTTTCGACGCTTCTGTGGTCAGAGATAGAGCTATTTTTGCAATTCCGTTCACAAGAAGACCATATATTTTTTTAGAAAATATGACTCATGAGGCTAGAAAAGTGATCATTTCTGTGGAGGAGGATAAGGTCGCCCTTCGCGCTTATCACTTTGGGCCAAGCTACCCCATAGGTCGGAGTAGCGGATGACAAAGCGGGAGATACTCGGCGGGTTGACGAGCTGGAAGTATACCTCTACCTTGTGCTCAGCCCCTTGAGTACCACCCAAGTAGGGGTAGCTTCCACCTTCGCGGGTGAGGCTTCGTCCTGGTCTGGTAGGGCGGGAGAGAGAGAAGTTTATACCGTAGTATTCGATGATGTAAGATAGAAAGAATAGGCACTTAGGGCTTAGATGAAGCTCTCTCTTTTTCATCTCATGCCAGATGTAACAAAAGATTAGTACTTTTTCATTCTCGTGAACCATGGGAGCGCCCAGCACCTAGAATAGCAAAGCTCATTTTCAAAGCAGGACAATAGAAATTAGATTTAGCTATTGACTTATTGAGGTTATTGTTGCTACTATATTACAAGAAAAAATATAAATAAATACCAGCTAATCTGATACATTGGATCGAAAAGATTGAACGGGCCATATTGAATTTTATTTATTGTAAAAAAGAAGGAGGAGTTTAGGGAATCATGGATTTGGAAGGCACGACTCGCAAGGTCGGCACAAGTAGAAACCGCAAGATTTAGGGATTATACAGTGTTTGGTAGGGGCTGTGCATACGGTATAATTGGTAAATACAGTTTGGTAAACACGGTAATTGAAATGTGATACCAAATATACCAAATAGAACACCGGTTCAGTATCGATAAATACCATAATATTTCAGTTTGGTATCGGTAAATACCATATTTACCAATCTAGCATGAATTATTAATTTTTTACTTGTCATTTTGGACATCGATATAATTTATAATACACAACTTTGACCGTTACTCTATCTAATTATACGTTAGTAAAAATTATTACACACATTTGACCATTACTTTGACAAATCTAGTGATATTATTTTCATGTGAAACTATACTTTATACACAGTTGACCATTACTTTATCTAATTATACATGTATTTTTTCCTATTTCGGTTTATTCTCAGTTTTTAACAAAAAAATCGTATCTCAAAAGTTAAATTTTTGTAATACCACACCAAATATCGTATACCGGCCAAACCGAGTTGACCAGTTTGGTTTGGGTTTTTTTGGCACGGTTTTTTTAGTTCGGTAAAACTGTGCACAGCCCTAGTGTTTGGCACTCATATGAGTTTGGACTGGATTTGCTTTCCTTCTCTCAAATCGAATGGACCTAGAAAATGCTTCGGTTTGTTTTCTCATCCCAACTTTGAATCAAAGAACCCTTCGTTCTTCTTTTCTAGTTATGCGGATGATTTTCAAATTGATCCTTTTTTTTCTACATAATAATGCATTTGGCCAAATAAAAGGTAAACCATTTAGATGCAATAAACTTGTACAAGTAGGTTAAACCAAGGCCCAAATCTTATTTTATTGGTAATTAGAGATAACTTGACACCTTAGCTAATTTGAAACAATTGGATAATTGGTATTTTTATTTACAGGAAAATTCTACAGGTCACTGTACAACACTTATGAACTTATGAATGATCTGGGCTAGCAATATTATGATCAAAATTTGGCTTAAATACGATAAAATTACCACATGAACATTTGTTGCTAATTAAGTATGGTTTGAACTTCTATAAACATACTTATATAAATTTAGAGACAAAAATGCAAATTCAAATACCCAAATGACACGTCCACACGAGTTTAGGGACCTATCGCATACTTCACTAGATTCTAGGTTCTAGAAGCTAGTTTCAATACAAGCTTGTAGACGGTGAAGTTGCACAAAGGTAGCTCCAATCAGGGTTTACAGTACAGAACGGAGCTAGAAAATCGCCCACTCGTCGGTAGGGCTATAAACAAGCCGAGCTCGAGCGAGCCTGGCCCTCCAGGCTCGAGCTCGGTAACGCTCGAGCCGAGCTCGAGTTGGGATTCGAGCCTCGACCCAGGCTCGAGTTCGGCTCGGTCCAAGATTGAGTAAGCTCGGTAAGCTTGATAAGCTCGAGTAAGTTCGGTAAACTTGAGTAAGCTCGGTAATTTTGGTAATTTTGGTAAACTTACATAAACGCTATGTTAGTGAAAAATTGAGCTGCAATGAAATGAAACATACAAATGAAATATTACTTTTGGGGCTACGGGTAGTATTATTGAGTGTACACTTGGTTGATCATGTTGTACTCCTCGGTGGACATCATCACCAATAATCATGTAGCTAACAACTCTGCCTTGTATTCGTGCTAGCTTTGCCCCATTCATGAACTAGTCGTTTACCATTGTTAGTACAACATAGCATAAAAGTCGAAGTCTTACCACTCATAGACCCATTAGGTATGAGGTTGAGCATGAGCATTTGGAATGGCATAGTCGTAGTGGCCATATGAGCCATAACCCCCTTGCGTCTCAGCGACATTGTACGAGCTAGAGCTATCCTACGGTGCGTCATGGCTATGTCGATGGTCTCTTTCCTTTCCTGTAGTAGTCCTCCTTTGTGATTGTGGAGCGACATGGTCTTCATCATGTGTGGCATGAGTGTACTATGACTCCCCAGCAAATTGTATAGAACGTTGTCCTTCTGAGCAGGAAGTGAGAGGCATGGAGGCACCATCACCGGACTCATCGCCATCGCTGTCCGACTTAGAGCTGCTATCATTAGACTCTTAGTATGATGGGTTTCAATAGTCTCTGGGAGTGCTATCAGTCGAATCATTACTCCATATATAATGTTCCTCATATGTGGAACGCTTCCCCTTTCCTTTTGAGAGAGCTCTCCTTTTTGTGGTGTCCCTCATTGCCATTGTTTGGTGTTTTCTCTTCCTCGTGTGATTGTCACCCACTATCCTGTCAGCCCATTTCGGGATGCTTGAAGCGCCAGTATTTTTTTGCAATGCAGCAGGGTCAATCGGGTCTATCACAAGGTGTGTGGGAGGAGGTATCACTCTCTGTGTCCTCATCAAGGGTCAGTATTGGACCTCCCTTTCTTCATCCATTGTCGGATTGGATTTTTAGCGTCGCACAGTATAAGCTCCATAAGATGCTGAAATAGATAGTCTTCAGCTATGCACCTTTGATTTTCTTCGGCTTGAATTCGGAGTCGTAGATTGTAATTAACATACACCAACTTATGGAGTTTCTTGTATGACAGACAATTGCGAACTTTAGTGTGGATGAACGTAAACGTACTCTAATTGTGCTCGCATATGCTAGAAGCGCAATGCAAAACGATCCGCCTGGTAAACTGCTGGAGCATGGGTGTGTCCGAACCGAACACACCCCGCCAATATGCTGCAAGTTAATGAACAGAACAGTAAGTACTGACGAGAGTGGCATTATATTTAAGACGGTATAAGAAAAACACCAGGGAAAGTTTTGGTATCATGTGCCATCTTATCAACTAGAGCACTCGCGAATGTTGCAATCTTCCTTCTGTAAAGATCGACCTCGTGTAGAGCTTGAACAACACTATCAATATCATCAACCAGCACTTCAAACACATCTCGGAGATCTGGCAAAAATATGTTGGTCGTGTTGTATGTGTACTGTGTCGGGAGGTTCAAGGCGGCAGCTGCATGAAGTTCAACAAAACATGTCAGTATAAGTATGTAACGTATGTGCAACTACAAGATATTTTGTTCCAGGGAAGAATATATTACCCGTGTTCATATAAGTATCTCGCGTTAGGTCGGCCATTCTTGTGTCCACGACGTCTATGTACTGGTTGAATGTAGTTGAAGCAATATGGAACAAGCTACCGTATTCCTGTTGTATGATGTTGTAACATAGTAGCACATCGCTCAACCTAGGGATCGGCAAAGATCAAGAAGGCATACAACGGCCCCATAGAGTTAATAACCGATCGAGGTTGTCCCACCAGTCCAAGCTCAAGAAGCAGAAATACACGAACCTCCCCTCCACGTTATCAACAAAGCGAGATGATAGAAATTTTTCGAAGCCACCCATTGCAAGAACTTATCCTGATGAAAAAAACTCTCTAAAAACATGTAGTTCATTCCAAACCAAGTAGCATTCCACTTGACCAACTAGCCCCCAATATGCTTCTTATCATAGCGCGAAGCTTCAAATAGTTGTAAAGCCATCGAAAGATTTTTCTTGTACTCTCAATCACAGAGACGTGGTCAGGGAACTCTCCAATCTGCATGAGCATCAAAATAATTATGTGAGCTACACAAGGCTGCCACACGATGTTACGGTGCTCCCGTATGATGAGCCTGCATGCCTTCTTGTAGTTGGCACCGTTGTTCGTGACAATCTGCAGAACATTCCTCGGACGCACCTCGTCGACCATTATGGCAATTTCCTGTGTCAACAAACAAAATGAAAACCTTCATTATATGATGCGTGCATCAAATAAATTTCAGAAGAAGAGCAATGAAAGCAAGTACCTTGGGGAAGTACGAGGCATCCTGAGTTAGGCTCTACCATGCGCAAGTACGAGGTATCCTGAGTTAGGCTCGTCGCATCGACAGACTTCTGGAAGAACATGGTGCCATTGCAGTATATCATCAAGTTGATGGTGCTCATGCGTGCCGGCCCAATCCAAGAATCGCACAAGATTGTTACGTCATACGTAGGCCAATCATGCTTGAACTTTGCCATCTTCCCCGTATGTATGTTTCGTTAGCATCTAAATATTTCTCGTCTATGTCTCATCCAGTCAGGGATGGGAAACTCTCGCGTGCAAATAAAACATAGGATAAAAATGTGAGCTATTATTCGGCGTACAATTGGACGAAAATTTGAAAGCTCACTTACCAATTTTTGAGTTTCCCTTACAGAACTAACAAAGTAGGGATTGTCTGCTTTTCTCCCCGCGATACCAGCCGTGTAGAAAAATTTGGCCCAAGCCGAGTCAATCGCTTGCTTTGTATTCATCCCCTTCTGTGTCTATTACCCAGTGTCAATCCTTGTTTGCACAGGGCCACGGGCCGTAGCAAGGTTGTAATCCCCTACGACAAGTCTTTCCCGTTGCGAGGAACTCCAAAACATCTTCAACAACACACCGCCGCCCACCTCCTCTAGCCCTCCTAGAGGTGCCACTGCCACCACCATGCTCATACTTGCCACCTAACCGGCTGATAAATTTTGCCTCCACCCTGGAGGTAGCCATGGTATACTGGAGTTGCTCCTCCTCATCAGCATCACCCATATACTCCGAATATGCATTTCTTCTCGACAGGGAATCTCCAGCTGCTGCTTCCTTTCTAAGCCTCTCGTCCCTCTTCCCCTTCTTCTTATCCTTCGTTCTGTCTAGGTCACGCTGAAAGTACTCGTGAACCTCCGGAGGAACTTGACTGCAATGGATGACATTCGTATCACGCCCTACCAAGTGGTGCTTTAGTCGGGTTGCACCGCCTCCTTTTTTCTCTTTGTAACAGTGCTTGCATCGAAATCCGGTCCCCAGCTTGTCATCGTGCTCCCACACAATGTCGACATAGTCTGCCATCTGTTAATAGAAAACAACAAGAAGTCAGCATGCATGCAGTTTACGTGATGTGAATATTACTAGACTCAGACCTGATATTTTCTCCTTATGTTATCAGAAAGCAGTTCATACAATTCTTGCTTAATCAGGTCATGTATTATGATGTGATATTAAGGGCATCGTCAAGGTAGTGTGAGTTCTTGCTAAGAACTATATGTATGTGATGCAACAATGCTCAAAATTATTATCCATGGTTGCAATATTGTCATTCCTCCAATCCTTAGTTCATTTCATTGGGAAAGCATCTTAATATAAGGATCATATTACCTAGTGTGTTGCCCTTGAGTTAGTCACGAGATTAGTGAATTCTAGCAATACAAATTCCCACAATCCTTGCTTAAATTATCATCTAGTATTCCTGCAACATCATGCATTCATCCATACATGCATCTACTCATTCATTCAAGCATGTACAGTGGCTGGTCACTTACTTGTATTGCAATTAACCCATTCATTCAAGCATCATTAGGAAACAACCAAATATGATTTAGGAGCTAGAGATCACAGACTTATTGAACCCAAAAACAACATTATTCAACCGAAAATCGACCAAGCCGAGCCGAAAACCAATCGGAAACCATAGGAAATTGACCGTTCAAGCGAATACCGACCATTCAACCGAAAATCGAAGCTTACCAAGTGATTTTCGAGCTCCGACGCCGAAAAAATGGTACGTGGCAGCTGGATCTAGTCGGAGGCGGCAGCGAGGTGTTCGGGGGAGGAGAGGATTGTCAGGACTAGAGTTATGGTTGTCGGAAGTTCGGAACGGTTAGGTAGGGCGTTAAAAAGGGGATAACTACGTAGGCCAGATGGGCTGCACTACTGCATGCCTGCAGCTTAAACTGTGCTTTCTTTTTTTTTCTTTCTATAATTCCAGATATCAAAACCCTATTAATCTAATTTTATGAAGTTTTTGGATAAATTTTTCTAAATTTTCCAATTTTTTTTGAATTTGAATTGTATCGGTTTACCAACCGGTTCCAAATCTTGAGCCGGCCGATGATTTTTCAAACCCTGGCTCCAATTTCCCACACAAACACACAACCTGCTTCTCTTTCTCCGGCTTCAAAAATTAAAGGAGACCATAGTGTTTGGCCTGCCGGCTCCAGAGCCTCGCCAAACAGGAACTAAAACAAGGACTCTTCGGCAAATTTCATGCACATCAGCCTTTACCCCCTTTTTTTTTGCAAGGGATGCACATTTAGCCTTTGCTCAAGCCAACCAATTGAACCTTTTCATGAATTTCATCACTTAAATACGTTATCTAAATACAATTTCCTGAAAATATACTTTACAAAAAGCTAGAGCCTAATAAGAAAAAGTCCAACCAAACTAAAAATATACTAGATGGTAATTTAGCCATGCAACTAAGGGTTATTGATTTGGTAATGAATGCAGGTAGGTAATTTACAAACGCATACACCAGTTGTTAGGACTTGGGACCTAGAAATAGCCAGGCGTTTGCATATCATCCCATAGCTCTTTGAATTCACTCATCAGAAAGCCTTCATCCATGTCTGTCGATTCCTCAAGCATCTTTTCTTGCACAGCCTGTCATATTAAACGTGAAGAATTGTGTAAGGCGTAAGACTCCCATAAACAGCATGGCTTGTCGCCCTAAAATAAACACTTTGGTGTGGAAGAATTGTACTAGATGAAACTACCTGGGATTCCTGCATTTTTGTTACGACAGTCAGAATTCTCTGATACTGGTCCCGAGCATCTGGGTACTGAACCATGGACTTCACTCTGGCAAGAGCTTTCTGCAGCCTTTCTTCGGTCTGCTTCCGTCCTTCTTGCAAGAAATCATAATCATCCTCGGCAGGTTTATTTTGGGTCAGATTGCTACTGCTGCTGCTAGGGCTATCTGTTGCACCTTCTGTAGACCGAAACCCACGTAACCCAGCCCCTCGTCGTCTCCAGCGTAATATAACCTTCTCCACTATCCCAACAGACCAAACTATTTTGCGATAATGCTTTCTCACTTGGTGACCTCGCACATGAGCCTAGCCAGTATACAACGAGGTTGAGCAAATCATTAGTTATAATAATAGCATCAAGAACAAGGGATACTCAAGTCACAAAGCATGTTAATTGCCAGAACATCATGGTGTCATCCATATCAAAACACTAGAAAATGAGGCTTCTCAAGTAGGCCTAGAGAACAGATAGCTCACATTCCATTCTATAACTACCACATAATTTGTAAACGATATGGTCATAGTTTAAATATTTTAGCATTGCACAGTTCATTGAAAATTTAATAGCAGAAAATCTGAAAATATTTGGCGTAGTCATCTTAAAAGAATTGCAACAAGATCAATACATACATATAAATGTTGAGCATCAGATTACTAATAAAAATTCAGTGGATTATTATTCATACATTCAACATCCATACCTGGATCTTCACAATTCGCTGTCTAATAAGCAGAAATTCCCTTCTTCCCTTCCATCCACGGAATTTGTTTTGTATCCGAGTTGCAGCAGCATGCAGGGGATCAAGCTGCCCTGGTTTAGACGGCTTAACAGACAAGAGTGACATGGCATGTTCATCTGATATCACACCATTGTCATGCTCATACTGAACTGCTTGCTTTCTCTGGAAGGATTGCACCCTGAAAACTTGATATATCCGAGCAGCAGCTTGGGCAGCATTTCGGACAGCACCTAGTGAATCTCCCATCGATCCAGCTAGAAGACCTTCACTTGCCAATGTTGAGGCACTTCTTTTGGTAACATATCCAATACCAGGAAGACCAGATATTTCTGCTGCATTACCCCCAATGGTTTCCTTTATATTGAGGGTCTGAAGATGACTTGTTAAGGAAGACTCTGCCAGAAAACCAGAAATTCCCTTGTGTCCATTAGTTGACGCAAGATCAGCTGGTGTGCTTCCTGAAGGGAAATCAGGAGTTGGATCTGTCAAAGCTCCAGGAGCTGCACCTAATGCTATAAGTGCAACAACTGTCCGCTCTCTGCATAACAGACCAAACAAGTTCAATACAAATAAATATGTGTGAATTACAAAAATCACCCTCTGAAACACTTACCTGCCAAAAAATGCAGCCCAGTGGAGTGCAGTCCATCCATGAGCATCTCTGAAATTTATATTCACACCAGCAGTTATAGTTGGTCGTATTGCCCAATCATATCCTAGGGCAGCTGCCAGATGAAGCACACCCTGCCCCTCCTCATCTAACACACTGGGACCTTTGCCACCATCCCCTACTTTATGGAGAAGCCAGATAATCAATTTTTCCTTAATGCAGTTTTCAAGGAACTGATCCTTATCATCGATGGCAAGCTCATTACCGTCAGCCAACTTTAGCAACTCAGACCAGGCATCATTGTTCATCATCAATAAATGTATCTTCTTGCTCAAATCAATCATCTCCTTGGTGGGGTTAGGTAGAGTTGTTGCCTGGCAATCATCTTGTCCCAAAGACAATAGTTTATCAAGACGCATCTGGAGATATGTTTTGTTTGTAGCACCATGTGGACTTGGTCGAAATTCAAACTCACGTACTTCACTGCAGGCCAACCTGTTGGAGCATGTCACATAGAAAGGGACCCTGCCAGGTTTGTGTGAGGGAGAATAACTTCTGAGAGTCCCATCTGCTAAAATCTCTGCTGGAACTTCAACTTCTCCAAACATACATGACCACTTGAATCTTTTAACTTCATCAGAATTTAAGAATCTACCAGTAACAAGAACCTGAAGGATACAAGAAATGTCGTAAGCAGTTAAAGAACACTAAATTCATCTGAGCCACCAGGACAGTCCTATAACACTCCCATGACTTTCAAGCTTAGAAAGAATGGATGATAAGTTTTAAAAGACATACATTAGTCTTTGAGCCCGCATATGTCCAGCTTGGAGTAAAATCAACTATGCTAAACAGCTGGTCTTGTGCAAGCACTGGGCCCAGAGTAAATTGATTCAAATGATCGCGGCTTGATGCTTCAATGATACTGTCAGCCTCTTCGCTGTTCCAGTACACTTCGGAACTGGACTTAATTTGGGAATCATCTACTTCAGCAAGTTCTTTGCTCATCCATCTAGTAAAACTATCACTTTTCTTAAAGCTGTCCTTTAGGATATCAGAAAGATTAGATGATTGAGTTTTCAAGAGAGGGTAATTGATGGCTTCCTCCAAAGATCTATCATCTTGTTGGGAACTGTTCACTGTAGCAAATGAACCACCAATGGCACTTGGAAGCTGAAATTCAGTAGCCTCACAGTTAAGTGCCATAGCCAAATTGAAGCCTGACAATAATAGTATAATACTAGTAGCATGCAACTCAAGCAGATGCAATTAAGCACATAATGCAATATAACCTACAATATAAACGTGAGGGATTGCAATAGTCAGCAAGGTAAAAAAAAAGTAGTTCTATCCATGGAAACCAAGAATCCAAAACCAGGCACTCATCTTGTAAACAATGTAATACAAATCAATATTTCTATGCCATTCAGATGACCAACACCATAAGAATCGGAACTATTAGTTTTTTATAAAATGGACAATACCGTAGATCCATGATTCGAGAGCACTAGGTAGCTGAAAGCCTGGACAAACACATGTCTTAGACCTGGCTATGCTCTATGTTCCATTAGCTCTGCGATATCACTTCAGCTCTTAAGTTCTATAGTTTAGCGCTTTTGCCTATAATACCATTTTCTAATCTTGCCCTCGTGGAATTAGTTTACTAGCACTTTAGCTCACCACTCTCATCCTCAAAATCATAAAAGGTACATTTTGGAAAATTGAAGGAACAGGTGAACAACTGTACTTCAGCAGAATAGGAATTACAATCTGTAATGTTTGTAATCTGTGACAAATTAACTTCCAGTCCAGTATTGTTTGCTGGAAAATGATGGGCATGCTCCCAATTGAAATTTTGAGAACCATACTCCATTTCAAATTAGTGCTTAGGTTACTTTGTCTAAAAATGTCATGCAGCTTGAACAGTACTGGCCAGATTACTAATGTTAAGAAAGGGTTCTTGGGTACAGAATTGTGGGAATTTCAATTGCATTTAAGTACATTAATTGTGTGAATCTATAGAGGCAATGGTAAATTCTATTTCACAAGTTTCTGGAGCAACTCAAGCTCTGGAAGTAGAAGTTGACATAACTGAATAAACACATTTCAATGCGCTCTAGGAGTTTTTCTTTAAAAAATAATGATGCTAAACTTCGGACAATTCTCATTTTTTCTTATTGATTATAGGGGTGCACCTATCAACAACAACATGCACATGTCAAAAGGTCTCATTTATTTGTTATCTAGTGTGCTCTCACTGCACAGAAGCTGCCTACTATTATCGATCCTTGTATTTGGGAATAGCATCCACAGATATGGCTTCGCTTTTTACTATAAGAGAACTTTATATATATTGCCATACAGAAATGTGTGTCATGATACCTGCCATAGTGGTTCTCCATCAGTGCCTGCACCACCTATATCCTTCATACTCAGTCCATTGTTATACACTTCATCGAACGTGAAAGATTCAATTCCAGGGCCTTCTGTAAAAAGAGACTGTTCAGAGGGAACAGGAGCTTGGTATGGAGGCGTCTGATGTATCCCTTTACCGTGTTTCACCATTTCATTCCATGATGACAGATCAAATTGACTATTAGGCCCATTGAATGCAATTCCAAGACCTGACTTGTTAAGAACCACCGGCAAGTTATCTTGACCATGAGAATAGAAGCCTGTATTAAGTGCTGTAGCCTGTAATCCTTGACAATTACCTAAACATTTTTTTTGTAGCAAATGAAGGGTTACAAACCCATTCTTCTTAGGTTCATAACCAGAAGAAATTATTTTTTAATTCCACTTGCCTACAGATGATGCAGGAACGTAAGAGCTGAAAATAGAAGCATCAATCACAGGTCCACCTCCATTTTCACGTTGCTGCATCCGAGAGAAAGAGTGGTATCCGGCTCCTCCCGAATAAATATCTGCTGCACCGAATTTTGCTTTAGATACGCTGTGCATAATTGGAATATGTATCAGTGAAACTATTTTAGTGGACTTTATGCAGAACAGAAGATGACTGAACAGATCTACCTGATTCTGTTTCCTCGTATTCCGAGGCTTGTCCGCTAAGTGAGCTTTCACCTTCTGTAGTTTGTGAAGGCAACTGACTTAAAGGGCTATCCACATGAGCTGCTTGCAGCATGTCATCATGTCCCCTACTACGAGAACTTGATTTGCCAGCCTGATGGTTAAATCCACACATGAGGGGGTAAAATGAAACTTTTAGCAACTTGTTGCAGGAAGATATGCTTTTCTTCACAACAAATAAGACCATGCTGACTTTAATTCGGAGTTTGAACCCAAAGATAATTAAATAAATTAAGTAGCCAAAGTAAAAAAGGTAAGCACAAACACCAAATTGACTACTCAAACCAACATAAAATAGAGGGTTTCCGTAATAGGCTTTTATATGTTTGAGACAGACAAGTCAATGCAACTGTTCAGATTAAACTCTTTATCATAAGATAAATTTTCACATGATGCCTTCCTGGGACTAGTACAAGCATAAGTGCACAATATTCTTTGAAAATATGCAGTCCCATTTCTTACTATTTTTAGTTAATTTCACTACAAGAACCTGCTAGTGTTTTGCATTTCCATCCTGTTAATTGCATTATTAATAACATCTGATGTGGTCACCTAATCAAGGATGCACTTAACATATCACAGTGTTGAAGCAGTTTTTGTATAATTCCCAAATTACTGGTTTAACATAATAATCAAGCTCATCAAACACCTGGAACAACTCTGTAGCATTAAAACGCAGCTACCCCAAAGCTAAAACTATATCCACAAATAATTAAAAAAAAGGTATGATAGCTATCACAAAGAAGCAATATATGAGAACCAATAATGACATGAAAGCAATGAACTTAACATGAAGCTTCCTAGTTCCTACAAAGCTGTATATAGAATAGTCAAATCTAAATCATAGCTAACTACATTGCAACCATAGCAGGGTTAGGTGTAACCTTGACTTCGAGATAATGTACAAGGACAATGTGCATAAAATCCCTGCAAAATCAAAGAACGGAATGTTTAGAAATCAATGTGTTGTAGTATTTAAAAGTCCCTATGCATGCATGTAGAGGCTCCAATGCTCCATACACAATGAACATGCCATCAGCTGTTAGTATGCCTTCAAGCAGCAAATGCAAACCTGCAATATTACATAAGCAGAATGGATAGCCAAGAAAATTTCACTTACTCCTCCAACATCCAATAACTCCTCCTCTGGAAGTTTATATTCTCTTCCCCATGAGCATAGTAGCAGTGAAGCACATCAATGCTTCCAGACTAGATTTATAAAGAATCATCAGTTGCATTGCCTTGATATACAAACAATACTGGATGACCAGTATAGGAACTCCTAAAAAAACGCTGCAATAAATCACAGAAATAAATTATAATATTCAATTTGACTTACTTTTAACCTTTCATGGGCTTCTTTGACAGTCTTCCCATCCCTTTTCTTTCTCCAACTATGGCCATCCTTCCTGAAATATCTCAATACCTTCCGATCAAACAAGAAAAGCGAACCACCTAAAGCCAGATATACAAAATATCAGTAAGATACAATTGAACCTTATACTGATTATTTAGAGACACTTATCAACATATTTACTTGAGGCTATAGGGTCTAAATCCTATATGCCATTACAGGTGTGGACATACATGCCATTACAGGTGTGGAGATACTAGTAAATTGAATGTGCAAACCACAAAGTCATAGTTGATACAGACGCAAAATAGCATTGCTTTAAGGACAATAACATAATATTAATGGAAGCTTAAAGGATGCTGACGCACAAGAGAACAAGACACAGCCCTAGGATGAAAGGTGAATTGATCACATTGCAAGCGTTTAATCCTGACACCAGTAGAAACATCAGTTGGGCATATATTAATGTAAAGTATATTGCCAAAGACAGCAAGGATATCTCTGAGTGGGTGTTTATGTATGCTTTGAGACTGTGTTTAGTTGTAATTATCAAAGAATGACCTTGGCAATGTCCGGCACAACTGTCCAATGTCCAGCAACAACAACGGTGGATCCAGAGGCTTAATAATGTGGGGTCAAACTATATACATTATCAAAGAATAACCTTGGCAATGTCCGGCACAACTGTCCAAGGTCCATCAACAACAACGGTGAATCCAGCGGCTTAGCCATGTGGGGTCAAACTATATACAGTAAAGATCACATCATAACCTTTTGTCAGCTAATACGGCATGGCAAAGCTGGTAGGTTACCAAGATGTGCTAAGTTTACACCTGAAATTAATATTTGGCTACACTAATACGATAAATTTTTTTCATAAAACCCAGTTTTCTGTTATCAAACAATGTTGTACACGTTATCAAATCAGTGCCAATTGCCAAGTTAAATAACATGGATTGGCATATGTCTTCTCCAAAGCTAAAATCAATTGTTCAAAAATAAGAAACTACTGCCTTTTGAAAACAAATCATGAAACGGAAACAGTGTTAAACAGAAAATGGAGGTCATACTTGGAGGCCTATTTGGTGGTTCTGGAGCTATACGGAAATTTCTGTAATTCTTAAGTATTTCACAAATCTCGGCAGGGCGTAACCATCGGTGTTGAGACTCCTTCAGTATCTGCTCAATATCTGTTTCAGAAGTCATTGATATGTAGAGTTAGACAATTCGACATCGTTGCAAATGAGTCATACAAAAGTGGATTTAAAAAATAAATTGATATTGCCATCAGAGTTGCTTCCCAGTCTTCACAAATGGAACATGTGGCATTATCATAATCTCTCTTGTACAATTCAATTTCACATTGGGGGATACTTCTTTTTCCTCTCCATGGGATTACATCCCGAGTTATTGCGGAAAAAAAGGGGTTACGGACATCAATATTCTCACATTTATTGCTACTGAACTGTTCATTCTAGTCCCTATTGCCTTTCTACTTATTATTTATCTAAAAGGTAGGTGTAAAAACAGTCAGCCAAAATGATTAATTGTTAATCATTGAAAAGATCAAAAAGGGATTAAATAAAATAAAAATCCAAGTCTTATATGAAAGGATCTGGTTTGAATCATACAGTGTGGTAGAAAGAACTACGTATAGTTTTTTCTATGACACATTAGTCTTTCTATTATATTATCTTGAATCTACATAGAATAGATTAGTAGATGTTTGTGAATATACCAATTGAATTTCCAAAAGGGGCAACTCTTCTTACTCTGTGATCACTGAACATTTCAAGAGAGAAAAAGGGTGGTCTAAATCACAATATATGTAGAATCTATGTTCCAAAGCTCAACCTCTTTAAAAACTACAAGTTAAACCATAAAAAACTCCAGAATTGGCAAATTCAACTTCCGCAACGAAATATATTCCTATACTAAAGAACAACACTGAGACTCCAAAATTTCCAGATCTTGCTGAGAGCAAAAACAACATTATCTTGATAAAACCAAACACATATCCACACACTAAACTTCAAGCCATCAACCTCAAAGCTTAACCTTAGCTCAAGAAAATATTCATTTGCTTATAGCAAGGGATATTCACATCCGAAAATTAACAGAAATCTTAATGCGAAATTAAATTGAAATTTATGCGCACTCTGCTAGAATGCTCAATTTGACAGGACAATATGTGTTCATGGCCCAAAAAAAGGAAGAGGTAAACAAAAAAGCTAAATTAACAACTGAAACCCCACTTTAAGCCCGATGCCAACCCGTATCACACTATCACCAAGTCCACCACGACCAAACCTAACTAATACCAACCAAGATCACCCAATATCAGCTCACCTGGATATTATTCGTTTACTACCAATGTCAAAGTTTCAACACAACTGACATCTCTACATTACAATTCACAAACCAAGTCCCACTTGCTAAGAAATACTATCACGGGTGAGGGAAAACAGTCCAATACTACTTAACAGTCCAGACCACCGCATCCATGGAGAACCTAAGCTTGCTGTGATCACAAACAACCAAACCTCCAAAAAAAAATCAGAAGGAAGAGGCGGATAGAACAAAATACAACCCTAGGACAATAATCGCATACCATCAGTAGAAAAATAGAAATGATCGATGTGAAACACAAACTACTCCACGACCTTCCGGATGCATCCCACACCTTTTTTTGTTGAATCTTTTAATCCAACCCAAAGCCAGAAGTCCAAGTTCATGTGGACACAACCATGGAAACAAAAGTCTCACAGAAAAAACCGTCGAAATACTTAGAAATTCCAACTTGAACACCGAACTTCAAGCTCGAGTACTACAATTTCCATCTTCCTTGCGTAAGAAACTAGCTTTGATCCAAACCGAAACATAGCCAGACCGTACGAGGGGTATGTTACACACAGATAAATGTACATGTCCTAGAAACGCAGGGTACCGGAAATCCATCTCCAGAACAGTGAAACACTGTCCACAAATATTCCCAATATTTTCGGCTAGTTGATACAGCTCTGATGATTCTACTCCAGAATTCTCGCGCTCGACCGAAATCTCCACTATGATCATCAACTCCCCTCCATTCCGCAACCACCAAACCACTAAAAAATCCTATACAATTCCGCCACAGAAACGCGAAATTCTCACGAACTCCAAAGTTTGCACCAAACCCACACATCCACAACCTCCAAATCCGCTTGAACGGAGAACACGGCCGACGACTCCCAGCAACGCAACCACCTCTGGTTCCACCAGCTTCCGCGCCACAAATTCCACTTCCCAAAACGCAACGGAGGACTAGAAGGGAGGAAACGAATCAAAACAAAGACCGATTCGTTGACCAAAGCCAGAGAGCCACCCAAGCATCCCCAACCAACCGCTGCCCGCAGTCAGATCACAACGAACCGAAAGCCTAAAACCCGAAGCGAGCGGCGACTCTGGAGGCCGGTGCCCTCACCTAGCTCCGGCGCGATCGCGTAGCGCCGACCCTCGGCCATCACAGAACCCCGACCACCGCGGCAACCAACCACGCGCAGCAAATTCACCGAATCCTCCGGACCGAGCAGACTCCCAGCTCTCCCTCTCAAGGCGATTCGGACGAATTTTCGTAGGGTTCCGGTGGATTCAGGGCAGCGCGAGAGATGGCAGGTGGCGATGTTTTAAGCCGACGGAATTGGCGAAGCGAGGAGAGGGAAACAACTGGACAGCCATTAGCGAGGTAACTAGAAGGGGATTTTGTGATGGACGAAATGGCCGTTTTACCCCCACGTTAATGCCTTAATTGTGGGGAATTGTGGCCGTGATGGGACGATCTCGGCCTTCCGTTTCGGTTGGTGGGTCTGGGTGCGGCCGCAGAACGTGGGCGGTAGGTGAAGGTCGTTTATTAACAGCTAAAAGCTTAACTCGGCTTAATTCATTAAAAAATTAAGTTCGCTCGAGTTGGCTCATTTAACTCGTTAACAATGTTGGTTAGACTTAAACTTGCGTGCGAACAAATTCCTTTGTTCGGTATAGAACACAGCACGACATGCAATAACATGGAGAAATGCTCTAATGTTTTCTCTTACTCTATGATAATGTGAAATTGAATTGTACAAGAGAGATTATGATAATGCCACATGTTACATTTTGTGAAGACTGGGAAGCAACTCTGATGGCAATATCAATTTATTTTTTAAATCCACTTTTGTATGACTCATTTGCAACGATGTCGAATTGTCTAACTCTACATATCAATGACTTCTGAAACAGGTATTGAGCAGATACTGAAGGAGTCTCAACACCGATGGTTACGCCCTGCCGAGATTTGTGAAATACTTAAGAATTACAGAAATTTCCGTATAGCTCCAGAACCACCAAATAGGCCTCCAAGTATGACCTCCATTTTCTGTTTAACACTGTTTCCGTTTCATGATTTGTTTTCAAAAGGCAGTAGTTCCTTATTTTTCAACAATTGATTTTAGCTTTGGAGAAGACATATGCCAATCCATGTTATTTAACTTGGCAATTGGCACTGATTTGATAACGTGTACAACATTGTTTGATAACAGAAAACTGGGTTTTATGAAAAAAAATCTATCGTATTAGTGTAGCCAAATATTAATTTCAGGTGTAAACTTAGCACATCTTGGTAACCTACCAGCTTTGCCATGCCGTATTAGCTGACAAAAGGTTATGATGTGATCTTTACTGTATATAGTTTGACCCCACATGGCTAAGCCGCTGGATTCACCGTTGTTGTTGATGGACCTTGGACAGTTGTGTTGAAGAAATGCTCGATAAACTCATTAGCTCGCTCGTTTAACTCTTTATTTTAATGAGTTCAAAACCCAGCTCGACTTGACTCGTTAAGGAACGAGTTCGAGTCGAGTCAAGTCGAGTTCCCGAGTACTCGTTAAACTCGTGAGTTTTGAGTTTTTTACCCTTAACCTAGGCATTCGGCCGGCACTGCATAGGTCTGATGGGCGTAGGCCAAGATTATGATGTGATAGGTTAGCATGATCTATAATACCTTAGTCTATGAATGTGAAAGCGTATGTGATCCATATGGAACGGTGGTGGGTTAGTCCTGCATTGCTTGTCTAACGTGAGTTATAATATTATATAATGCCTGTTGGGTCCAAACATAACATTTTTGGGTTAATCCTTTTACATAAAACAAGGACCAAACTATAAATTGGGTGCTAAACATGCGCAAGTCCCCCTCACGGGAGCTAGGACATTGAATTTGGCATATGCGCTTGTATACTATATAATATCTTTTGGATCTAAACATAGCAACTCTGTGTTAACCCTTTTACTCAAAACGAGGACGAAAGTATAAGTAGGCGCCTACCTAGCCTCTAGCAAGCCCAGGCAAGGCCTACGGCAGGCTAAGCACGACCAATTCGTATTGTGGCCAGTCACGGGCCGCACGACCTTTTCTTTCTCTCTCCCTCTTCGCCACTCTTCTCTGTCTCTCCCTCTCCAGCTCCCCCTCTCGGTCTCAACACCTCCCTCTCCTCACCACCCCCACCGCCTCCAATTGGTGGGGATCTGTTTGGGATCCGGTTGATGCGACGGATCCGGTGTTGGGCAGTGGCCAACATGCAACTTGGGGTGACCGGCGTGGTGACCTCTCAACCCTCCAGACATATGCACCAGCGGTCGCTCGAGTGGCGAGCATGGAGGCGGCAGCGGCGGGACCACTGATGGTCGTGTGAGGAAAACAGGAAGGCCGCACGTGCACGGTGTTGCGAGGGTGCTCGACGAGCGGCAATGTAGAGTGTCGGCTCAGTTGGCACGCTCTGCGTCGTTGAGCGAGTACTCTCCAGTCTCTACTCTCCACCTTCTGGTATCTTTGTTGTCTTCCCTTTATTTTCATGCGAGCGATGACACTGGACGCAGGTCAAGCCAAAGCATGCCGCAGTGCCGCGGTAGGGCGCCCTACCGTATGCCTCCATGCCTTCCCATGTGTTGTGCTTGCTTCGAGTCCGTCGGGTCTATTTCGTGCCGTGCTAGCCTATGCAAACGTATCGTGCTGCTCGTCATGCTTGAACGTGAGGCCCAGCATGGCTCTGTCATTCATGTCATGCCGACCCAACTTGCGCGCATGCATGTCATGCCATACCTGTCGTGCCACAGGCCGGCCCAAAAAGGCACATCCTAGTGCCCAGGTCCAATTGAAGGTGCCAAGCATTCAACTGAACTAGTGTTTTTCACTCTACCTTTCGACAATTTTTTTTCCATTACAAAGAGAACATAAATCCACAAACACCACCACTCATGCACACTATATACACGTCAGTACTCTACTCTTAGCATACGTTTATACAGATGAATGCCAGGTATAAACCCACGACCTCACAAAATTCCTACTAGAACGCATTTGCATGTGCATAATAAGTGAGCACCAAGATTTGAACCCTTTTAGGAGAAGTTGTACACCCACGACTCAGTGAGAGAGCGAGAACTCAAACCTAGTGGGGTCAATCCCTTTAAAATCCGTAAAGTTCTACGTGTTTCACTGTAAATATCAATAATATAAAGGCTATTTTGCAAAATCCTGTGGAGTCACCGATGATCGAAGTCATAATGTGGCTTCGCCATTGCCACAACTCTCACCAAGAAATGGTTCCCGTCTTTTGACAACTTTTTAGTCTTACATAGAACTAAATGTAATGTCATAAAAAACTAAATGTATAAACTGATTGCTTACGGGGAAGAAAACATAATCCAAGTTCATCTAATAGTTCAAAGACCATGTTAATTTGGAACATCAAAATCTCGCAAGAATTATAAATACTAGCAAGACCTCGCGTGTTGCCATGGGTGCCATCAAGAGTTACACTAGTACAGATATAAATCACGTATTAGCAAAATAAAAAAAAACTTAAAAAATGACGAAGAACAGAAGATTCAACCAGTCATATACTAAACATAACTAAAGGTATATATATTGTTCATACACATTGGAAAATTTCAGTCAAGAACCAAAAGCACATAGAAATTTAAGAACGGGCTGGAAAAATCCTAAGTGAGATTCATGTAGTGGCACCAAAAGACACATCCCCTCTTTCGACTTGTACTATCCATCGGTATAACATGTTCTAGTCAAGAGGACTCTTCCAGAGTTGCAAGAGAAGTATCTCTACATTGGCAAATGATTTTGGCTGCTCTACATCAGAGTGATAAAAGCAAGCACAATGATATTAAGTAAAGGACAAACCTGCAGGTTAAACCGTGTGATATTAAGTAAAGGACAAACCTGTAGATTAAACCGTATAGTAGATAGAGTTCAATCGTAACCAATAAAAGCACTGCAGTGTTCTTTTATAGAGAGCATCCTGAAGTAAAAAGCCATTGTTCATCGGTGTGCAACTACAGTTGTGTAAACTAAGTATACAGGTATCATCCATATGCATTCTTATTCATGAAGAATCTAGGAGTCCGAAGTGCTTGGTCTACATGGATCAAATAGGGATTAAGAAACACTCTTGCCAAAAAAGGGTAAATATTAATGCAGCTCACCCAAACATAGAAATTAAGGGCATATTTGGTTTGAAGTTATCTTTGACATGCCTAAGCTTAGGCATGCTATAGATTCTTAGGTGGGGTGTTTGGTTTATTGTCACAACTGTGGCTTGTCACACTTTCTTGACCTTATGTCACACATGCCACAGATTCAAGTTTTTTTGCTAAACTTTGCCACACTTGTGGTACTAAATTTTGTTGTCACAAAAAGTATGGCGAGCCACACTTACCTATTGTTAGTTATGTCAAAGTTGGTTTCAAACCAAATAGGCCCTAACTCAGCAAATCAATAAGCGATACCTATGGCTGTCGGTGTTTGATGCCCCACCGTGCCATTGCCTCATGGAGAGATCATCGTGCCACGCCAAACATCGAAGTCTCGACCTGCTAGTCAACCTCAAAACCCCCAAAATGGCAATGCATACCAATAAAACCTAGATGGATGACAAGGTCATCATATGGAAACCTGAAAAGCATTCATGTAAAGATAGATTTCAGAATTTTGAAGGGCTGATGTAGGCAAGAAAGGGGAAAGAACTCACCCCTTAAGGCAGAAGAGGAACTGGCCTGTGGGGTTGGCGGACAAGCAGAGGGTTAGATGGGAGGCGATGGATGAGGTAGATGGGGGAGTGAGAAGGACAACGGGGTGGAGTGCGTGCTGTAGAGGTAGCCAGATGGGCCGTGCCTAATAGGCTGACTCGAGGCCCGGCACTGTGGGCACAGCCCAGGCACGGCACGGCCCAACCGTAAATGGGCCATGCTTAGGCCGGTACCTCAGCCTGGTGGGCCGACACGACACTGCTCGGGCACGGTCCGGCATAGCATGGCCCAATTAGGCCCGTTTCGGCTCGTTTTCCTAATTTTCAAATTTCTAACCATTGGAGGTTCAAAAAACCTAAAAAACTGAAAAATCCTATTTTTTTTCTATAAATAGGATAGCAACTTCCTTCATTTCTCCACCAATAAACTTGTAATCTCTTCTCTGCATTTTCTTGTGAAAATTCTCTTGCACTCAGTGCTAATTTGGCAAAATTCAAAATAATTTTGTCAAAAAAATCCAAAAAATTGAAATTTGGCTTTCGGCTTCCGTCAAGAAATCAAGGTAAGAATGGTGTTTTAATTTTTTAGTGTTACTATTATTTTCTATGATATGAAATTAATAATAGATTAATTATTTCTTGCAGTTTTCTTCATGGAGCACCAGGATTTTGCATCCTTCCCAGCTTCTGATTTCGGGATTTCACCCGAGGAGCTTCTTGCATCCTATCAAGCCCAAAAGGTTGCAATACCTGTACCATTCTCAAACTCTGCAAGTGCTATTGCGTCGGCAAGCATCGGGGCAAAAAGATCAAGACGAAGTACATCGGGAGTTTAGAAAGATTTCGAACAGATTTTCGAGACATCAAACGGCGTTCAGAGCAGGTATGCTATTTGTAAATATTGTAAGCACAAATTAACTGTGAAATCTTTAGGTAGAACGAGCACTTGAAGAGACATGCTGAGAGCTGTAAAAAACAGGGGTGGTTTTGAGACAGACTCAACTGCAGTACAACCCTGACGATACGATACACCACTGGGACTACAATTCTGAGGTCTCTCGTGAATATCTTTGTCGTTTAATCGCTTCTCAAGATCTACCTTTAAACTTTGGTGAGTCACCAACATTTAAAAATTATATTAGGACCGCTCATAATCCTAGATTTTCTGCTGTTTCTAGACAGATAACAACTAGAGATCTGATTAGACATTACAATAATTGTCGTAGTAAGCTAAAAGATCTCTTTAATACTTATACTTTTTCTGTGTCTTGGACATCAGACATATGTAGTGGTAGGGTTAAACAAGATTATTTTAGTGTAGTTGCTCATTATGTAAACAATGATCGGTAACAAGAGAAGAAAATTATGGGATTCAAATTAATTGATGTAGCACACACTGGTGAGAATATTACTGATTGTATTGTAAAAGTTGTGGAAGATTTTGGCTTCACAGATACATTTTTGGCAATAACATTAGATAATGCTACAGCAAACACTTTTGTAGTGACCATTCTTACTCCGCTTTTTAATTGGTACACCGAATATTTGTTGTTACATCAATGTTGTGCTTGCCATATTATTAATATTATAGTTAAATCTGGTTTGAAGAGGTTAGACCAGTACCTTGAACCTTTTCGCACTGCAATATCTTAAATAATTCTAATCAATAAGTAGCAGCATATAAGACTTGTTGTATTGCAATGGAGGTACATTCACATAAGTTTGGTTTGGATATGCTTGTTAGATGAAACTCTATTTACTTGGTGCTTAGGTCACTCATACCCTATAAGAGCACATCTTTTATTTTTATTAACACGCACTATAATAGCCAAGATGGTCAACCGCTACTCACAGAGCAACGTTGGTATGTTGTTGAATACTTACTGTCATTTTTAAAACTTTTTTATGATTCCACTGTTGTTTTATCTGGAGTTTATTACTCAACCTCTCCTTTAATTATGCATCATATTCTAGAAATTGCTACCCACTTAAGAAACCACGAAAATGATAATATTTTACGTGAATCTGTTTATGCTATGAAAACTAAAATTTTGAAATATTGGAAAGAAATTCCTATGTTACATGCATTTGCATTTATTTTAGATTATAGAGCTAAAGTTCGAGGATTTGCTAATGTTCTCTCACTTCTAAGTGATGCGGTGGGTATTGATTATTCTAGTTATTTTCAAATGTTCATGCTAACTTATCTCAAGTTTATGCTAAATACAATCAGAAGTTTGTTGGAGTTTGCATGCAGCGACCTCTACCAGCACCCACAACAGGTAAGAAGAAAACTATGTGGGGAAAGATATGGGTTGCAAGTGGCCATACCTTAAGGAGTTTGAGTACAACAATGTCAAATAAGGATACAACAAGTGGTTGGGAGCTAGCTGCCTATCTCAACAGTGACACTGTCAATTACCAAGAGTAGCAAGAGGAGGACTTCAGCATTTTGCAGTGGTAGCATGAGTACAAGATAACATATCCAATGCTTTCCATATTAGCACAGGATGTGTTAACAGTTCCATTATCCGTAGTTTCTTCGGAGTCTGCTTTCGGTCTATCTAGAAGAATAATTGAAGAAAGAAGACAAATCTGACAAGTGAGATGGTGGAAATACTTCTCACTGTGAAAGATTGGGAACAAGCTGATCAACAAGCTCAACACACTACAGAAAATGCTGAGTTGGTGGCGACGTTTGAAAATCTTTATCTAGATAATCAGGATGAATAATTGTAATATTCACCTTTTTTCTGTATCACTGAGCTATAGGTTGTACTATCTTTTTTTGCCAAGGTTTTCTCATATTGAGTTTTTACTTGGCAAAGTTTTTAACGAGACAGCTAAACATTAATAAAGCTCATTGTTTAATTCTAATTATTTATCTCCTTTTACAATTTTATTTCATATTTTTTGTTTTTCCTAATTTACATAGATTTTTAAAATGTTTTTCTATATTTCTTTCAGTTTTTATAATTATTATAGATTTTTTTCCAATTTTTCTGCATTTTTTCAAACTTTTACGAATTTCTATTTTTTCTATACATTTTTAAAAAAATTCAGAATTTTTAAAAATTTTGCCGGCCAAACGCTGGTCCAGCATGACCCGTTGGCCCGTTTGTACCCGTGCCAGCACGGTATGGCCCGACAGCCGTCCGGGTCATGCTTGGATCGTGACCTCGGCCCGTGGGCCGACATGGCACGACCCGTTTAATAGCCGGGCCTAAACGGGTCATGCCGCGTTCTGCCAGGTCAGGCTATCCAGAATCAATATATCCAAAAGTTTTTCTCTCCCCCACCCCCACCTTTCTTTTTTAGAGTATTCAAAATCATACTATAACGCTTGATATTCATTCTTTTTTTCTAATCAGAATTAGCAATTTTATTTGCTATGATTCTATGTTCTCCTTAGTGAAACTAGTATAGTGCCCTGTTTTCCGGTTTCCTTTTCCCAGCATGTAATATATGAACTTTTCCTTTTCTAGAACGTTTGTTTCCTTTTCTTTAATTCCAGGATATTTGTTTCCTTTTCCTTGAGATGATGCTGGAGGTGGGGGGAGATCTGTTGTGGGCCACAGGGATGAGTTAGACACATTAAACAATGGTCATCGGATGTGGGTGAGTAAAGCTGAGGAAAGATCTAAGAGGTTAATTTTGATGGAGGTAAGTTTCTGGAGACGTTTCGCTGGGTGCATTAAGGTTGGGCCATCTCTAGTGGGGTGCATTATTTGGGGTGGACGTAGAAAAGAATGCTTAGGTGCATTATAAAGGGGTATAGATACTGGCCACCACTAGCGTACTGGTTCGGTGGGATGGGGAAGTACGAGAGGACCTAGAGAAAGAAGGTGCCGACTGGATGACCCCTTCACGATCGATTAACAGCCTCCATTAAACGGAACAGGTGATGTGGCCACTTGAAGGGCTGAAGAATGAATAGGCCAACTTGTCAAAAACTACTCCTTAGGGCAAGTATAATAGTAAAACCAACTACTGGCTAATAGTAAACTAAAAGCCAGTTTGTATAATAACTGTCCCTAAAGGTTATCTTTAGATGTTGTGCAATAACTATCTTTTCTCTCTTGTACATAAATGATCTACATATGCTCCCGTGCAAAGCTGGCTACTAAATAAGAGCCAGCTCTCTTCTCTCTCCTCTTTTCTCACTTCTCCAATAGACCAAAGCTGATGTGTACAAGCTAAGAGTCAACTGACGTGATCTTATTGTACATGCCTTTTCTCTTAACACGTAGATCAAGAAGATATTGAATATGGCTAAACTATCTTTAATTATTATCTCTAAACACTATTCAATGCATGCATATAAAGTAAAACTGAATAGCATAGAGAAAACATCACACTAATTTTATATTGAAATATGAAATACGACTTATATTTATAAATTAGAACATTAAAAAAATACGCTACATACTACCTTTCCTAATCCCAGAAGGATTCCTGCCTCGTCGTGCATTTGAGCCGGGAGCAAGCCGGCTCGACTCGCGGCTCGAGCTTAGCCGGCGAAAAAAAAATTACGCTCGGGTCCTTTTTCGAATTTTTTTTACATATAGGTCCTTTTCGGGAAAAAAAATTACGATCAGATCTTTTTTTAAAAAAAAAAGAATATATATTATGTTCATGCCCTTTTAGCGTTTTTAGGCGTAGCGCTCGGGTCCTTTTTGAGAAAATCAAAATTACGTTTAGGTCCTTTTTCGAGAAAAAAAAGCCGTTAGGTCTTTTCTCCGGAAACAAAAAACTACGCGCTACGTTTAGGTCCTTTTGTTGTTTTTTTAACGTTTAGGTCCTTTTCAAAAAAAAATGCTTGGGTCCTTTTTTTTGTAAAAAAAAATTTATGTTCTTTTTGCGTTTTTTAGCGCTAAGCAGGCGCTACGTTTAGGTCCTTTTTCGTTTTTTAAAATTATTACGTTTAGGTCTTTTTTCAGAAAAAAAGCTTACATCTCGTGTTTCCTCGATTTGCTCGTGTTGAGAGCGACGTGCGCACATTTTCTAGATTTACTCACGTGGCAGGCGACGGACGCGGCGTGTCACGCCGCGGACACTCACCTAGTATTTTCTTAACGGAAGAAGCATATAATAAGCTGTAATTTTCTCCAGCGTTGCCGTGTTCCAAAACCATACGAAGAACAGGGAAAGAGAGTACGAGCTCAATCAATGCAAAACAGATTAGCAGGGTTCTAGAAAAATTATGAGAGAATGATGCTCGGGATGATCCGGCTTGTTATCTGCCGCTCTTCGGAAAAAAATATTTTTTAAAACAAAGACATAAGGTATATATTAAGACCGGAAGAAAAAAATTATTTGCTTTAAGATCTGTATTTAATAGTGCTACTTCCTATTCACTAATGTAGCTATCTAACATTATTGTCTAGAATGTCCACAACCGCAAAATAGCTTTTCAACGTGCCAGGTCATTTCCTTGATAGCTCCGAGTTATTCTTTTCCTCCCTGTAAACTCTACGTGGCAATCTAACCTTATGTTGCTCCTTTCCCCTTTTTTAAACTTTTTTCTTTTTTATTTTAATGTATGGTAGAGTTTTTACCGTTCCACTTCAAACAAAATTTGTTATAAAATTATTATAAAATATCGTGGTGCCATACAATTTTTTGCTGTCTGGTGTCTTACTTACGTTTGATCATGACTGATCACTCTTCGTAACTCACCAGCCACGACTCAAAACTGATGGTGATATATTCTCTCCTAAGCCACTAATCTATCCACGAAATCCTCATCACCTCTTCCAGGCCACAAAAGTTGGAAAGGTGGAAGACGAGTGCAGCTGCATCGATCACGGCGACAGTGAACAGTGTCAGTCGCAAATTGGCCACAGCGCATTTCACCAGTAGGAAGTTACACTTTGACTCCAAATGGTGATGCCTCCCAAAAAAAAATGCTTTCAAACTCACTAGTCTTCAGAGAAGGGGATAAGCTCAATTCACTGGGATAATCAATGTGATCGCCTTAACCTGATCACTAATCGATAGGGCTGTACGAGTTCGTGGTTCGGCACACACATGATTGCAATTTGCGACCAGTAAGCAGCACTTACTGCTGCTGCAGTATACTAGTATCTGTAGCTGTTCGATCGTGTCTTAAAATATTAGCAGGAGAAAAAGGTGAGCATCATGCTGCTGCTGCTGCAGTATACTAGTATCTGTAGCTGTGCGACGTCTTACAGCGACTTTGCACCAAATCGAATTTTTTTTTAAATAATACTATTTTTATTCTATTTTACAAAAATAATATGCCGAAAAAATTTTTTTACAAAACTACCCAGTTGTCGCCATTTCAAATGGCGACATAGAGTCTGTCGCCATTTCAAATGGCGACAGACGACTGTCGCCGCTTCGGATAGAGACAGACTCTCGTCGCCATTTGAAATGGCGACGAGAGCAACGCCACCTCTGTCGCCTATTTAAATAGCGACACCGTCTGTCGCCATTTCAAACGGCGACAGAGAGTCTGTCGCCATTTCAAATGGCGACAGACAGTGTCTATATAAAGCCGCGCCGCGCCCCTCTCACTCGTGCCAGCCAAAGCGCAGAAAAAAAAAAAAGAGGAGAAGGAGAAGGAGAAAGGAGAAGGAGAAGAAGGGGAGGGGGGAGGGAGAGGAGAGAGGAGGAGGAGGAGGAGAAAGGAGAGGGACTTCAAGATCTGCATTTCGTTAGTACTAATTTTTTTAAGTATTTAAATGTTGAATATGTAATATAGTAATCAGATTAAATAGAGTAATAATAGTTATTTAGGTAGATGACTTAGTTAGGAATGAGAACTGATGCAAGTTGTTTAGCTAGTTGACTTAGTTAGAAATTTATATTTATTTGGTAAGAATAGATGTTTAGTTAGATAAATTAGTCAAGAATTTATAGTTATGTCGGTATGGACAGATGTTTAGTTATGCGACTTAGTTAGTAATTCATTTTCGATGTAGGGATGACCTAGAGGTAGGGATTAAAATTTTGATTGTAATAATAGTTTTTGATTAGAGATCATGGATAAATTTTATTTAACTGGGAAATGTAGAATCCAAATTCGGTTATTTGTGTATCGAGAATTCGGAGATGTCATGTAGAGTTGGGTGGCTAAAATTGTCGGGACCGAAATATAACTCAATCAGAGAGGTTCTGACACATTAGTTTAGTTATGTTCTCATAGAAATTTGAAAATGATCACAGAATCAAGAATTTGTAAGAATTGAAATATTGCAACTATCGATTAAAAATTTGTGTTCATTATTAGTCGTACAATGTAGAGTTAAATTGTGCAAATGTTAAGAATTGATGAATTTGCATGATGTATGGATGATAGAGTGCAATTTAAAATATATTATGGAGAAGGAGTTCCGCATATGGGTGTTGAAGGGTAGATCTAAGTCATTTCGCAAGTGTAGAGGCTAGCACATCACACGTGAGGGAGCGTTCATGGGCTACTGTTATGAGATGGTTGTACCATATGTTCTCTTTGGACCGTGAATTGCATGATCCGAAGTTACATGGAGTAGTTTGTCAAGAATAGATTGCACGATCGGGAGTTAATGGAAATGAGAGGTCAAATCTTGGAGTTAAATGACGTAAGAATTGCAATTGAGAAAGGATGGCCATTAGTGTTATTGGCACAAGCATTTGAGAAAGTCAATACCGGGCATGCGACGCAGCAAGAGGTTGTTGATGAAGAACGAGAGGAAGTTGGGAGAGCAAGACAAGTAGAGTAGGCTTAGTAGAGCGGGATGTAGGTTCTGGTCGATCAAGAAGTGCAAGGTGGGAGAGCGATGTTGCAACGGAGAGGTTCAAGAAGCAATGGGCATGGCGACGAGGGCGAAAACATTGAGTCGATGGTCGGGCGATGGACACAGAGAATGAGGACTATGAGGCTTTAAGTAATGATGAGCCAGCCAAGATCTATTCCCGCAGAGTGGGATGAGTATCCGTTCGACAGTCGGTGGTGAACGATGACGAACAGATTCCTTCGCAGTATGATCGAATGAGGTGAGAAAAGATGCAATTTACAAGAATAAGAGTGAGGTTCAAGAAGCGAGAATAGCATGGTCGTTGTCGCTATGCAGAGCCTTCAAGGTTGTAAAGTCCGATCACGGTGTATGATGTAAGATGCCGACGGAGGGTTGCCCGTGGCGCGTCCATGCGTATCACCTAAATGGGACACCATTTGGAAGTGTTCTATAGTCGCTCCACATACATGTGTACTAACGGAGTCTCGCAATCACATCGGAACATATCATCGCTTTATTGCCAATGCAATGTACGGAGAGATTGTAGGCAACCTAGATTTAGAGCCACGGACCATCGTACTCGCAATACAACAGAGGTTCCAGATACAATAAGCTACGCGAAGGCATGGAGAGCAAAGCGAAGGCATTGGAAACACGGTTCAAGACGCACGAAGACTCCTACCGAACTTGCCGAGTTTGCTTGGTGATAAAGGACCGAAATCTCGGAACTTATGTGGACATTTGTGAGCATCCTTCGCGCTTCTGCGGGAAGATGGTTTTGAAGCGAGCATTCTTCGCTTTAGGTCCATGCATCAATGCGTTCGTGCATTGTCGCCCTTTGTTATGTGTCGATGGGATATTTTTGACTGGTAAATACAAAGGCGATATTGACCGCCATAGGAGTGGATGGCAATAATCAAGTTCTCCTCAGAAGCGCCGCATTTGTGGAGGTGAAAACACAGATAGTCGGGCATTGGTTCCTACGGAATGTCAAAGCCGGTGTCGTTCATCAGCGGCCTGGAGTGTGTATCATACACGATCGGCATTCCGAGCTTTTGAGGGCAATTATTCGATTGCGGCAAGGTGTGGATGAGACTCATCCATGGCCCGACGGCGTAGTAGATGGTGCAAGCGCCATATGGGTGCCAATTTCTACAAGCGATTCAGAACAAGGAGCTAACAAAGCTTTTCAAGAGGCTCTGCGACTGAACCAGCAGAGAAAGTTTGATGTACTGAAGAAATTGGATGAGCCGACATCGAGGCACACAAAGCAGAGGCAACGAAGAGAGCAGCCCCACCTTGGGGAGGCCCGGTCGCTACTGGAGGAGTTACCCACCGACCCTCCCACCGGTTCAAGGAATGGAAGGGCTCAAACGCTTCTCGAATGGATAGAGCATGAGCCTAGGGAGAAATGGGCTCGCTACGACACCGATGGTGCGAGGTATGGTGTCATGACAACAAACCTTGCGGAGGTTTACAACCGGGTGATGCGAGGTTGAGACCCCTCCCTTGGTTGGTATTGTCGAGGGTGTTCTTCGTGGCATCACAGTACCGTTGATCGCCATGCAAGGGCGATCACGCGCATGAACGATCCGCTATGAAGTACTCGGAGATGATTTCGCATACATGGAGGACAAAGGCAAGAAGGGGAGATGCACGAGCAACGAAGATGGGTACGAGGGAGCTCCGTTTTGAGGTGATGTGCAAGGAGAAAGCCGGTCGTGGGACGAATCGACGAAAAGTTGCTCACGAATGCATCATACACGAGCAAACTTGTGTCCGCACCGCAATAAGCCTCGTCTATTACACGTGCCATGCTCCCATGTTATGGGCTGCTCGCTCGATGATTCACATGGATCCGTATATTCATGTCTCAATTCTTTAGTAAGGAAGCGTGGTCGCAACTCGAGCGCGAAATGTACGGTTTCCGAGTGGTGGGTTTATTCACGAGCACAAAAGTGGGAGGATACACGTTGGGTCCTGCATATGAGCAAAGCTAAAGGAGTGGGAAGAAGGCAATCCAGCGTATAAGGAATGATATGGACGCCACGAAAGTGGCCGCCAGAAAGAAATGTTCTACTTGTAGGAGACAGGCACTCTTTCAAGAGTTGCCCAAGATTGTAAGCCGTGAAGTGTTATATGTTCTTTTCAGATCTTGAACTATGGTTTACTTGATGCACTAGAATTTCATTTTGCTTGTATCGAATTCAGACGTGTGGTCAAAATATGTAATACTGAATGTTATTGTACTTGATTAAATGAGAGTGTAGTATGTTGTATTCATTTTGTATCTTTTAACGCTTTGCACATAGATGAGCATTTTTACTTCCATGTATTACGTGTGCTCTAAATTATGACAAGACTCGTTCCATTCATATTCTATTTGTATTTGTTGTATTTATTTTGCACCTTTTTACACCTTATGTAACATAAACATTTTTATTTGCGGCATGGCGGCGCGACGGTTGTAACGAGTTGCTTGACCCGTCGGTTGACGCGACTCACCGGAGCCGCTTAGCGACGCGTTGCCCCGCAGGATGGGGAGGCGGCCTTGGAGCTTGGGGCCTGCGCTTGCGCACCCCATGAGGGCGTGGCGCCTCGATCCGCGATGGATCCCGAGGTTAGTTCAATTTCGTCGCAGTTGTTGTACTCATGTCCCTTCGACACCACAATAATACTTCTCACATTCTTTTGCGAGTTGAGGCGGCCGCCTACTACCGCTGCCGTATGGTCGAGGCGACCGCCGCGGATGCGCAGGATCGACGGAGTGCCTCTAGGCGGTTCCTCACGACAGAGTTTCTTCGCTCTAGTGGACCGGTGGCGGCCGAGACCCACACTTTTCACTGCCGTGTGGTGAGATGGCGCCGACACTAGAGGACGCCGCGATTACCTCCTAGGCCTGCCCCGTCAGAGATGCGGTGGTTCTGCAGACGCCCACCTGCAGTGGCGGCGGATATCCTCCACCGGTTGTGGGTGCTACCCCACCACAAGACACGACTTTCGCGGTGCAAGACGGTCCGACGCGGCGGTGGCTTGTGCGATTCTACGTAAGCACGATTTTTCCTTGTCGATTTGATTTAACTCACCGTGTGTGATTTTCATTGCATTTACAACCTAACCATTACTTTCTGCGGCCGAGAGGATGGTACCCGAGTCGGGAGCGGCCGTAGCCGGCACTTGGAGGCGTACCTTCGTGGCTCTTCGGGTGGGTCTTGTTTCGCTTCGTCGCACGGGACACCGCCGACAGCACATGATCCGCTTTGCGAGGACGATCGCCGACGCCGACTTGGAGGAGATCCCGCGGTGGCTTGGGACTGCGGTACTTGCCGTGACGCATCGCGTGCTTTGTGCGACGGGTGTCGTCGCTGTCCGACTCGCCCACTCGCCGGCTGCCCTTTGCTACCGCGGTGTGGTCGCTCGAGAGGTTCCAGATCGGACGACCACCGATAGACTGTCGCCACTTATCGCGCAGACTTCTACTGAGGTTCCCGGGACGAGGTTGATCGTCCGACGATGGGGACATTGTGGTGTCGCCGACATGTCGAGATACTTATCGTAGCCGTATGTTGTTTTTAATTCTCCACATGTTGTACTAACGCTCATCGCTGGTGTTTTTTTGCACCGCGGTTCACCCAATCACGACGCACGCCGCGTGACCTCAAGACGTAGCGATGTTGGACCACTCACGACGGCCGCGCCATATGGCGCCCTACGCTCCCGAGCTTGTGCAGCACGCGCGCCGCTTGGCTGTCGTCTGCGCAGCAGCATCGCCGACGCGGCGTCATGGTTGACCCGACGCCACTTGGTGTTCAACGTGTTCGTCGAGCCGTCGCCGCCACCGCGCCTTGAGGCGATTTGGTCTACGGCAGCGCTCCCAGTACCCACAGCGCCGCTGCTCCAAAGAGCCGTGCACTCGCTCGTATTTCTACATTTTTTCCTTTCGCTAGTACTTACGATCTCGGTGGCTTGCGAATTAATGTTGCGCTTTCATTTTTGCGGTACACACGCAAAGGCTTCGTCTTCAAGACGCAGAGTCGGGCAAAGACGCATGGTACCTCATGCGCAGCAGATGGGCACCGGCTCTTGCGGATGTGATCGACGAGATCGCCTCACGACCACGACACGCACGACGATATATCGAGTGGTACAAAGACGCGCACCGCGCTCGAGTTGTGCGTGTCGTGGAGTCACCTCCGTGCACGATCCGACCACTCCGACACGCACTCCCACCCACCGGACCGCTTCCACGCGCGGTTCGTACTCCCTCCATTTGTCATTCAACGTAACGCCTTGAAAATTATGCCAACTAACTAGCCTCTTTTCGTTTTCGCAGAGCGACCTTGCCAGGGAGGCACACGAGGCGACGTCGGCGTTGCTACAGGCGGTCGGTGCCACCCATACGATAGGGGTCACAACGGACGGCCTTCGAGGGGCGCTGCGCCATATTCAGGACTTGACTTACCGCGGCCGTACACACCGACGCCGTAGGCGGCCCAGTATGACGACGTGGTACAGATCCCCCCTCGTTCGTCTGCTGTACGAGGTCGACACAGCAGACTCGATCGCCCGCCCGGACGCCTTGGGGCTCCGGTGCACGGACCGGCTGTCATCCGATGACCGCAGTACATCGGTGGTCTCTTTTTATATATTTTGTTGTTCACATAACGTGTCGTTCTAACTTGAAAAGTTTGTCATCAGCGCCGCCGATCCGCGCCGACAGAGTCGCGAGCACCTCGGGGACTACGGTACTTTCCAGACGAGGACTTCGACTTTCGCCGATCCTTATCGCGATCGCGGTGTGGTACTTGGTTCGTCGCGAAGACGATCGCCCCCGCCCATCTCAACCGACACAGACGCCTTCGCTACTCCGTCGGCCCGGGCCCGCCTCCTAGGAGTACTCGTGGGCGTGCCTCGACCACCACATATCCGTCTGGACATGTGCAATGTCGAGGAGGCCGGGACCACACGAGGTGTTGCACCGCGCAGGGCCCTAGCTAGTTTGTTTCTTTTACACATGATGTACCGTAAACAATCTCGTCTTTTACTTCCTTAGCTTATGTAATATCACATATGTTAGTTTTATTTATGAAGTTTTGTGCTATATATAATCTTTTACTCCGTGGCGCTATTTGTAAATATGCTACGAGACCTTTGTCACGTCGATAGGACAAAGACACACGTAGCTACTTTGTCGGTCGCGATGCGACAAAGATGTCTTGGCAACTATCCCAACTAATTTGTTTCCTTTCATATATTTTGTAATCGAACACAAAATGATGCTTTATTTCCTCATATTACGTCAAATTCACTTTATTTCCTCACATTACGGTATGATCACTATAGCTTTTCGTGGATTCCGTAAAATAACAGTTTACATGAAAAATTATGGAGTAATAGCCCCAAACACCATTCGACATATGTACGACCTTGTAGCAGACTTTCCACGCGCGATTAGACAACTCACAGGCGCAATGCTTTCAACCTTTTCAGCCGATTTGACCACACGACACAGACCTCTCTTGTTTCGCACACGTGCTTTGTCACACATGCAGTACAGTTCAATGTGACCACTCAACGCCTACTTTTGTTCGTGATAACAGTCGTGTGGCTTTTCTCGATGGTGACAAATCGTGCACCTTTCGCAGAAGGTGACAAGCGGTGCGGCTTTGATGATGGGTGACATGTCGTGCGACTTTTCACGAGAGGATGCCGGGACGCCGAATCGACAAGTGTCAGAGTCGTGCGGAGTAACCACTCACCACCACTATAAACCGGCCTAGGGTTACACATCCAACACCACCAAACAAGCAATACACGCCATCCGAATCTACACAAATTAGGGCACGATGTCGTTCTATCGTCGCCTCTCAAAGAAGCGAAGTCATCCCGCCCGAATACCGGATACCGATGGCGCACGCCCTAGTTCTCACGGAGTTGCCTGCACCCAAATGCGATCGCAACCTTCCGCGAAGATGATGCAATCTACCCACGAGAGAGCGGCCGCCGCGCCACTCATTGTTGCAGTTCGCCCTACCTGTAAACCTACTTGTATCCATAAAATACAAAGCTAACGGTACCATTTCACGATCGTTCTTTCCTTTCAAAGACAAGGACCGGTGTTGCTTCTTCCAATGGATCGACGGCCGAACGACGTGACTATGAATTTGTCTACAATCGCCACGACGCCAACCCGCTTCGCCGAGAACTTCAACCGGTGGGAGAGGCCGCCAGGATACGTCCCTGTTCTAGAGCGACCAGAGTTCAGGGCCGGTGGGCAAGAGGCCAACCAATCGGTGAGTTTCATGCGACGAACCCATGCTTCACTCACAAAGTAGTAATTCTAAACCAGTTCATCCCATACAGAGTTCAAAAGAAAATTGCGAAATTGCTCGAGTCAAAGGAGAAACCTCCCCAGGGGCCACCCGAAAGCCCTGACTTTTGCGAACACGGCCTTCAGGCAGTGGTTGATACCTGCCACGATGAACTAGCGGATCGGAGATTCTACCGGTGCCCCTTGGCCGAGGATGAATGGTGCGGCTACTTCAATCGGTGGACCCGAGAGGCGTACCACCCACATCTCAAACTTCCGTATGGGATAAGCTGGGGAGCAACCTCCCGTGGTGCTACTACCGCCGAAAAGCGCACTCGAGTACGCCTACGGTGTTATTCAACGGCCAACGCGGCATACCGCATTGATCGCAGGCACGCCCGCCAGGCAACGATAAGCCCAACACACACCTCCCGCACCATACGGTGGAGTGCGAGCCGAAACAGAGCGGCGTCTCGCAAGTGTCCGCTAACGCCAACACACCAGAGGTGCAAGAGGTACCTCCTCTCGAAGAGGAAGGGACAAGGGAAGCGAGGTACCGAGGTCCGCACCACGCAACAAATCCTTGACGCGTTACGCAGACCATCCGGGAACCCATGTGGTAATAACATAAGGGACGCCGGGAATTGGGATGACATGCCCATGTGGGAGGGCAGAAATCCACATCAAAAAGACCAAAAAATTCATCTTACACACCGAGACGACGGCATAGGCCACCCATTCGGCGACACCCGGGAGCACTGCGGATCCCCATGGAGTTCTTTCATAGTGGGGATTGAGCGGTGTCCGAGGACAAACCTCCAAATTTACACGGGTCAGGTAATATGCAGAAAATGTGGGACATCATTCGTTGTACCGGATAGGCGAACGATCATTTGTTCCACCATGACAACCAAAGTGCTTTCGTTAGTTAGTTCGGCAAGCAATTTCGTCATTGTTGTAATGCCCTTGCAATATAATGTATCTATTGCTTATTTTATCATCTGAACTCGATGTATGTGCCCTTATATATATGTTCAACAAATAATTTAAGTGCTTCGTGGGAACTATTTATAACATGCGTTGTTGTCGACTATAATACTTAGGGTTGTTGCACTAGTGGAAATTAGATGCAAAGCAAGGTGTAAATTAAATATTTTCCCGAATATGGTAGTGCACATATCAAAGAGCAAATCTGGTCTACTCTTCCTAAAAATTACATTTAAACATTAAATTTTACTGGTCATTAAAAGGCTAAAAATCATTCTCCCGGATCTCGATTCGCACTCTTTTGATCTCCTCTCGTAAAACATCACAACAACTAATCTGACTTTTATTAACTACACTACACTCATAATTTACATACATTACAATTGAATAAAAAATAGGCTAAACCTCTCTGTCGCCATTTGAAACGGCGACAGAGAGTGCTTCGCTATTTCAAATGGCGACACAAAGTCTATCGGTTTTTCAATCGGCGACAGACTCTGTCTCTATCTGAAACGGCGACAGGCTGTCTGTCGCCATTTGAAATGGCGACAGACTCTCTGTCGCCATTTGAAATGGCGACAACTGGGTAGTTTTGTAATTTTTTTTTTCGGCATATTATTTTTGTAAAATAGAATAAAAATAGTATTATTTAAAAAAAAATTCGCACCAAATCACCCCAGCTTTGCAGCGCAAACATGCCTCGGTTAATCACTTCTGCAGCCTGTGGCGCAGATCTACTCATTTGGATAATATGTTAATCTCGGATCCGGGAAACTGGTTTAGCCGGACGTAAAAGGCAGAAACAAGCCACTCACGAAAAACGGATACAGTCCCTGCAAAGTTCGTCGCGAACACGCGTCCAAGGCCGACTGATTTCGAACAATCCCTGGGTGGGTCACTCACGTAAGATGTGCCTCACAGTGCTGTAGTCACGTCGTGCATGGTAAGCACTGTTGCCCGTGCCGTGCTCTCCCTAGGTGTCCACGGGACAAAGCGCACGGCCATGGTGCCCTGCAATCGTACGCAGGGTTCGCAAAAACCGATTTCAAAAAAATCGTTTGAAAATCGAAGATATCGAGTGAAAAAATAGTTAGAAACCAAAGAGTTAAGAATTTAAATTAAAAAAAATAAAAAAATCGAAAATCGACCTGTTTTAACCGAAAACCGGCCGGTTTTACTTGAAAATTGACCTAAAATCGGTCGATTTGACCGAAAATTGACCAGTTTCACGTCGCATAAATTTTTTTAAAATTTTTCAATTTTTTTAATTAGATCGGTTTACCGACCGATTTTAGATATCGAACCGGCTCGGTAGGTGGAGCGGTTTTGTGAACCCGCACGTAGGCACCGCCGCGCTATCTGTTCGCCACCCACTAGGCAACGGCGCAAGCAGCAGCGGGTTTTCGAGTGTTCACCGACACGGCTCCGCAAACATCCATGAAACGCTTATGGTTCTGGATTTTTATATTCAAGCGATCATAAACATGCCGACGCTGCCCAACTGCGTGATGTGAGACGTGCTGCGGTCAAGATCACGAAACTGCAGGCTGTACCCTGCGTGCATCAATTCATCCTGCATGAGTACAATCGTAACCCTATTTATGATTAATCACCGAATTTATATCTGTCACTTACCCTTCAACCGTGCATCAAGAAGAATGTCACCGCAGTCTGCAGGAAATTTGGCAAGACATGGGGCAGACCGGCAAAGTCGAACCCAGAAACTTCCAAAGCTGCTGACCCTGCACAACTGGTGTACAGCTTGTCTAGTTACACATACTGCCAGCGGACAGGGTGACAAGACTACCAGAGTACAACAAATTTGGATTGCAAAGTTAATACTTTGACAACAGCGAAACAATAGAACTGAAGCATTACAAGATAACATTTTCCTGTAATGATGGGCAGATAATTGCCGAAACAGCTACAAATAAACCATTCTGGCAATACAATGCAACCCAACCAATGTGCCATGCATGCAAAAGGGAATGCAATGCCACTTCTTAAGAGGCTGTATCAATGAACAAAATCACTTTGGATTGCAGTCAACGCATCAATACATCAAAAATCAAAAGTTGAAAACTTGTTAATTAAAATATGAAGGGCGGGGAGGCCAAGTAGTTCTCACTAGAGTACAGATCAATTCATTCGGATGTGTGCAAGACCTCACAGTGTACAAGGCAATCCGTGGTACAAAGCTTCAAATGAATAATGCTTTGGCCAAATGAAGTTGTCCTCACAGCCTCTGAAGCTTTCGTGAAGTAAGCCTACCAGAAGAATAGATGCTAAATGGACTGATAAATCACTGATTACTTGCAAAAAAATTTATCAAGGTAATGTGAGCTGAGCCTCTTGAACTTGCTTTGTAGGCTCAAGAATTAATTTGCCTTCATTCCACTTTCAGGACTATCTTCATTAACTCGTATACAAAATAGCTGATAGATGCCGATGGCAGAACCTGAAAAAGATGAGAAAGAAAACCAGTTACATCAGACAAGTCTGAAACAAACTGGCATCTGTTTAGAAATAAAAACTCTCGGATCGACTAATATATATAGTCTCTAAATTGACAAATAACCAAGGCACGTGCTAGGCTTGCACTAAGCTCATTGCCTCTTTTGGAGAGAAATCAGAACCATTGTAAGAATATCATAAGAAAATCATTATACATCAATAATTTTCCCTATCTCCTCACTTTATATGGGCCATCATGAGCTAAAGCCCAAGCCTGGTCACGACATGCGCAAATCAAATGGATGCATTCATAGAACTAGCCCCTAATCATATGTGCAAGTGGATTCTCTTCTGGAAGAAAAATGTACCTGTAACAAGCTGGGGATCAGACCAGCATAGAGTGCTGGTACTCCACCTTGATCAACAATTTTAAGGCATGTTGCAAAAGCATTCATCCTTGTTGCTTTGACTTGCATCTGTAGCTGCCTCCTGACTACTTCAAAAGGGTATGTGGCTGCTTCAGCGCAGCAACCAGCAATAGCCCCATAGAGTAAGGTCCTAACAATACCCAACTCAAGCTGATCTAATGCATTTGCCTCTTGACCTTGTTGCTTCATCATTGATGCCCTCCTCTTTCCTTCGCCAGAATGGAGATAAGCCATCTTCAATATGTCATACACTCCGTAGAATACAGCACCAGAGGGCGCCATGCTGATAAGAGAAGGCACTAATCCCTTGTACAGTGAGAAGAATCCTTCAGTCTGGATCATGTGCCGGGCAACACCAATAACCCCTCCTAAGGCTTCACCACCAGGAGCTACCATCTTTGTTCTAATCTGGAATCAACAGCTCAAGTGAAAAAATGGCACCAAAGAAAAAAAAAGGTAACACAAAACCCAAAAGGTCTTTTAAAAAAGGAAAAAGGTCCATCTTTGATCCCTCAACTCTTGCCCTAGTTTAATTTTCGTCCCTCAAATGCAAAACCGGGTAGAACTCGTCCCTCAACTGGCAAAACAGGTGCAAATCACGTCCTAAGGCCGGTTTTTGTGGGTGATTTTGAGTGACCTGGCAGCCACGTCATCAACTTTGCTATACTGTCAACCATGTCATCAATTTACCCCACATGTCAGCCCCTTGTTCCACATCTTTCTCAATCTAGGCCAAAGAGGACGCTGGTGAGAGGAGCAGCCGAGCTGCCTCTACCCATGCTTAGGACGCCACTAGAGAGACATCCCAATTTTGGTTTGGCGATCATGGCATAGCGCGCATGAAAGGAGACCGTCGCCGGCAATCTCGCCCTCATGGAGGTGAGGGAGGTGGGCGAAGACATGCTGCACCAGCTTGCCCCTGCCCCCGGCCAGCCACACGACATGGAAGCACACGGTGACACATGGCAGCCAGCGAGCATGACCACACACGTAGGCGAGCAGCACATGTGGGATGTGAGCCAAGAGTGGACGACGACGAGGAAGGGCTCGAGGTAGAGGAACAGGACATCCTTGTCCTTGACATTCCTAGCGCCTCAGCCCCAATCTGGGCTAACCATGACCACTATAGCCGCCCCCAATCGAGTGCCGCGCGAGGTGGTGGAGGTGAGATTTGAGGGGAGTTAGTGGGAGGAAGGGTATGTGGAAGCTGCTGAGGAGGAGGGGGGGTGGCGGTGGCGCAACCTGGAGCATGCGATAAAGGAGAGGGGAGGAGGAAGAGAGCTGCCTACCGTGGACAGGGCCGGCAGCATACAGTGGAGCGGAGCACCTCTGTTGGCCGCTTCTCGTGCTGCTGGCGGCGAAGGAGATCGACGGCGGCAGCACGCATGGTGGATGGGGCCGAAGGCGGTGACATGAGGTGTAGGGGGGGGGTTAAGATAAGAGATAAAAGGAGAGAAGAGGATAGAAAGATAAGGGAGAGGAGGGGATGACATGTGGGGTCCAGATGATGATGTGGCAAAAACAGCATACGAAACCAGTCTAGGGACATGATTTGCATCGGTTCTATCGGTTGGGGGACGAGTTTTACATGGTTTTGTTTTTGAGGGGCGAAAATTAATCTAGGACAAGAGTTGAGGGACCAAAGATGGACTTTTTCATTTAAAAAAACATACCGTATCCATTGGTATGCACAATATTGTTGCTGTAACGCCAGCAACAGCACCAGCAATAAACCTCTCAAAGTTTGTAGTTTCTTCATTACCAGACCATTTGAGCAGTTGCTTTCTGTACGTGTCATATGCATAGAAGTTGACTGACTTGAATGGAGCAGTACGGAGAATGTTGACAAAGTTCCCTTTCCAAAAGCCTTTCAACCCTTGTGTTGTTGCAATCGCGTGGATAAGCTCAAATAGATTCCTCTGCTCACCACGAACTATATACTCCAACTTTAGCCTCTCAAGGGGAGCAACAACTGTTCTGCACAATATATAAAAATTAGGGAAGAAATTTCTAAGTAGAAGGAAAGGCAACAGAAACCCACTTTGCATATTACTCCAAGCTAAATTTTTAAGCTTTGTCCAGTTGGTAGTAAGCAGTAACCAACCGGAAACCAGCCAGGTTCTAGAAAATTTTCAGGCGGTCTTTTTCAGATTGGCCTTTAGTTGTATATATTTTGAAGTTTATACATTTCTATCATGTGAAAAATATCACCTATACATAATCCATTGAAATTGAACAGAAAATACCTAAATTCTGGCCGGAAACAGCAATACCAGTGGAGTAACAGCTGCCAGGAACCAGCTAATTTCCGATGGGATATTGAATTTTGTTTCTTATCAACTGTGTACTTTTTCAAAGCCAAGCTAATCACCATGAATAATGAGTTTTTTTTTCTTTCTAAATTTTGAAGCAAGAACTCATGCAGAACACAAAAAATTGATATCCAAAATCTGAAGTCTGGAGAAGTCACAACAGTAAAAAAAGATGCAATATTCCAAATGGATACCAAGTGATACGTTCCTAATAACAATGAGACAAAAAAAAACAGCCAGTCACAATTCAAAACTTCCAGAACAAGTGACACTAGTTACCTTCTTGAAAGGTTCACTAGCAAAGTATACTCAAGCGGCTCTGTTTTCAACAACTATTTAAAATAAACACAACCTGACAAGCCTGAACCTACTAAGACAAGAAGATGTCGACTTGGGCCCACAGTTTCCGAAGAACGAAAGCAGCAACTGGGATCATCAAATCATATGATATTAATCAGTATAGTATTTTGGCCTTTTCATAAGCTAGTTCTATCCCCCCTTTTGCTGATATGCTGTCAAGATAGAACAGTGATTTTCCTTATGTATAACAAGTTCCTTTCTGCCATTGGACTTGTCAAATCAAGTAAATAACCTGGAACACTAAAATTGTAGATAAAGGTCCGGTCATTTCTTGGACCAATAACATGAAAGATGGCAGAGTCCGACTACACCAAGCCAAACTTATAATACCAGTAGCAAATCCAGATCAAATGCTCAGAAGAAACCAAAAGCTATGAGAAGTTAGACACCAATTTGACAACTAGATAAATATATTGGAATATTTCAATAAATTTAGAACATTGCTGCCCCAGGAAGAGGCCATTTGTATACTATGTGCAAAGTCATGTGGGCGAACAGAAAAGTAACAGTTCTTCTAGAATCTCGAGGACCTAAAATAATTTGTCAAAGGTCATGTGTATGTGTGTGGTGGATGGTGGTAGCTCTTGGGGTATGTTGGCTCTGACCCTGAACAATATCCTTTGAACTTCCTTATTCAAGAGCTAAACAACTAGTACTATGTACACAACTTGACCATAATAACTGCTGATATGTTGTGTAGCTAAAAGAAACAACTCCAAATTATCGTGTAGGTAAGAATGGGCTTAATTAATTGCTTCTATGGTCTCTAACTTCAACTGTCGCTACTATGCAGTTCCACAATGTCGTCACATCATGTATTTTTCGAGCTACATATATTTTCAAATCCATTGAGCAAGCTAAGATAACATAATACCACAAACTCATTTCACTAAATATGACAATGCCCAGTTTATCTCTGACATAATGCATTAAGTTATTCTTTACGGTGAGTGGGTTGACCAGGCTATGGAGCACATCTTATTTGTTCAAGTCACAAAACCAGCAAGCTCTATTGGAAACAAATGAAATACAATCTTCTCCAAAGGCCGCAGGAGCTAGATGTGGATAAGTTACTTTGAAATTTGGATAGAATTAGACAAAATCGCCGCTCCCTGCCAATTGCGGTCAAATTTGGATAAGTTTATTCTTGAGGTCAAGATTGCCAATTGCGATTCCCAGGCAGACAATCTAGTAACCTAGATCTTAATCTAAATGCTTTTAGCTTTCATGTTTCTAGGCTCATGATTCTATTTGTATTGTGATTTGCACGGATCCAATTTCCCCATGATAGAAGATGGGACAGGAGCATTGCCCAAACATGTTAGAGCTGTGGTCTCCTCAAACTTCAAACTTACTTTAGGTCCCAATGAAACCAAAGTACAATATACACCACCTGTTTTACGAAAAACTTAACCCCACCTGTTTTACGAAATTTTTAGGTCCTTATGACTTACAAGGTGCAATTTCACTGAAATCAGCTGCAAAATCCTATATACACGTAAAGAAAAACTAACTAAAATACAGTGATGCACAAATGCCCAACTTATCTCACAGTCCATCTATCACAAAACCACTGAGCAGTAGCAAACATAAAAAAGATTCCTCAGATATCCCAATCAGAAGCAATAGCTATCGCTCACTATATAAATGAAAAATGTCCAACCCATGTCACCAGACCAGCAATAATACTATGTAAATACAACTGTACCTGAGCCTACAACACACAGCTTGGCTTAAAATCAGCAGTATCTGACACAGTGACACCCAGCTCCCATCCCTCTCCCGAAGCATTGAAATGGAACCACAGACCCTAACTCAAACAGGACTCTATCTAGTACACTACGAATTACTGATCCCAGCAAGCTGAATTCATTTTAACCAGAATGGCAACGACATTACACAAACAATATGGGATTCGTACTTTTCAGCAAACTTCAGCCCGATTTTAACTGTATCAGTCAATGTAACTTGAAATGCAGTGGAGTTTCACCAGTCCCAACCAAAGACAAAGCGGCTATACCTCGATACCATGGCAGCGACGGCTCCAGCCCAGAGATGCTTCGTCGTGTTCATGGCGCCCGCTCCGGCACGAGCCTCCTTCTCCTCCTCCGCCTCCAACACCACCTCCTCCTCCGCCCTCCTCCCCGCGACGAGCCCCTCCGCCTCCTCCCCTCCGCCTTTCTCCTCCCCGCCCGCGAGCATCCCCACCGGGCCCCGCACGAACCCCCTGTCCCCCTTGACCGATATCGTGAGCGACAGGAAGCCCGGCGGCGCCCGCCGCCGCACGCCGAACGACGACGAGCAGCCGGGCATCGCCGCGAGGAGCGCGCCGTGCGCCGCCGCGTCGCCACCATCGAGAAACAGCCCCGCCGCCACCCCCTCCCCGCGCCCACCCGCGGGGGGCAGCCACATCTCCAGCCACGGCATGGCGGCGAGCCGACGACGCACGCACGCTCACGACGCTATAGGCTGCTGCTCCTCCCGCTAGGGTTCACTAGGCGAGGCATCGGTTTTATCGACCGAATGGAATAAAACAGCACTGTCGCTTCGATTCGGCACGGAAGAGGAGGGAAGCGCAGCTACTAGTCGGGTTGCGGGAGTGGAGGATTTGTTCTTGTTCTTGTGATTTGCGATTTGTTGTCAGTTGGGAAGGAGGCCTCTTTGGATCTTGCCGCCCGGGGACAAGAAAGGCCAACCAACTGCGAACGAGGTTGCGCGAGGTGGGCTTATTTTCAAATAAATAAAATGTTTCTACCCTTTCCCTTTCAATATAATTTAGCATAAATTCTAAAGTAAATAAAAGAGTAAATAATCACTACATACTCTTTATTTATACTTTAATATTTGTGTAACTTTAAAAAAAAGGAAAACATATAAACACCTCTCATAAAATATTATGTTTTTTTGTTCTATTTATTTTTATTTAGAATAAATAAATAAATAAAATGATGAGTAATCGTGAAAGCTTTGGCTTTTTTTTACCCTTATCTATTATTTTTTTTCAGGTTTGACGCTTTCAAACAAGATTGAAAATATGGCCTTTCCTTGTTATCATCTACCACGCTTCTCACGTACCTTATTAGATGACATTATAGCCTCCCTTATCTTTTACGGTTGAAAAGGAGACTAGATTTATAATTTTATTCGATAAAAGTTAAATATAAAAAATATGTAAAGGGACCCATTTAGCTAAGGCTACGTAGCAGTGCACCTATCAAAAGTGGTGAAACTTCTCGGGATAGAACACAAAAGATGTCTGTGGAGTTCCGCATCACCAAGACACAAATTCTCCAAGCATAGTTTCTCTATTTTGTACTACCGTCCTGAAGCGTGCAGGCACTGCTTGGAGAAGAAAGGATTCATTTTGTACCTTCCTGAAGCGTGCAGGCACTGCTTGGAGAAGAAAGGATTCCTGCAAGTAAAATTCCCTTGGCGAAGCGGGAAGAATAATTGTGGCGTATATACGGCGATGCCTGAGGAGCTCTCCGTATGAAATTCTCAGTGCCAAGCGACAGGAATCTGGCGAGAATCCCAGCGGCCTCGAGTACTCCTGGTTAGTGGCATGGTGAGCCGACGTGGCGCGTGCAGGATCCACGAATCACGGTGCCTGTATTGGCTAGCTGAAAGATCAATTCTAGCCCAGAGATCAGTGTTGGATGCCTTGGATCGGATAACCTGATACGGTCCATCCGACGCGTATGGCAACTGGTTCTCTGGTTCCTTCGACCCTCTGCTCGCCTGTCTCATGCATGATGCATCAGTACATCACTCTTAACGATATGACGAGAGAGAGAGCAGAGAGAAGAGAAAGTGCAGCCTCTGTCGATTGTTAAGTTGTCAAAACAACATTCTGATGTCGACTTGTCCATGGTTCCGATGGGAACGATGCTGCCGCGAGCATGCCGGAGGCGGGTCTGAGCGAGCCAGCCAACCTTTTCTGGAGGAAAATTGCACAGCCATTTCGGTGGCCCGTTTTGTATCTTGCCATTGTACTACACGCCCACCCTGCCATCCCCAAAGCAGGGGGAAGCTGACTCGGATCTGATCAAGTTTGTGTGGTTGCTGAATATACTACATTGCAAGCTTAGCAACAAGTACACTAGACAAAACAGAACAGCTATCCCCGCAAAACACACACACACACACAACAACAGCAGATATACATATGCAATGCAAATGTGTGATCACTGGAGAAAGCTGACACCGAAAGTCCAAAAACCCCTTTGTGAACGTTGAAAACAAGTCATCACCGTACCCCTTATCTCTCTTCCATGCATCCAAGAAAAGGAAAAACAAAAAGAAAAGAAGGACCGGGGTATGGTATGGATTATGAAAAGGCCATCCGTTCCAGCCCAGTCCAGCCAACATGCCCAACAATCTTCATGCAGCAGCCAGCCCATCCGGATTTAAGTTACGGAGTAGTACAATACAAATTACAGACAAAAACATCCTCTAAAAAGTTACAAACAAAAAGAAAAAGAAAAACAAACTGCTAGCAGTGACAGAACAGAAACTCCTACTAGTAGTAAGTAGTATGAGTTACAACGCAACACATGCCAACGATCAAAGGCTCAAAGCATATGGAATTTGACTGACATGTTTATACTACTACTCTACATTATAATTCCGTATGTTCGTGCAATGCAGTACTACAGTTACTACAAGCATCTACTCCTGGCACCTACTCCTATTCATTGTGTTTCATCTGGGCGGCAGCTGAAACTGAAACAAAACAAAGCTGGCTATTGCAGCTATGCCGATCGATCGCCAACAGCGCCAGCATTGGCCGGCGAGAGGCGGGCAATTTAATGATTCCGGCGTTACAACTTGCTACTCTTATTATACCGTCAAGCTGCCACTAGCTAGCTGCTCCAAATTAAGTTTACATTTAATATTTTTATCTACCACACCTACAAACAACGATGCATGGACCCCGTCATTTGCTCCCTCCCATGGAATCAAGGCCCCTAACCCGTCTAATCACTCCATCTTTGCCTCTGTTCCACATTCTCCACTCGTAGTTGGAAAATTAGGAACCAAAGACTTCCACGTATGAGATTAGTAGTAGTACTACAAAGCTAGTAGGAAATTTGCAAGGAAATGGATCATACAGCGATACAGATAGGACTACTTGCATGCACTAGTATAACTACAACAGTATTTATGATTGTGCTTAGTAGTCTTACTTATAATCATAGTTGTAATTTTGTTTCTCAAAATCAGTTTGAGCAACAGGATCTGAAAATTAGGGGTAGACGCGAGAGCGATTTCTCAGATAAACAAACAACCCTGCAGTACGCACTTAATGTTTTTGTACAGATTGTATTAAGAGCTTGTTTAACCCGTGCTGACACCGGCCGGATACAGCAAATTAATTAGTAGATTCATTGTCATGACAAGGGACATATTGCGCTTCAATTTATGAGAGGACAGTTCGTTGCATCCGCCATCTAGCTAGTAAATGAGGCGCATTAAAATTCCTTGGAACCAGTTTGATCCATTTCCAGATTAGCTCATGACTTTATCAGAACATATCTAGACGTGCATGCACCTTTTAGCTAACTTGACAGTAGTAGCGCCAACTCGAACGGTTTTTTTTTACAGAAAAGGCCACAAAAAATCTAAGTCCAAAGTCCAGACTACTCAACGGTCTAACTGGAGCACGCAGCGCGTGGTCGCGTAGACGCGGATGGCATAGGCATACTGTCTTGCATGGCTATTCGTTTGCTTAACGTAGCATTTCAGTTTGGCCTGCACTTGCTAATTGCAATATATTGTCCATTAATACGATTCAATACTATTTCCTCGCCAAAAAAAAATTGCAAGCGTTACTGGTACTGCACATTAACAATGGTCTACAAACATAAGCACGCACCAATAAATTTCAGCTCACCAACAGCCAACTAACTTTCCACAATGCATGTCAGTGGAGCACTCTCAATGCGCATACATGCACGGACAAGTGACACATACTCAAAGCTGCGGACTACATTTATATATGCACTTATATCTACATCAATCATATGTTCATTCATATTACCACCGATCGATCGATCACTAGCTCCATTGATGATATCTCCCAGTTTAATCCCTGGCCCTAATAAGCATCTAAGTACGTACGCTAACAATGGTCTTAATTATCGTCACCGTTTAATTCTTGCATATGTACGTACGCAGTTGTTTAGTCATATATAGCTATAGCACTCGTGCACACATCAAGGCGCACGAGACTATCGGTCGCATATTTGAATGCTGTTGATCAGACGCTTCGTGGCTAGTCCTTGCAGCAGAGTAGCCGGAGCCCGAGCCTGAGCGGCGCCGGCTCTGGCTCCGGCGGTGGAGGCGCGGGGGGCGACGCCACGGCGCCCCGGCTCGGCGGGTGCAGGAACTTGCAGTTGGGGCAGGCCGGGCACGTGCGCCACATCATGACCAGCATGTGGCACCGCATGCACACGGCCGCGACCATCTCCCTGGACGCGCCGGCCGGCGCCTCCTCAGGTTCTGCAGGCTTTGCCTCTACGGGCGGCTTGGCCTTCTTCTCCTGAACCAGCACCCGGCGCGGCTCGAACGTGAGGTTGAGCTCCAGGTCCAGCCCCGGCGGAGCGCAATTCGCGGGCTCCTCCGCCGCGGGCGCGGCGGCGCGGTGCAGCTCCGGCTCCGCTCTCGGATCCTTGGACGTCCTCTTGTGCGTCCTCGTGTTGTAGTAGTGGATCTGCCCCGACTGCTTGACACACAAAACGCACGTTACACACGCACACGCACATATATTAATTTTCGTGCCGGCACATAGGCATGGCACGGCGAAAACCACTACAAGCCTGTGCGGATAAGTCGATCGATCGGCGTACTACGATACGCACTACGCACCTTGATGTCGAGGCAGCGTTGCCACTCGAGGGGCAGCGGCGCGGCGTCGAAATTGAGCTCGATGCCGTCCTCGTCGCTGCCGTCCTCGTCGACGTCCCGCTTCCGCTTCTTGCTGGTGGCGGTGGAGGCGACGACGTTGGTGTCCACGAGGGAGAGCCACGGCGGCTGCTTGGCCTCCGGCAGGAGCGCGGACTGCAACGACACCATGTGTTCCCCGCTGCTGCTGTTGCACCTGCAGCCTAGCTTGCACTCCTCGGCCGGTGATGTGTGGGATGGGGCAGTGTACTTGGCCACCTTGCTCGGGTCCGGTGCTCCTATTCTAACTGAGTTGAGTTGGAGCAGCAAAGCGAAGCGAGTGGCGTTGGATTTGGTTTCGGGTGGCGGGGTTTATATAGGGAGAGGGGGGCCGGAGATTTAAGAGCACGGAAGTGGTAGCCAGGATCTTAAAGGGGACACTGCGACCGGGCCCACGAGATGTTCACACTTACTACTGGTCAGATCAGGTCAGAACAGGGCTCAGCCAAACCAGGGTCAGTCGCTGCAGCAGCATTGCATTTGCTTTCGATGTCAGAAGCTTTGGGTTATGTGGCTTCATCACACACTTTTATCTTTTTTAATCTGGCTTAATTCGTATGAAATTGCAAAAATATTTTTGTTCCCGCGGAAACAGGGGTAGACACATGTATCATCTGTCACGCCTCCTAGCTCGATAGGTAGTCAGGACTCAGGACCGCAACAGCCGACCTAACAAGTATGCCGTGCTCAGCAGTACTCCTCCTACTAGCTCGGTGGTACATGCCGTTGTACCTGGACTCAGCAAGAGGTCATATGTGGTGCTGATCATCTGTTGCTATAGGGGAGTATGGTAGATAACACGTGTCGTCTACCGATGCTTCCGTAGTCAAGAAAGAGGGTAAATTTATATTTTGATTTGGAGGGGGAAAAATACAGTTGTGCTAGTTACACATAGAGCTGGCCAAACGGGCGACACGGCCCGTTTAGGCACAGCTACTAAACGGGCCGTGCCGTGCCGGCCCACGGGCCGAGGTGGCGGCTCAGGCACGGCCCGTTAGCCTCTCGGGGCATGCCGTGCCGGCCCGGTAGCCCATTAGCGTCAAAAAATTAAAAAAACAGAAAAAATTAGAAAAATAGGAAAAGTACGAAAAAAATGCAGAAAAATAAGAAAAAATTCAGAAAAATTTAGAATAATTAGAAAAACTCGAAGTATGTAGATTTTTTTTATTTTTTTTTTGAATTTTTTAATACTCCAACGACTATAAAACGAATATTTTTTAAATTAAACGGGCTAAACGGACGCGTGCGATCAGAATCGTGACGGGTCGTGACGGGCCGTGCCGCGTCGGTGTCGGCCCAAGCGCGCACGGCTCATGGCCGGCGGCCGCACGACCCATTTACAATCGGGCCGTGCCGTGCCTATAGTGGTGTGCCTCAGGCCAGCTTATTAGGCACGGCCCATTTGGCCAGCTCTAGTTACACACAGACTTCTCGATTTCGATGGCGTTGGCCTTGGCGACTCATGTTATCCACCGCTGGGGACCTGGGGGCTGGGGTAGAGGTTTCCGGTCATCCCCTGCCTCCGCCAGTGCCAATGCCATTACTCCACCACAACGCAGCATCATGCGTCCATGGATGGATCGGCCGATCGATCGCTCTCGGCCCTCACATAAAACTTAACGCTGCATGGGCTTTTGCAGTTACCCATCGTTTTAAACTCGCCATCAGGGCCATTAATAATCCTCCCCCGGCCGTCAGCCAGCAGGGTTTCCCCCGCCGGGGGGTGCGTTTAAGCGCGTGATGCTACAGGCCGAAAGCGGTTATTGATTACGGGACTAACTGAAAAACCTTCATTTAAAGGGCGACTCAACTTTCCGTTGGGGCTGTGGATGCGACACCATCGACGACCGCATTCATTAGCAGGAAATGGATACAACCATGTAAGTATAGCGGGCAAGATACATGGATCGATCATCAAGAACTTGCCTATCTTAATTAATTGCCTTCATCTTCGTGCAGGGTGGCGCTAGCTCTCTCATTTTTTCCTTCTCTTCCTTCTTTTCCCTCCTTTGAAGCAAGGTGGCTGAAGCAATTAATCAATTAGTAGCCGACCTCAGTACGTAGTAGGAGAATTAGTAGTACCTAGTAGACCGTAGGAAATGAGGCTCGATGGTCGTCACTAGATGATCGAGAATTAGTCTCCAATGAAAAATAAGATACGAGAATGCAATCAAGTAGAGACTTTATTATCTTGAATAGAATGTTACAAGAATAGGATTATAGTCAGATTCTGTGTTTTAGGGCACATATACCACCTTATTTATTCCCACTTAGAGGGTGGCAGTTAATTTTACTTTATGTGCCTCTTGTCTTTATGTATGAGCCTTTGTTAAAGTCTTGAACCATCTCATCCTTTGGTCAACCGTCGTATTTCTTAACCAACTGTCATAAGTTACTAGATACGTCAAGAACTATTCTCACATTAATCACGTGATAAATTACCATGTCTTTCGACTAGTTTACCTCGTTAGGGCTTAAAAGAACATATGACTGGTCGTCACTGTCCAGGATTGGTCCTTAATCTTAACAGGTCGTCGTTAGCTTCCGATCAATGTCACTAATGTGTATAAGACCTCATTCAAATCATGGTTGGTGACATAATTGTTATGTTAAGTGGGCTCCTAAATATAGATCTACTCTCTCCGATCACAAATAGTTGTTCTTTTGGATATAGATGTTGTCAAACATTCAAAACTTTGTCTGCCAATATCTTTTTAAATATTTAAATCAGATACATGAAAATCGTATGTATATATTTGTGTCGAAAAGTACTTTCATAGTATTATAATTTTATTGTGCTTTATAAATATATTATAATAGAAATTAGTGGTCAAAGCCATGTTTTGAAACCATGTTGATGTCTAAAACGGCAACTATTTGTGATCGAGGGAGTATTTTTTTTATAGAGACTTCAACTATAAAATATTGATGACCTGGTTTATAATCCAAGTCAATCACTTCGTCTCCGCAGCACAAATACTTCAATTAATACACACCGTTGAGGTAGTATAGTAGTAGTATAGATATTGCAGGAGTAATTCGAAACTTACTGCACAGATCGAAAGCGGATTTTACCCGCTTTTAACCCCGAATTTAAAACGAGGACACAACACATACCGTGGAAATAAATTTTTCGCCAACTCCCCTCTCTCTTTAAACACCGGTGGGATTTTACCGGACTGCCCCTGCCCATCTGCCTCCCCAGGAAATTAGCTGCGTGGCTTTTATGGCCCTGTTGGATTGCTATGATGGCTGGCTGGTGCAACGCAATTGCTCCGGTTCCTTCCTAGCTCGTCTAGTACGTGCAGCGTACTACAAGCATCTAGCAATTGCAGCCTTTGTGAAAAATCTACTAGTAGGAGTAGGAGTATATACTCCTACTTTGTGGATGAATATCAAGGACAACTTGTAGGGTTGGACGTGAGAATTTGTGGAGAATCGATCTATTAGTTTATGTAAATATTGATCGATTAGGGTCAGTTATGTTGCTAGGGAGGCGAATTTGGCTGCCTATATCTTTGTGCTAAGCAACCCTCTGAATGATGTAACCTAAGCATCCCTCTGAATGATGTAACCGACGTGTGTGGCCTGCGACATGCATCGGACTTCTTATCAAGCTGTATTTCGTCGTGACTGTAATCTTTTTGTTGATGAATAAAGCTTAAGCTCCGGGTTGCTCTAAGAAAAAAAATTATATGCGGTTTCGATTACTGTGGGCTTTTTTCATCATTGCAAAATTACACATTGGCCAGCATGAGTGGGGTGCTTATGTTTAGATTCTCTCTTGCCAAGATAGGATATGACAGATGTTTCTATACTACACATCATCGCGGTTCCAAAACCCCATCATCGCCGGTCATTGGCGCCGCGATGATTGGTCGGCGATGATACTCGAGGATTATCACCGCCGGCTCAGAACCGCAGTGATAAGGATTATCACCGCCGGTTCTACCTACAACCGGCAATGATATTGGACTATCACCTGCGGATCAAACTAAAATCCGGCGGTGATAAGGACTATCATCGCGGATCAAACCAAAATCCGCAGTGATAAGGATTATCACCGCCGGTTATATCTACAACCGGCAGGATATTGTACTAGCACCGCCGGGTTGTACCATAATCCGACAAATGATATATAGATATCACCGCCGGTTTTCCAAGAACCGGCAAAGTGAAAATCTTGCATATTTTTGTGCAATATATATATATTTTTATATAATTGTTTACAGTGTCCATATGTTAGTATATAAAGCATCGTTCAAAGCATAATTCAAATATATGCATGTATCGACTAAGCATCGTTAAAATCATAATTCAAATATATTAAATTACGATCATATAATTTGCTTTTACAATGTAGCTCGACTACATGTCATCCCGCTTGCTTTGATTTTACAATGAGTCGAAGTAGACATGTCACGCGCCTAGGCCGTAGGAATGAGGGCGATGAGGCTACTCGTGGAACTCGCCGTTTGGATTGATGATCTCATCATGAATGAATCCGCGAAATGTTCTTGAATTGCTATAATTTCTGTCAGCAATAACTTATTGGTTCTCAGTTTGGAGCGCTGTTTTTGAACAAAAAAAGAAGTTACTTAATGATGATATTTGTTAAATAAAAAAGGGCATCAAAGTGTAATTACGCACCATGGCTTCGTTATAGCGACACTCTCGTGACAATTGAATGCATATTTGTACATACATAGAATGCACATAAATTGTTTCCGGGTTCCTGCTTCATGCATGGGAAGTCATTTATTATTTCAAAAATTTTCCGGTATGGACGATACCGAACACTTTTCTTGCAGTACCGTGCGAAAGCCCTGTGAATGATTTTGAATAGTAATTAAACTTAAATGCAATAGAATGGAATTTTGCTAGAGTAATAACGCAATGATCGAGTTTACTGCTCAAAGATGTCCCAAAGGTCTTGGCATGCATTAGTTTGTTTTCTCATGGAGTCCAAGACAAAAATCGCTAGCATCTAAGCTGGATGACGAGGAGGACCAAAGTGAAACTCGCACATATATGTCAACGTAGTCAATTACTCCCTACATCGCACGTGTTACGCAAAAATAGTAAAACGATATTAGAAGTCGGAGATACGTACTTGAAGTTATAGGGTAAAAGAACGGAGGTTTTGTATTGCGACTTCAAAAAACATTAAATAAATAGTCTTCAACGAATCGTGGATTGTCGTTCACAAGTTTCTCGTTGACGAGCCCCGGATCTAAGAATGCTAGATTGTCATTGTTATTTCTTCTACATGTCCGTACCTCCATTCTACATAAGAAAGAAGTTAGAGATGCAATTAAACAAGATGTAAATGCTCAACGATATCTTGATTGGACTTACAAAGTCCATAGTCTAAGTATGTTCACGCCCGTGGCATCTTGTTGGTACAATATATACACTCAGTGAAAAGAACCCAGCAGATGTTATCCCCATTGTGAAAATCTTGCTCTGTGTATCCGATCGGGAACGCTCCATACCATCGTTGGATCTTTGCATGTACCAGCGATGGACGCGCCGATTGAGTTGTAAGGTTGTCGAAATGAGTGGTTCAACCGGCGGTTTTCCCATAACAAACTTCCACCGAGACCTTGCGCCAGAGCATCTAGTTGAACATCATCCGCTTGAGCATCCCGCTTTAACGTGTCGGCACTAGCGCACTGCAAATCTCGCTTTCCGGATATGCACTCGTAGTCCGATATTTTGCAAGGTTGTAAGCCCGCCTGTCTTTTGCACTTTTGCCATACTCAAGAAAAACTTTTTGCGTCAAAGATCAACTTTAGTCTTCTTACTTGATGGCACCTTTTAAAGTGAGATTCTACGCAGCGCTTACATGCTTTTTCCGCTCTTCCTCGTCATGTCACCGATAGTTTCTTTTGTGGTTGTCCAGGTTCACAGATGGTTGAGATTTCTTCGAGGACGGTGCCGATCGCCAAGATGTTCCCGTTGTTCGATTCTTCACAGTTTTGGCGGAGGAGTCGGGCTTTTTTGGTTGGTGCCATGAGGAGTTGGACTTTTCCTGGTTGGCGGCGAGAAGGGCGGAGGTCTCGTGTGGAGAGTGCGGTGATCATCATCGTCGCCGCCTCATCGTCCGAGCCAAACTTAATCAAGCTCTTGCGCCACGCGAGGAAGCCATTCACGTTTTCTCCTAGCTTTTGTTCCCATCCTCGCCAGGATCTCTACCTCCATTTTTCGGTATTGGCGACGACACCGCCCACTTTGACCTGGCGAATCTCGTGGTATCGGGCGGCGCAGCAAAGTCCGTGACTCTGGCATGGCCAAGCCTCGCCTCACCACCTTTATGGTAATGCCATGTGCGGCCAAATGTAGTTTGCAGTGTCGGTTCTTTGATGTCATCCACAGAAAACGCAGTCCATGCTCTTCGAATCCTCGTGGGGCGCAGCCGCTCTTACGAGCACCGGATCGATGAGCTCGTGGCTTTCACCGGGTGGCGGTCGTGAGTGAGAGCTTTCATGACGCTTGCTCCACACCTTATCTAGTTCCGACCTTTGTTCCTCTAGCGCTCGTGGCAAAGATCTTTTATCCGACGTTCCAGTTGATCTTCTCTTAATCTCTTTGAACGCTTGTACATCCATGCGCTCTGCGGGAAGGCTTCTTTCCACGTGACCAAACCAACTCCTCCGTGCGACCGGATGCTCCTTGTTACCCGGGGCTATGGTTAGCTCGTCATTCTCCCTTCGTGGCGCGAAAGATCCTTGGGAAGACCGTGAGTGAGCATTCGTGATTCGCGCAGCACTTCACGCTCTCTATCGGTTCGAAGCTTAAGCCGCCATCATCGAAGATAGAAGCACCTCCCAAGCAACGGTGCTTTGATCTTTCGCTTAAAGCGGCGTTGCAGAATTATACCCTTGCGGGTCATTTCTTGTTCTGACCGATCCCATCTCGGTATTTTCTTCACGCACCCTCCTGCTCCTAGTTTGTGAGGTGAATATTCTTATCCGCGCTTGCTTTGTTCCTTTCACTTACTATGTGAGCTTCTTGCACCTCTTGTACGCCACAAATTCATCCCGAACTCCCTTAACTTTGGGTGCGTGTCAAAATTCAGCGTTTCATTCTTTTTCACATAATTCTTGTTTAATGTTTGTCTTCCAATTCTTCCACGATGCACATGATGCAGAGTGCTCGTTTCTTTGCAACCACTCGGTCCCTTGGGGAACCGGAAAACTTGTTTCACTTGTCCCATAAAGAGTTCTTCACTCATTGGGTACCACCCATTGGTCACCTCCATGCCAATCCATGATCTATAGCCTATCTCCGTTCTTTGTCGTAGGCATCCGTAAGGATACTGCTGTTTTGGTTGGTGCTCTTTTTATCTTGTGCTCTTGTATAAAAAGTAAAACCATTTATGTCGTATCCTTGGAATGTTCGAATTGTAGTGGACGGTCCACGAGCCAACACTTTCAATCGAGCGCGCTCTGCCTCAAGATGCATCATGTGCCTACGCAACCAATCGCCGGTTATGTCTATGCTCTCTCGCGATCCAACCCTCGACTTCGTTGGGTTTGTTCTAGATAGCATGCTCTTGTGCATGTTGACATACGGAGCCACCATTAATCGATTGTCGCAGAATCTGCGAAATGTGCTTGTGTGAATGAAGCTAGATTGTTTGTACGGAGTGATTTCGCTTGATGTCCCTTTTCCCGTAGCCTACCCTCATGTCGTGATGTAGGCGCACCAATCGGTTTGAGATCCATGTAATCAACGCAGAACTCAATGACCTCCTCGGTTCCCCAACCATCTGCAATGCAACCTTCCTAGATGTCGATTACGAACATATTTCTTTATGACCCCATGAACCTCTCAAAGGATACATCGATGTAGAAACACGGGACCTAGAATCAGTATCTCTTTCACGATGTGAACAATGAGATGGACCATAATATCAAAAAAGATGGAGGGAAACACATCTCGAGCACGCAAAGAGTGTGGACCACGTCTTCCGTAGCTTATCTAGTTTCAATGGATCGATGGCCTTCTGTGAAATCGCGTTGAAGAATGAACACAACTTCACAATTGGGTCTCGGACTTTCTCTGGCCGAACACCCCTAACTGCAATTGGAAGCATCTGCGTCATCATCACGTGGCAATCGTGAGACTTCATACCAATTAATTTTAAGTCTTTCATTGAGACTAGTCTCTTTATGTTGGCAGAGTATCCGGACGGAACTTTCACTCCGTGCAAGCATTCGCACACAGCTAATTTTTCTTTCTTGCTCGAGTGTAGCAGTGCGGAAGGTACTTTTTCCCCTGTATCCATGTCTCTGTGATGCAGCTCCTTCCTGAGTTTCATATCTTCAAGGTCCATCCGTGCTTGGAGAGTATCTTTTGTTTTGCCAGGTATATCCAGTAAGATACCAAGCAAGCTATCACACACGTTCTTCTCTATGTGCATGACGTCGATTGCGTGTCACACTTCTAAGTCTTTGCCGAAGGTAGGACCCAAAATATCGATCTCTTTTTCCACAAAGGAGCCTTATCACGGAACTCGGGATAGATGTACCGCTCGCTTCCTTTAGTGGATAATTTTAAGATCCCTTACACTGCAAATATCTCTCTCCCAGCAGGATTCTCTGAGCTAAAGCGGTCTCCTTTGTCCCATCAAAAGCTTTCTTATTATTGCGGTATGGGTGATCCTTGCGGAGGAACCTACGATGCCGCATGTAAGACATTTTTCGACAGCTTCTTGACCACCGACTAGTTGTACCATCTAAGCATTGGACGATCCATTGAAGCCTTTTGTCAAATGCGCCCGACAGTTACCAAGGGCGGGGTAATCATTGATGGTTACGAACAACAATGCGCGAGGATAAAGTTCTCTCTTTTATACTCATCCCATACCCGTACTCCATCGCTCCACAAGATTAGAAGATCTTCAACCAATGGTTTGAGGTACACATCGATATCGTTGCCGGGTTGCACGGGCCCTTGGATCGATGAGTGGCATCATAATGTACTTCCGCTTCATACAAAGCCAAGGAGGAAGGTTGTAGATACATAGAGTTACCGCCAAGTGCTATGACGATCGCTCATGTTACCGAAAGGATTCATCCCATCCGTACTCAACCCGAACCTTATATTCCTTACATCATATGCAAAGTGCTTCTTATATTTTCTCGTCGATGTTCCTCCATTGCACGTAGTCGCAGGTGTCCGAACATTCCATCGTTCTTACGCTCTTGGCGTGCCATCGTAGCAATTGGGCATGCCTTTTGTTCGCAAACAATCGATTGAGACGGGAATTATAGGAAAATACCACACCACCTTACGGGAGATCTCATCTTCTTACGCTTCACCCCGACATCTTCATTATCGATGTCTTCATCGTTGTTCTTATACCGCTTTGCTTTGCAAACAACTCACCATCCAAGTCCGCAAACTCATTGCGATACAACATGCAATCGCTTGGACATGCGTGTATCCTTTGTACTTCCAATCCCAACGGCGGACAACCCGCTTGGCTAAGACGTACTTGTAGGCAACACGTTACCCTCTGGAAGCAAATCCCCCAAGAGACATAAGAGCTCAGTGAAGCTCTTATCGGACCAACCATTGCTTGCCTTCAACTGCAGTAGTGTAAGCACGGTCTGCAATTTTTTGTGCTCCTCCTTGCAGCCTGGGTACAATGGTGTCGTGGAGTCCTGTACCATATGTTGGAACTTTTGAAACTCTCTTTCACTCGTGAAGTCTCCCTCCCCATCACGCAACATTTGATCCAGATCTTCGTCGTGGCTGTCGACAAACGTATCTTCAACTGCCGTCATACCGTTGTCTCCGTCATCTTCAATAATGTGTTGCCCTTCATGTACAATCTCATCTTCGCCGTGCTTGGTCCAGCAGTATAGCCGACCTTGAAACCTCTTCAAGCAAGTGTGCACGATCGACTCTATGGTAGAAAAGCGAACGATTTTTGCGATAACGCATGGACAGCACATGTAGTCCGCTTGATTCTTCGACTTGCGCGCGCACCACGTTTAGAAAATAACTCACACCATTAAAAACTCTGCCCCACAACGGTCCGTGTCATACATCCACCTTCGGTCCATCTACAATTAATTAAATCAAACATTACATACGCATATAATTGCAAATAACAAATAATTGTAGACAATTAGATTTAAAAACATATGTAGCAATTTTGACTATATTAAAATACATCAACCTTTTTCCGTTATGTAAATATCCATATAGCAATTTTTTAGTATTGTAAAAAATGAAAATAATTGTAAATAGTTATGATATATTTAGACTATATCCAAATATATCAATCTTTTTTCATTAAATCAATATCCATCTTGCAATTCCTTATTATTTACAAATTTGGAAAAAATTGTAAGCACTTAGGATATACTTTGAGTACATTAAAATATATCAAATTTTTTTATTAGGTAAATATCCATCTAACAAGTTTTTATTATTTCAACATTTGAAAATACACCTTTTTGTCATTATGTAAAAATCCACGTGGCAATTTTTTATTATTTACAAAAATAGAGATCAAATTACTAACCTCAAAAGAAGTACAATACAAATTTTAACAAATTTTTCTGACGAGATCATTGCAATATGCAAATCGAGCAAAGACAGGCGCCTCTGTCTTTGCTCGATCGGTCGAGAGGCAGGGGTCTCAGTTATATAGAAGACTTATCACTGCCGGTTCTGCGCAGAACCGGCAGTGATAAGCTCTGAATGCGCGCGAAAAACATACTGCGCGGGAAGATAATATCACTGCCGGTCCTTGCTTTAACCCGGCAGTGAAAATGCAAGTATCCCTGCCGGTTTAAGCACGACCCGACAGTGATATATCTCTGCCGGTTGTTGTCTCAAACCGGCAGTGATATCTTGCTTTTTACTGCCGGTTGGTTGCATGAACCGGCAGTGATAAGTTATGCCCCCAACTTAACTTTTGAACCGGCAGAGATACGTTATCACTGCCGGCTCGGTCCTAACCGGCAGTGATATGCCGGCAAGGATTGGCTGTTCTGTAGTAGTGGAAGATGTTTCTATACTACAATCATTTTCATCCATTAACGCCGGGTATCATCATTTTTTACATGGATTTGTATGAATGCGGTGAATTTCGGCCATTGTGATGTTGCGTGAGAAGAATAAATGCTACAATGATATCACTAGTTCCCCTGTTGAAGATCCCTAGAATGATAGAACAAGTAGTGTGCGACTCACTTCTGGACCTGTAGTTGAGTCTAGTAGATTGACGTGAATTTAGGAGCTCGACAGGTCGGAGGTGTAATTGCTGGCAGGTGGAGACGATGAGAAATAAAACAGAAGTGAATGGACGGAAATGCGAAAGGAACCAAGTTTCTATTAATGAGGTTGCCATTATTCGAAGCTGCCAAATTGTCGAAGGATGCAAGGGCAGGTTTTCTCTCAAGAACATTAAGCCTTGACCATTAATTAATTAATCTATATTGCAACACATTAACAACAATTTTTGATACATTGTTTATATATTTCAATACCCATTACGTTTGCAATTAGGATTCCTGACCAAACACAACCCTAACATAGACCGAATTCCAAATTTGAATGGCCAAAATACGAGTCCTTTTTCATTTTTTATGTCTCTATCTATACTTTCTCAATTTGTTTAAATGCAATAATATAGAAAAATCTGCAACAATGTTCTACACAAGATATTTTCTAAAACGAAAAGTAGCACTCCCTCCGTTCAAATTTATAGGGTATATTTTTAAAGTTCTTGTCCATAAATATAGAACGTATTTCATGTTTCAATGCAAATTAGTTTGATGTTCTTGTTATAAAATATCCAGATTAGTTGATATTCTATATATACATGCATTGAATATAGTGCTTAAAGATAATAATTAGACGTAGTCTAGTCATTTTTAATATCTCTTTGATTTATGTGCTAAAAGAAAATATAATTTGTAAACTTAGGCGGAGGGAGTACATTCAAAGAAGGGGTAGTTTTGGAAGGAAACCTCCTTGAGAGAAGAAAGTGTTTGATCCTAGAAATAGAGAATAGAGGGGTAGAGGGGGAAATTAAGAGGCACCCCCTCGCAACATTTAAGGCTAGAAGAAGACGATCATACGTAGGTGAAAAGAGTTCCTGTGTAGTTGGTAGTATAACTACAAATTTAACGGTTGTACTACCAACCTTTAAATCAAGATCAAAGGAACAAGAATCTATCAAACACCGTTCAAATAACTGTAGAGAATACTATAGCAACTGAATCATATGCCATAAGCTGTTAGATCTAAAAATGAACGGCCAACAACACGTGTAGTCTTCAACTTGCGGTCCCTCCTGCGACCGCCAGTGATCCCGGTTCTATATAGGTCATGCTGGTCAAGTCCACCGGCTCCCATTAACTGTCCTTCAATTCTCACTTCAATGCGCGACCGCGTGCACGCAACGTCGATCGGCCCTTCAATCTGTTGCGTATGGCGACGTTCATCACCACCAGAAGCACGCCTGGCCGTCTGATGCGGCACGGCCGTCTCCGATCAGCCGCTAGCTTGCATGGCCCTTCCATATATTCCACCGGGAGAGCATTCATGTGTACGGGCGGTTGCACGTGTGCTTAGCTGTCTGTTCTGATCGTCCCTGTTCACGCATGTCGAACTGGGCGAACCACGATTGTACTCTCAGTTTGCTATTCTTGACCGCTATGCAGACGAATCACTCCGGATGTCAGCAGCTCAACATGCATGATCTGTAGGTAGATAGATAGATAGATAGATAGATAGATAGATACTAGTATAAGAATTCATAAAGAAGGGAGGGATTGCATATGTATATTAATGATGATTCATAGCTAGGTTTCCAATATTGATACCGCGATAATCAAACGATTTTTAATTTTCACAAATCGGTAAAATCGAGTCAAAACTCGGTAGAAACCAAAGAAGTTTGAATTCAAAAACTTTGAACTCGACGGTCAAACAATGGCGAAAAAATTAAAAACCGAGTGATTTTACCGATTTTCGAGCGATTTTTTCGATTTTCACCAAAGGGAGATTTAAAAAAATGCAAAAAAATTATAAAAAATTTCAAGAAAAATCCCAATTAGTCTACAAAACCTCAGAGAAATTGCGAACCCTTTCATAGACATACGTTAGATCATGCGTTGGACCGTTCGGATCAGCACAACTAGCGCAAACTTTTGTAGCATAGATGGCTCGATTTTTTTTGGAGAAATCTAATGCTATTTTAAGTTGATCTGAACTATTCATCGCACGACCTAGCGACTTAAAAACAACTTCCGCACAAAACTACTCCGGTAGAAACCATCAGAATTCATGTGATATTAGATAAGTGTCCGTGCATTAATTGCAACGAAAAATCATAATGGGATGCAATATTTTGCTTACTTGTTTAAAATAAATAAATCCATACATATTACCATGAAGGTTAGGTCCCACACAGAGCATTGCAAGTCTGAGGAACTTTTGAAATATCTATTGAGTTACACTTCAAAACAAAAAGTCTATTTTTGGTGAATAGTTGCCATGACATACCGCGTTCCTGACTAATGCTTGCGTGCTGCTACCCGTCCTACGAGAAGTGATGCCTCACACACGGTTGCCTCACCACGGACACCCCTAGGGCGTGCCGCAGTGGCATGCATAGTGCTCACGGCGTTTTCTCATGTTGCCGGCCACCAACATACCCGGTGCCACCAAGACGACGTCACCCGTGCTCTTGGTCCCGGATGCTGCCCACGCTATAGGCTCACAGCCCATCGGCGTCGCGTCCCTACCGTAAGCTCTCTCAACAGATGATAGCCAACCCGGTTGTCGCCGTCGCCGTGCCACACGCTGGTCGACGCGTGCGTCTCCCGACACCGATGAGCCGCGGTTGGCTACCTCGAAGTTCCCTTCCCCACGAGTGACGGGCTGAATCCTTTGCAGACGACTTAAATACATGACGGGGCATTGTAAACGGCAAAGGGGTCTTGCTACTGTTAGAAATGAGGCCCAAGTGGCCCATTTATCTCTAATGCCAAAGCTACAAATAATAGTACCATATTGCTAGTTGAGAGGGGAGAATACCAATTTAAAAGGGAGAGCTCCCACCATATCTTGTAATGAGGCATATAGAGGGTGAGGAGCTGGCTAAAGTCACACGCACGCGCGCGCGCGTATTTCGCGAATTACCGCGTTTTTCCGCGTGACTTGCGAGTCACCGTGCCGTGGATTAAATTCCTGGTACGTTTAAACCCTTTTTAATTTTCGGTTTCTCTCTGTTATTAGTGAATTAATGGGGTCATTTACTGAGAATTGAAACAGCCATGATAATGGCGTCAGTTTCTAATAGAAACTGTCATTTGAATGACCTGCAGTTACTAGCATTTAATGGTGACCGTTACTGGTGCGAGGCTATAAAATCTGGAGACGTCCAGACAGATAAAAGCCTTTTGATTTTTGGACTTTGATACTCGTGTTCATCCACGGTGATCTGTGTTGTGTTTTCGTGCTGTGCTCGTTCTTCACCGACCTTCCTCTCGGCGTGCACCGCGAGGCAAGGAGAGCGGGATCTCCGAACCGCTGTTGCGAGAGAACTCGCACGGGGCGGCAATAAGGTTTCGGCAGCGAATCAAGCGCGACCGCCGAGCTCTTCATCCCGCGATCCACGACGCCAACTACTTCCTCTACGGCCAGTCGCCATCGCTACGCTTCCTTTTCGCCATCAAGCCCATCGTAAGAATTCTCCTATTTTTTCCTCTGTGGATCGATCTCTTTACAGAAATATGTGGTGTCTTCTATCTTGCCTGTTGTATCTAATCATTTTGGAAATTAGCTTATTTTTCAAATCTAAAACAAAAATAATACCTAGATTTTCAACAGCTACCACGATCCGCTGAGATCCAGTCCCACATCGTATGGATTCATCCACATATATCATCATTGCCAAGTATTGGATCAGCCAAAGCATCAATATTACCATCCATGAGAGAATTGAGACCACTATTCTCGATAAAATGCTAGCAACGTTAATAGTGTGTGTGTGCGTGCATGCACCCCAACGATGATTCGGTAGGTAGTCGACCGAAGTTAGCATTTTCGCTGCACTCTTACAACCACAGCTAGGCCGGCTCGTAACTATCCCGGCAGGTGCTGTGCCTGCGTGCTGCTTCGGGCATGCATGCGCGAGCACGGGTTCATGTCTACGCCGACTCGCCGAGTCGGCCGTTTGGAGCGTTGAAGCCTCAAGCCAGCCGGCCGGTCAATGACCTGCCGACGACGCGGATGGCATCCACGAATGCACGATAAAACGAAGGAATGTACGCGTGAATTGCACAACTCAGAATTGTCCGGTTCCTCTGCGGGAGTAGGAGGACCGGAGGAGTATTTTAGACAATAAATACAGGGAGTTACTAGTCGCCGTTGGTGCGTAGCGGCGAGGGCCGCAACCGGAGCCTAAGTTGGGTGCGGTATTTAAGGCGGCGATAACTTAAGGGCCCCGTACGTACCGATCGACCGATCTGACCAGGCCGGGGGTAACCTCATTAAGCTCCTGCATGCGCCAGTTTGCGCACAGGCGAAGCGCTGTTGATACGGACGGGACTTGTCATTACGAATCCAGTGCATTCCTCCTCGTCCCTCTCTACCTCCATGTCCATCTTCCCCCGTGGCAAAAATGGGTGATTGGGCGTGTTTGTTGTTCGAGACCACGCGCGTAGAACTACGCAATGGTCGGTATCTGGTCGTAGGCACGGCAGCCGAGCCCAGCCCAAGACACGGTCTGACACGGCACTAATGTCTTCGGTCTAAGTCTGTACAGCACGAATGATGAATTGTACTTAACCTAAAAGCTCGGTATAATGGACAGCACAGTATAGAATGATTGACTGGGCTGTATCTAGACCGATCTGACACGAAAGTGATTGTTTTATTAAAAAATATCCTATCTACGGGCCAACCTATCTTACCCTAACGACTTAGCCCATCATCAAATGCTACATCTCCCCTTCGCTTCCTCCCATGACCTATTTGGCGCAGTTGACATCTTTCCGTACCTCTGTTGTCTCCTTTTTCTTTCTTCTCGCCCTCCTCCGCATCTGCTTTCTCCCATCACTACCACCTCCCTCACCGTCCCACGTCATCCCCTCCTTGCTATTCCCTATCGCCTCGGTGCCAAATCTAGCAGCCTTTGGTCACGCCACTGTCGGATACGGCCTTGTAGCACCGCACAACCAGCTTCGCCGACCATCCTGAGGAAGAAGACGGCGGCGACCAGAGAGGAAGAAGACGACGATGGCACCAGATCTCAATGATCCTCACCGCCTTGGCGCCGGATACAGCGGTCTTTTCTCGATGAAAAAATAAAATTGAGTTCTTTTCCCCAAAATAATTGTATATATATCGGATACTCACTGGCGATCGACGCTTGCTCCTCATCCTTGGTGCTGTCCACGGTGATGGACCGACGACGACGACATGCATAACTCCACACGTCCAACAAGATAAGAGTTGAACCAGCACATCATAATAGTGGTACAGTGTACCCTAGCTCGTGCTTGGACCTCGTTGGAGACTAGTCGGATTAGCACGTCACGACATTGCGAGGTGGTGTGCGGTCGGTCCGAAGCCCGTTAATCCGTATCCTGTACGCACGGCCCAACCCCATCTCTAACCAGAAAGGCAAGGTACACCTCGATCCAAAGCCCATTAGATTCATGTCGTACACGCACAGCCCAGCTCCCACCACTAACCGCGAGTAGTAAGTAGTACTACGCTACCCCATCCATTCGGCTATGTTATGTGATACTAACGCACAGTTTATTCACTGTCAGGCCAGACGAGTTAAGCGGCCGGATGCTATGCATACATCTACTATCGGAGGCCTACTAATTTTGCCTGCATGCGTTTATTCGATTTGAGCGTGCATAGGCAATTAAACCTAGTACTGCATAGTTTATTTATTGTCTACTAAGGTACTATCAGAATAAAACACAACTAGCCAGGTTACGCACTACGCTGTGTCGTGCGAAATTTCGGTGCGTGACGCTGCGACGTGCGAAATTTAGAAAATTCGATTGCGCGACCTGTGTCATGCGAAATTTGGTCCGACGAATATTTCTGAGAAAAAAACGCGTGACTTCGGTTTCCTTTTTTTATATATATATAAAAAAATAGGCTGCTAGGAGTCGTCGGCGAATCTGTGGATTGTTAGGAGTCGCCGGCAAATCTGTGAAATTTTTTTAAGGAAACCGCGGAGGGATTTAAACATCATTTTTTTTAAGTAATTTCAGTTTTCGTGTTTTTTTTAAAAAAATGAGTTGTTAGGACCCATCGGCGAATCTGTGGACTGCTATAAACCTTCGACGAATCTATGTTTTTTTGAGAAAAACCGCAGCGCCATTTTTTTCTCGTAATTTTGGTTTTCGTGTTTTTTTTAAAATGGGTTGCTAGGATCCGTCGGCGAATCGGTGGACTGCTATAATCATTCGGCGAATCTGTATTTTTTTAGAAAATTGCAGACGGTTTTTTTGTTTTACCGGGAGGACCTGAACGTAAACCGCAGAGAGATCTAAACGCAATTGCGGTTTTTTTCGAGTCATTTTTATTAAAAACTGTCCAGAGAATCTAAACGCGATTTCGAATTTTTCGAAGGACCTTATCACGAAGGAAGCTGACGTGATTTCGAATTTTCGAGTCCAAGGCAAGATAAAAACATTATTTTCACTAAAAAAATATGGTAAACATCATAGACTTTCGGTATTTACCTTGGGGAAAAAAGTTTTGTATACTGCGTTGCATGCGAATCAATACAAGGACTGCCCAGGGTTGAATCTCTTCTCCGTCATCGACCTAGTCCACGATTAAAAATGTCGCCTCTCCCTCTCCGTTCAAAGCAACCCTCCTCCTATTTCCTTCCTTTCCATTTGTTGCACGCGTCCAACTCCACCCAATTCAAAGCTCCAAATCTCCAACACCCAACTCGAATACACGGAGAAATCAAGGCGAGAACGAACTGAGAAGCCATTAGATTAATTAGCTTGGGTGGGTTTACAATGGCGCCGGTGGTGTCGGCGCTGGCCAAGTGCAAGCTGGTGTTCCTCGGCGACTAGCTGGACGGTCGGCAAGACGGCCATCATCACCCGCTTCATGTACGACAAGTTCGACGCCACCTACCAGGTTTGGTCGCGGCCCCCGATCCATGGTTTCGGTTTCCGATGTTTTGGCAAAGCTTTGCTCGGTGAATTTCGACGATCTGCCGCGGCTGCCTTGTTGCTGCGCCGGGCCGCCGGCGCGTGCGTGCATGCAACGATCGGGATCGATTTCCTCCCCAAGACGATGTACCTCGAAGACCGCGCGGTTCGCCTGCAGCATCTCTAAACCTTCCTTTTCCCGCCTCCTCATGCTTTGGCAACTTTATGCGTGCGATCGTTAGGTTAGATTGTCTTGCTTACGAAATTCAGTTGGCGCAGCTAGTTACCGTGCTATGTCTGTCCGATCACAATTTCTGGTTGATGCAACATGCCCTACTAGTCTAGTCCCCTAGGTTCTTAGCTCTGCTTGTTGTTGTCAGTACCGAGCAAACATGGCTTTGCCCTGTTTTTTGTGCTTATATATACAGAATTACGTCGTAGTCAATTCACCAATGTAGTTCTACTCTGAAGAAAAATTCTTTGTAGAGTCAGTGATGTCTAGAGAGGAGATCAACATGCTGTATTTTTTTTTTCGTTTCCTGGTATACTGAACCTGGTTGCACAAGTCAATTCTGGGAAATGGAAGGTTGATAGAGAGAGCTTGTAAAACTTTGAAAATGTGCAAGGACACGGCTGGGCAGGAAAGGCTCCGGAGTCCGATTCCAAGCTACATGAGAGACTCTTCTGCCAAAGTGATCGTTTAACTGTTCCACAAAATAGAACTCACCAGAAAAAATATGTTGCTTTGCTCACTGCACTAGAAAGGATATGTGAGCCTTTGCCCCTGAATCCTCTTGTACAAATAGTGTACATGGTCCAATTTGATATTTACTGCTTTTGTTTTGAGACAATTTGATAGTTGGCACATATATTCCAAACAGCCGTCGAATCGTACAGTCCGATATTTTTCAGATTTTCTTCCAAAAAGTAGCATGTTAATTTGTTTGAAATGAGGGCATTTGTTATAGCGATAACTTTACTTACACGATTTCATCCAATTGATACTGTAAGAAAATATATCAGACTATATCATGCTCACGCATCGTGGACTTCATATAATCCTTCTTTTCTGACAGGCAGGCAATCTTTTCTGAATACATCAAAGTGGATTGAGGAAGTAAACAGAGAAAGAGGTAGTGATGTGCTCATTGCCCTCATTGGAAATAAAACAGACCTTGTTAACAAGAAGTTCATATCTCTGAGCAAACCATTCTGATAGCATCAATTCATTTAGGTTACACAAAATAATTGTAAGAATTACGCTACATGGAAATGGAACCTTCTGTTTCAATTAGTAAGATTGGTTGAATCTTATGGAGGTAACTGCTACCCAAATAGGTCAAGTCTTTTTCTTGGAGAGGGCTGAATTCAACAATCTTAATTCAATCTTATGATAGTAATCCAGATTGTAAGTGGTTCCAATTTCTATGCCCTATGATATGTCCCAAAATGTGTATAATGGATGATCTGCACACTACAAATTTTGTATCAAGTGAACAAGGCACAAAGCATCAGCCTGGGTTATCCATTCAACTAGCCCGCTCATTGTCTTTTTGTTCATTTGAATGGTGTCACTAGGTAAGTGCCCACTGACGAAGAAGCTAAGCCGCAGGAGCATGGTGTCACGTTCATGGAAACTGGCGCAAAAGCTGGGTTCAACATCAAGGTCTAATTTTCTCTTAGCCTTCCCTTTACTTTGACAAGCAAAAGCATTCTGCATCTCCATCACGGCTCAAACATCTGACTACTACTGTGGAAACTTGAATCCTGAAGCCTATGTATCACCGATACGCTATTTTGGTATAGTGATACGGCAATACGTAATTTTGTCAAAAACAAGAATCCGGCAATACGGCGAGTATGTGTTTAAAAAATAAAAAATGTAAGAGAGAGAAGACGACGATGGCTTGCAAAAGGAGAAGGTGGTGACGAAATTATAGAGGGGGAAGATGGCGGCGACGGCGATTAGCAAGCTAGGTGGTGGGCTGTCGGTAGAAAGAGAAGGGAGGAGAGGCGATGGCGGCTTGTAGAGGAAAGCGATGGTGGTGGGATTACAAAGGGAGAAAGTGGCGGCGGCCGACAGACTAGGTGGAGGGGTGGCAGTAGCAAGATTGCGGAGAGAGAAGGGAGGGGAGGCGATGGTGGCAAGATTGCAAATGGAGGTGGTGGTGGTGGCTCGTATGCTCGGTGGAGGTTGGAAGGGGGGTGGTGGCTAGTAGCAGTCGTCGGTCGGCTAGGTGGAGGGCAGTGGTTGTCAGGTCTTGGGATTTTAGGGGAGAGCGGTAGGAGAGATGGTCGGGTGAAATGAGTGAGAGAAAGAGAGCAATTTTAAGGTTACGAGAGATGGTTTGGCTTTATGTTTTTGACCTGGAAGTATCGAGGAGTATCGCAGAAGGATCAGGATTATTTTATTAATTTTAAATGCTGAATTTTACCGATGAGGATCACCATATCGGATAAATATCCGGTAGCAGTACGACAATTTTAAAGGATGGGTGATTTATAGCCTGCAGCTGCTGTTCAGCAAGATTGCCACATCTCTGCCTGGAATGGACTCTCTCATCAGAAAACAGGAAGACATGGTCGACATAAACCTAAGACCTGCCTCTGGACTAACAGCTTCAGGCGGCACAGCAGCACAGCTTCAGGTGGTTGTTTTTGCTGATAATTTTGCATCCAGGGAAGCGAGTTTAACTTTGCAGTAGCACATTTAGTAGTTTTGAAAGAGTTGGAGAGGAGTTTTCGCAGGATTTTGATTGCAGTGGAGGTATCAATTGCCCTGTACAGAGATGCTTCTCGTACATACAAGATTGTGATTGTTTCGAAACAGAGAAATTTAACATTTGTGAAGGTTAATGGTATCTTTCTTTTGCTGAGCTGAATTTTACACGAGACCAAAAAAAAAACCGCCGTTGCCGGGGATCGAACCCGGGTCACCCGCGTGACAGGCGGGAATACTCACCACTATACTACAACGACTTGTGTAGTTCTTACACAAAAAATATTATCTATTGTATCTGTTGCGTATTTCCGTAGTAATAAACTTTCACTGTCAGCCTTTAAGTTTCCAAGGATCGACTTCTGAAAATGGTTTCAGTATCAGTATATTATCAAGCTGTGTGTTCTGTCCAGAGTCAGAGAACTTGCCGGTAAGACTATAGAGACTTCGATCTATGACACCTTTCATATGTAAATGTAATTCTGTACAATTAAAAAAAGATCAGGAGAAAGATGTGTTTGCCGCAGGATACCCTCAAAGCTAATTACCACATATAGAGCAATTTTTTAAGGTGACCTGTAGAAATATTGAGGTGCTTGGTGAAGGCACAGCCGCACAGGGAAGTTTGTTCGGCCTGAGGAAGGTCATCCTTCGAGGAGTAAAAGAGGCAAGTTCCAGCGTATTCTCTTTCATGTCAACAGCGGCCACCCATGCCACCGGGGCCGTGTGGTAACACCTTGCACATCATGGGGACAACATCGTCATTGTCCATGCTCAGGGTGGGGTCACAACTCATCAGCTTGTTCAAGGCCAGCTTTAACATGGGAAAGATGTTCTTTAGTTGGCAAATTTGCAAAAGATCTTATCGATGATTAATTATTCTAGTCATGTAAGATTTTATTATAATTATTTATATTATACTTTTGGTAAATTTTGAACTTACATGTTGAATTTATGGTGTTATAAACTATCGTTCAATAGCATACAATTATATGTGTGAAGGGCACATCTCAATTGAATTTTTTTTAGTTTCACCGCTGCCTGTGGCTGACCGGAATGTCAGCAGAGTCGCGAGTGAAACATACGCGCCAATCCTCTGAATAAGAAGAAATCATCCTATTCCAAGTGCTGGCCTTCCAGCCATTATCAGCACCACCATTGTCTTGATGATACTTTACCTCGACAAACTTGATCAGATTGTTGTTGCAGATGACATCCCGGGAAGACTGTGCGGAGAATACCCCACTGTGTTTCTCGTTGGCAGGCGTCGGCTCGGGCAGTTGGATGAAAGGCACGGTGGGGTTCTCGTTGAGCACGTCGCAGACCAGTGCGATTCTCCTCTGACCACCACTACTACAGAACAGTACATCACTGTCGGCTCCAAAATATCGTCACTGTCGGTTATTGAAGCCGGCAGTGATACTAGGAATTATCCGACAGTGATAAGGGCTATCACCGTCGGCCGACATACAACCGCGGTGATACAACCGATACAGTAATATTGGACTAGCACTGCCGAGTCAAATCAAAATCTGGCAATGATATTGGACTATCATTGTCGGTTCAAACAAAATCCAGAAATGATAGTTCAAATTACTGCCGGTTCGAACTAATATATATATATATATATATATATATATATCACTGTCGGTTCTTGAACAGAACCGGCAGTGATAATCCGTGCACCAAATATTTTTATTGCATATTTTTCTGCATTATATATTTTTATACAATATTTTTCTACAGTGTATTAATATAGTATATAAACCATCGTTAAATCATAATTCAAATATATTAAAGTATCACAATATTTGTTTTTTATAATAGTTTGTTTATAACTATAGTTTGACTACATCTCATTCACTTTAATTTTGCACCGACTCCAGTAGAAGGTGTCGAAGTAGGCATGTCACGGGTCGAGATCGAAGGAATGAGGCAATGAGGTTGCTTGTGGAACTCGCCGTTTGGATTGATGACTTCATCATGAATGAATTCGACGATCTGTTCTTAAATTGCTATAATTTCTGTCAGTAATAACTTATTGATTCACAGCTTGGAGCGTTGTTATTGAAGAAATGAGAAAATTAATTAATGATGATATATGTTAAATGAAAGAAAAGTAGTCATCAATGTGTAATTATATACCATAGCTTCATTATAGCTGACACTCTCTGTGACAATTAAATGTATATTTGTACATATATAGTATGCACATAAATTGTTTCCCTGATCCTGCCTCATGCATAGAAAGTCAGTTATTATTTCAAAATCTTTCTTGTAGGGACGACACCGAACACTTTTCTTGCAATATCGTGCGAATGCCCTATGAATGATTTTAAATAGTAATTAAAATTAAATGCAATAGAATGGAATATTACTAGAGCAATAACGCAATGATTGAGTTTACCTGTTCAGCATATCCCAAAACTCTTGATATAGATTAGTTGGTTTTCTCAACGAGTTAAGGACAAAAATCCTGCTAGCATCTAACTGGATAGCGAGGAGGACTCACTGAAACCTACACATATATGTCAACGTAGTCAATTAGTCCCACATCATGGTACGCAAAAATAGTAAAATGATATTAGAAGTAGGGAAATACATACTTAAAGTTATAGAGTAAAAGTATGGAGATTTTATATTGCAACTTCAAGAAAGTATTAAATAAATAGTCTTCATTATACTGTGGACAGTCCTTTACAATTTTCGTGTTGACAAGCTCCGGATCGAGAAATGCTAACTTGTCATTGCTATCTCTTGTACATGTCTGTACCTCCATTCTACATAAGAAAGAAGTTAGACATGCAATTAAACGGTACAAGAATGTACAATAATATACATAGAGACTTACAAAATCCACAGTTTGAGTATATTCACGTCCAGGACATCTTGCTGGTACAACATATACAGTTCCTCGAAACCCACCCAGAAGATGTTATCCCCATTGTGAAAATCTGACTCTGTGTATCTGACTGCGAACGTGTCCATACCATCATTGGAGTGCTGCATGTACCATTGATGAACACGTCGCAGTTGTGTTGTTAGGTGGTCTAAATGAGCTGGTTCAACCAGCGGTTTCCCCATAAAGAACTTTCACCTTAGACCTTGTTCGTGAGTACCATCTCGTTGAGTAACATCTCATTGAGCTTCTAAGCTCAACGCGTCGACGCTGGCCACCTTAAAGTATTGCTTTCTGGAGATGCGCTCGTAGTCTGACATTTCGCAAGGTTCAGAAGTCCGTCCCGTCCTTTTCACTTTTCCCATACTCAAGAAAAATTTCTGCGCATTAGCATCAACTTTAGTCTTTTCAGGTGATGGCACGTTTTTGAAGTGAGATGTTACACTGGCGCTTATTTGCTTTTTCCGTTCTTCCTCAGTCATCTCAGCTAGTAATTTCTTCTGAGGTTGTGCTGACTTCACAGATGACTGAGATTTCTTAGACGATAGTGTCGACTTCCGAGATGGTGCTGGTGTTCGATTCTTTTTAGATGTCGGCGAAGGAGTTGGACTTTTTCTGGGTGGTGCCAGTGGAGGAGTTAGACTTTTTCTGGGTGGTGCCGGCAAAGGTGTTGGACTTTTTCTGTGTGGTGGCGACAAGGGCGGGAGGTCTGTGTGTGGAGAGTGTGGCTGATCATCATCATCTTCGTCGTTCTCATCGTCCGAGCCAAATTTAATCAAGCTCTTGCACCACGCGAGGAAGCCATGCACGTTTTCTCCTAGTTTGTTTTTTTCATCCTCGCTAGGGATATCTACCTCTATTTTACGGTATTGGCGGACTACACTGTCCACTTCGACCCTGGCGAATCCCGACGGTATCGGGCGACAGTGCAAAACCTGCTACTCCTTTCATGGCCAAGCCCTGCCCTCAACCACCTTGCTGGTAATGCCATGTGCGGACAAATGCAGCTTGCACGGTGTCAGTTCTATGATGTCATCCACAGGAAAATAGAGTCCATGCTCTTCGGGAATCCCTATGGACGCGCAGCTGCACTTACGAGCACCGGGACTAAAGAGCTAAGGGCTGTCATCGGGTGGCGGTCGTGAGCTGAGAGCTTTCTGTACTACTTGCTCCACAACCTTATCCAGTTCCGCTCTCTATTCCTCTAATGATCTCGCCACATCAACTTTTTTTGATGGTCCAATTGATCTTCTCTTATTCTCTTTGGACGCCTATACAACCATGCGTCAGCTGGGAAGCCTTCTTTCCACGGTACCAAATCAACTCCTCGGGTGCGACCAGGGTACTCCTTGTTACCCAGGGCTACGGTTATCTCATCATTCTCCCTTCGTGGCCTGAAAGAACCTTGAGAAGACTGCACGTGAGTATCTATGATTTTGCGCGACACTTCTTGGTCTCTATCGCTTCTGAAGCTTAAGCTGCTATCATCCTAGATAGAAGCCCCCTCCCAAGCAACCAGTGCTTCGATCGTTCGCTCAACTCGACGGTAGCCGGAATGATGCCGTTGCGGGTTAGTTCTTCTTCACACCTATCCCATGCTGGTATTTTCTTCATGTACCCACCTGTGCATAGTATGTGAGGGTAAATATTCTTATCCGCGTTTGCCTTGTTCTTTTAACTTACTATCTAGGCTTCTTCAGACCTCTTATACGCCACAAAGTCCTCCCAAAACTCCCTTAGTTTTGGATATGCGTCAAAATTTGGCGTTTCATTCTTCTTCATATAGTTTTTATTCAGTGTCGTCTTCTAGTTCTTCCACGTTGTGCACATGATGCATAGTGCACGTTTCTTTGCAACCAGCTCGATCCCTTGGGAGAACTGGAACACTTCTTTTAGCTTGTCCCACAATGAGTTTTCAGGTTATTGCGAACCACCCACTGGTCATCTCGGTGGTCAGTCTATGATCTATAGCTGATGGGCACATAATCCCTAGCAAGAATCCCGCATGCTGTCCTATACGGCCCCAACGATGACTCGGGTATACCAGGTTCCCTGACTGCCGAGAGCTTCACTATTTTATAAAGTCTTTTAGGCATCTTGTTAGCCGAGTCAGTTACAAAGAAGATTTGTGTAATAGAATTAGCAAGTACGAATAGTTCTTCTCTGTATCCAACGAGTTTGAGGTCCACGGTAGTGATACCGTACTTGTCGATGTTCATGCCCCCTGGAAGTTTGATTCATTGGCACTAAAAGAGAGGGACCTTCAAAGGTCCATAGTCAAGCTCCTAAATCTCTTCTATGAATCTGTAGTAGGTTTGCCTTTTTTCATTGTTGTTATAGGCATCTATACAGATACCGTTATTTTGGTTGGTGCTCTTTTTATGTTGTGCTCTTGTATAAAATGTAAAATCATTTATTTCATATCCTTGGAATGTCCGAATTGTAGTTGATGGTCCCTGAGCCAACACTTTCAACTGAGCGCACTCTGTCTCCGTATGCATCATGTGTCTACGCAACCAATCGCCGAAGTTATCTCTATGCTCTCTCGCGATCCAAACCTCTGACTTTCCTGGGTTTGTTCTGGATAGCATGCTCTTATGCATGTTGACATATAGGGCCACCAAAACTGATTGTTCCAAAACTGCGAAATATATTTGTGTGAATGAAGCTAGATTGCTAGTACGAAGTGATTTCTCGCCTAATGTCCCTTTCCCATGTAGCATCCCATCATGCCGAGATACAGACACACCAATCGGTTTGAGATCCATATAATCGACGCAGAACTCAATGGTCTTCTCGGTTCCCCAACCATCGGCAATACAGCATTCCGACCGATGTCAATTATGAATATATTTCTGTATAACCCCCATGAACCTCTCAAAAAGGTACATCTGATGTAGTAACACAGGACCAAGAATCCGTATCTCTTTCACAATGTGAACAATGAGATGGACCATAATATCAAAAAGAGATGGAGGGAAACACATCTCAAGCCTGCATAGAGTGTGGACCACGTCTTCCGGCAGCTTATCTAGTTTTAACGGATCGATGGCCTTTTGTGAAATCGCGTTGAAGAATGAATACAACTTTATAATTGGGTCTCAGACTTTCTCTGGCAGAACACCCCTAATTGCAATTGGCAGCATCTGTGTCATCATCACGTGGTAATTGTGAGACTTCATGCAAATTAATTTTAAGTCTTTCATTGAGACTAGTCTCTTTATGTTGGTAGAGTAACCAGACGAAACTTTGACTCCGTGCAAGCATTTGCACACTCTAATTTTTTCTTTCTTACTCAGAGTGTAGCAGGCTGCGGGAATGTACTTTTTGCCTGTATCCATGTCTTCGTGATGCAGCTCCTTCCTGAGTTTCATATCTTCGAGGTCTATCCGCGCTTGGAGTGTATCTTTTGTTTTGCCAGGTATATCTAGTAAGATACCAAGCAAGCTGTCACACACGTTCTTCTCTATGTGCATGACGTCGATTGCGTGTCGAACTTCCAAGTGCTGCCAATAAGGTAAGACCCAAAATACTGATCTCTTTTTCCACAAAGGAGCCTTATCACGGGAACTCAGGATAGATGTACTGCCGGCTTCCTTTCTGTGAATAATTTTAAGATCCTTTACGGTCGCAAATATCTGTTTCCCAGTGTGATTCTTCAGAGCTAAGACAGTCTCCTTTGTCCCATCAAAAACTCTCTTATTATTGCAGTATGGGTGATCTTTACTGAGGAACCTACAATGCCGCATGTAAGCCACTTTTCGGCAGTTCTTCAGCCACCGGCTAGCTGTATCATCCAAGCACTAGACGCATCCATTGAAGCCATTTGTCGTCTAGCCTGACAGGTTATCAAGGGCAGGGTAATCATTGATGGTTACGAACAACAATGCGTGTAGGATAAAGTTCTCTCTTTTATACTTATCCCATACCCATGCACCATTGTTCTACAATATTAGAAGATCTTCAACCAATGGTTTGAGGTACCCGGGTTTTAGAAGAACCGACAGTGATAGTGTCCTTATCACTGCCGGTTTAGTAGACCCGACAGTGATACTACGTATTACTGTCGGGTTTTAGTAGAATCGGCAGTGATAAGTCCACTATCACTGTCGGCTCTACTTAAACCCGGCAGTGATACTACGTATTACTGCTGGTTTTAGTAGAACCGACAGTGATAAGCCACTATCACTGCTGGCTCTCTTTGTGAACCGGTAGTGATATTCTATCACTGTCGGTTCTGTTGGGACCCAGCAGTGATAGTGCACCCCTATAAATATCACTGCCACGCCCAACCCAATTCCTCTCCTGTCACTTGCATCTCCGCCATCTTCACCTCCGCATCTTCGGCCGCATCGAGCCAGCCCGCTGTCACCTTCGCCTCCGCGTCGCCTTGAGCCTGCTCGCCGCGACCTTCACCTCCGCACCTTCGCCCGCATCGCGCCTCTCGTCGCCACCTCGTCCTCCCTGCAGTCACCACCATCGCGTCCCCTCGCCTTCGTCGCCGCCGGTGCATCCCCACTGAGGTGAACCCCTTTCTCTCCCTTCCCCGTGCTTGTTCTGTTCTTGTGTAGCAAAATGAGCGAAGGCAGCAATACTTGTTGTATGCTTGTAGCAATGGTGCTGTTACTGTGAAGCAACTTTCATCAATTTTCAGTAGCAACGATTTCAGTAGCATTCCACACCAAAGTTTCCACTGAATGGGTTTAAAAATGACACCGGCAAGGCTAAGCGATTATGGAACCTTCAGAGGATGGCTTCACTGTAAGGCTAAGCGCAATGCTTATTGCATATTTGGATTAAGCACTATCATTATTTATACATGGCGCTGTTACCGTGAAGCAACTATCATCAATTTTGAGCGATATCCATGGTTCAACGTTCAATCTGGGGCAAGTAATCCATATATGATCCAATGGTCATGATTACTAATTCTCACTCCCATTTTGATAGGAGTGGTTCTTATTTCATTTGACATGTCTCTAGTCAAATATTTCTGTTACTAAATGTGGTTGAATTGATTGCACGTTTGCAGTAGTTAGCTAAGATTCATAACATAAAGGTATGATGAATTATGTGAAGAACTCTTCAGTAAATGAAACAAAAATGAGAATAAGTTATTGTCGTATAATCTGCATGAGCTAATGGCAGTTGGGGTTCTAGTGAATATAGGCTAGAACTACATTGTGGATACATTCACAAAGAGGTATTATTGTTTTCTTTCCCCCGCATGATTATAGATTTGTTCATTATGCAAATGCGTATACCATCATAATGAAATCTGCGTAGGATGGTATGTATGCTTGTTCTCTTAGTCCAATTATTTTTCATTTTGTACCTTTTCTGTCTGTGTCATGGAAACTCACCTTGCTGCCTTGTCGTTGCTCAATGATGATAATGGGTGAAGAAATGATCATGACAGTTAATTTTGCGAGTTTGGCCTTGAACCGGTAGACTTGCATGCTAATAAGTCTTTCTGTTGCTCAATTATGATAACCATTCAAGCCTGATATTGTATTGTTTAGCACCTATCAGTATTGCTTTGTTGCTTTTACTCTGATTTTCTAGCGATTGGACAGTACATAGTTGGTTAGTTTGGTTTGTTCATTCTGTTAGCTACTGATCAGAACCCCACTTGTTGTTGATTCGGTTAGTTTGGCTAGTTCATTCTGTTAGCCTGCTATTGAATGCTGTTGTTGGTTCGGTTGTACTGACTTTACTATGTTAATATATTATAACAGTGAATTCAATTATCAATTCTTTATTGTGCATGTTAAGGTGGTAAGGGTTTGAGGCCTAATTCGCGGAATTAATTTGTTTAGCCCATTTGTGATTGAGGTTGAAGATTTAAATCTTCAATCAAACCCTAAATCTGAGAGCACCATAAACAAATTCATGACAATTATGTTATTTTTATCATATTGTCTTACATTCTCTTAAATTTGCTTGGAGTATGATGCTTGGCAGTAAAGTTAACTTTCTGACATCATACTAATGTACTTTTGTCTTCAATTAGTACACGACAGCTCATGTCATTTCTTGCCCATATGTTTTCTGTTAGAAAGAGTAATATGTTATAATTATCTTCATGTCATACACGGAGGCACAACCCTTTTCTTTTACTTTTTTTTGTGGATTCCAAAACCATTACTGCTTATGCTTGTGGCAATGTACAAATCTAGGTAGTTTTTTGTACTGTATATGTGTCCTTAAAAGATGTATATGTGTATGTATCCTCGAAAGATGTATGTGTATGTATCCTCAAAAGATGTATGTATATGTATCCTTCAAGGATGTATTTTGTGCTCTACACTTGTTATGTATTTGTCGTTAAATTGACATCACGAAATGTCATTCCCTTGCTTAATGGTAATCTATATGAAAACAATCTCGAATAAGTGCAAAATATCTCGAGTATGAAAACTGGACCGCAAACGTGCAAACAGCATGGTCATTTCAGCTTTTTCGGCATCCCGTATAATATCCTGTATGTGTATATATCCTGTGTATGTGTATGTGTATATTTGTGTTCATGGTCAAATTATTCTGGAGCATGCAGATTCAAAAAAAAAGATGTATATGTCTATTTGTCCTTCAAAGATGTATGTGTATGAAGATCAAAAAATATCTATATGTGTACATGTTCTTTAAAGATGTGTATGTGTATGTGTCTTTCAAATATGTGTATTAATTTTATTTCTTAGAATTGATAAGTTCGGGGATTGTTGTGTACATTATTATTGAGTACTCCCTCTTTCAATAAATATTAGCCGTATTTTAATTTTACAATTTGTGGTGAAATTGAAATTGAGGAAAACAGGAGAGAAAATGACTTAGGTCGATATGCTACTGCCTCTAAGTTTAAGCCTTAATGATAATCTATATGAAAACAATTTCGAATAAGTGCAAAATATCACAAGACTAACTTTAAAACACTCAAAGGGATATATATACTAGCATAGTCTAGAAAAGAATTCTAATTAGAACTTGTTTTGCATCTGAATACATACGCTCATATGCTTTTACATCTATGTTCATTCGTTATGTCAATCTTCATTTGTATGTGTGTTTCAAAAATGACCTTGTTAATTTGAAATTTCCGATAAACTTGATAGGAATGGCCCCTGACCAAGGACAAGTGCCGGAGGGAGTTGGGCCCTCAAATATGGACGAAGGAGGAACGGGTAGCCCGAACCATAGCCCAACGTCCTACTTGAACTTGCAGGATCCTGCCATGGACCAACCTAACGTCAGTAACGTAGGCGAGATAAAGTTTAAGTATATTGTGGTTCTCAAAATATTGTGGGCCCAGACGACTCATAAGAAGATCAAATTATAGGCTCAGACGTCTGATCAACGAAGGCAGCGTGCAAGTCGTGGTCCGAACAAGATGCCTAAGGGACTTTTTAACATAGTGGAGCTCTCGGCAGTAGGGGGACCTGCTCTACCCGAGTCATCGTTGGGGCCGTACAGGACAGCGTGCGGGGTTCTTGCTAGGGATGACGTGCCCATCAGCTACAGATCGTGGATTGGCCGCGAGGTGACCCATAGGTGGTTCCCAATGATCTGAAGAACTCGTTGTGGGACAAGCTAAAACAAGTGTTCCAGTTCCCCCAAGAGACCGAGCTGGTTGCAAAGAAACGTGCACATCATGTGCACAGCGTGGAAGAATTGGAAGACGACACTAAATAAGAACTATGTGAAGAAGAATGAAACGCCGAATTTTGACACGTATCCAAAGTTAAGAGAGTTTTGGGAGGACTTTGTGGCGTACAAGAGGCCTGAAGAAGCGCAGATAGTAAGTCAAAGGAACAAGGCAAACACGGATAAGAATATTCACCCTCACACACTAGGAACAGGAGGGTATGTGAAGAAAATACCAGCATAGGATCGGACCGAAGAAGAACTAACCCGCAAGGGTTTCATTCCTGCGACGGCCGTCTTGAGCGAACGATCGAAGCACTGGTTGCTTGGGAGGGGTCTATCTCGGATGATGGCAGCTTAAGCTTCAGAAGCGCTAGAGAGCAGGAAGTGTCGTGCATAATCACGGATGCTCACATGCAGTCTTCCCAAGGATCTTTCAGGCCACGACGGGAGAATGACTAGCTAACCGTAGCCCTGGGTAACAAGGAGCATCCAAGTCGCACCCGAGGAGTTGGTTTGGTGCCGTAGAAAGAAGCCTTCCCAGCAGACGCATGGTTGTACAAGCGTCCAAAGAGATTAAGAGAAGATCAACTGGATCGTCAAATAAAAGATGATGTGGCGAGAGCGTTAGAGGAACAGAGAGCAGAACTAGATAAGGTTGTGAACCAAGCAGTACAGAAAGCTCTCAGCTCACGACCGCCACCCGGTGAAAGCCCTGAGCTCATCAGTCTTGGTGCTCGTAAGAGCAGCTGCGCGTCCACAGGGATTCCCGAAGAGCATGGACTCCATTTTCCTGTGGATGACATCAAAGAATCGACATTGTGCAAGCTACATTTGTCCGCACATGGCATTACCATCAAGGTGGCTGAGGGCAGGGTTTGGCCATGCTAGGAGTCGCAGGTTTTGCACTGTCGCCCGATACTGCAGGGATTCGCCAGGGTCGAAGTGGACAGTGTAGTCCGCCATGGAGGTAGAGATCCTTGGCGAGGACAGAAACAAAAAACTAGGAGAAAACGTGCATAGCTTCCTCGCGTGGCGCAAGAGCTTGATTAAGTTTGGCTCCGACGATGAGGACGACGAAGATGATGATCAGCCGCACTCTGCACACAGAGACCTCCTGCCCTGGTCGCCACCACAGAGACAAAGTCCAACTCCTCCGCCAGCACCAATCAGAAAAAGTCCGACTTCTCCGCCCAAATCTGAGAAGAATCGAACACCAGCACCATCTCGGAAGTCAGCACCGTCCTCAAAGAAATCTCAATCATCTGTGAAGCAAGGACAATCTCAGAAGAAATTACCAGCTAACATGACTGAAGAAGAACGGAAAAAGAATGTAAGCGCCAGCGTAACATCTCACTTTAAAAAGGTGCCACCACTTGAGAAGACTAAAGTTGATGCTAACGCACAAAAGTTTTTCTCGAGTATGGCAAAAGTGCAAAAGACAGGGCAGGCTTCTGACCCTTGCAAAATATCGGACTACGAGCGCATATCCAAAAAGCAATACTTGAAGGCGGCTAGTGCCGATGCGTTGAGGTTGGATGCTCAGGCAGATGCTACTCAACGAGATGCTTAGGAGCAAGGTCTAAGGTGGAAGTTCTTTATGGGGAAATCGCTAGTTGAACCAGCTCATTTCAACCACCTGACAACACAAGTACATGCAGCAGTCTAACGAAGGTATGAAGTTGTTCGCAGTCCGATACACGGAGCAAGATTTTTACAATGGGGATAACATCTTCTGGGTGAATTTCGAGGAGGTGTACATGTTGTACCAGCAAGATGCCCTGGACGTGAATATACTTTAATTGTGGACTTTGTAAGTCTCTACGTATATTAGTGTGCATTCTTGTACTGTTTAGGATAACATCTTCTGGGTGAATTTCGAGGAGGTGTACATGTTGTACTAGCAAGATGCCCTGGACGTGAATATACTTTAATTGTGGACTTTGTAAGTCTCTACGTATATTAGTGTGCATTCTTGTACTGTTTAATTGCATGTCTGACTTCTTTCTTATGTAGAATGGAGATACAGATATGTAGAAGAAATGGCAATGACAATCTAGGATTTCTAGATCCGAGGCTTCTCAACGAGAAGCTTGTGAAGGACAATCCACAGTACAATGAAGACTATTTATTTAATACTTTTTTGAAGCTACAATACAAAACCTTCATACTTTTACCCTAAACTTTAAGTATGTATTTCCCTACTTCTAATATCGTTTTACTATTTTTGCGTAACACGTACGATGTTGGAGTAATTGACTACGTTGACATATATGTGCAGGTTTCACTGGTCCTTCTCGTCATCCGCTTAGATGCTAGCGTGATTTTTGTCTTGGACTCTAGGAGAAAACCAACTAATCTATATCAAGACTTTTGGGACATCTTTGAGCATGTAAACTCGATTGTTGCGTTATTGCTCCAAAGAATATTCCATTCTACTTCATTTAAGTTTACTTAATATTCAAAATCATTCATGTGGCATTCGCACGATCATCGCAAGAAAAGTGTTCGCCATCGTCCCTACAAGAAATATTTTGAAATAGTAACCGACTTTCCATGTATGAGGCAGGACCCGGGAAACAATTTATGTGCATACTATGTATGTACAAATTTACATTCAATTGTCACGGAGACTGTGGGCTATAACGAAGCCATGGTACATAATTACACATTGATGCCTACTTTTTTCATTTAACATATATCTTCATTAATTAACTTTCTCTTTTCTTCAATATGACCCAAAGCGAGAACCAATAAGTTATTAATGATGTAAATTATAGCAATTCAAAAACAGATCGCGGATTCATTCATGATGATGTCATCAATCCAAACGGCGAGTTCCACGCGTAGTTCATCGCCTCATTCCTTCGATCTACACCGTGATATGCCTACTTGACTCCTTTCATCGTAGCGGTGCAAGATCAAAGTGAATGAGATGAGATGTAGTCGAACTACATTTGTAAACAAATCATTGTAAAAACAAAATATTGTGATGCTTAATTTAATATATTTGAATTATGATTTTAACGATGCTTTGTATATACATGGATATATTTGAATTATGATTTGAACGATGCTTTATATACTATATATGGACACTGTATAAACAATTGTATAAAAATATATATATTGCACAAAAAATATGCAATAAAAATATTTGGTTCACGGCTTGTCACTGCAGGTTCTTAGAGAAAACCGGCAGTGATATGTACATATCACTGTCGGATTGTGGTATAACCCGGCAGTGATAGTTCGATATCACTGCCGATTTTATGTATAACCGGCAGTGATAATTATTATCACTGCCAAATTTTGGTTTGACCCGGTAGTCATAGTTCAATATCACTATCGGTTGTAGGTAGAACTGGCATTGATAATCCTTACCACTGCCGGTTCCTGAGCCGGCAATGATAATTCCCCAGTATCACTACCGACCAATCACTGTCGATACCAATGACCGGCATTGATGGCGTTTTGGAACCGACAGTGACGTACTGTTCTATAGTAGTGTGTGTAATATACATATATCTTCCATGTACTCTTAAAAGTTTGTCCAATACATATCTACGTGCACCTAACTCATTGCAAATGAAAGTGCCATATATATATATGCAAAGTAGTTCGAATTACTTCGTGGCGGTATGCTATAGGACTACGTACAAATACTGCACATTGCATACAAACCAATGAAATCGGACCATGTGGAGGGATGTATGTTTGTTTTGCCACGTGGCACAGAAACATACATATGTTGTGAATGCATCTATAACGACTTAATTAGCTATTCCTAGATAACAGTAATATATATGGTCCACGTAGGCCAAAGTTCAATAGATCTCCGATATAGTTAGTTAACCAGGGTCTTCAAAGAAAGTTCAGATGCAAAACCCAAATAAGCATATGGCTGGTTTTCGATACATGACTCTTTCAGAAAGCACAGGTTCTCTTTTACAAATCTACAGCATCACCATAGGCATAGGCTCGCGGCAAAAACTATATCACAGAAGGTAGCACCTGGGAAATTCTACGAGCTGACGATAACCTTAACCTTCTTGTAAGCAAAACCACCTTCTGACCTCTGAAGCTCGTGTGGTAGATCCTCATAGTAAACAGCTAGCGAACATAAATGACAACATTACAGCTTTCTTGGTACCACAAGATAGTACACCTCTCACCTCCTAGAGAGGGCTCTAGAGATCCTCTTACAACAGGGACTGGTCCGAAGGGCTTCCTCATGTGGGCGGATCGCTTCAACGAGAGCATTATGGAGATGGCCCTGTCAAGAAAAAATATAGTAAGAGAACAACGCGATATTGAACATAATGCATGATGTGATTTGATGCTATTTCACAACTCCGTTTGGGTGGTGAATACTCACCCTGGTGTGTAGAAGGGCAGTATAAATTACGTAGTTTGCATAAGGGTCTTGCAGCAGTTGTTCAAAATGAGAAGTTGAAATTAAGTCAAATACTATGGCAGCTTTGTCATCATCTGAGAAGACCTTCAGGCATTTCTCCACCACATTGCTGCTCACCTTTTGCTTTGACAGATAAACATAACTTCCTTCAAACTGAGATGCCAGCTGTGCATTTCTTGAAGGAATTTTTAGATCCAGGACAAACTGGACCACATAATTCCTGCAATAAGGGAAAATAGGTAAGGAAGTTTAGTTGTGGGAGTTAATACAGTTTACGTGCTGCCAAACATCTGTTTCAAAGATTATCAATAAATTAATCTATGAGTAGTGCTTTTATACATTACCCTCCAATACAAGTTGCACAAATCTTGAAGTAAGAAAGCGAAAGAGTAAGTAATCATAAAATTTATTCATGCTTTAACATTTATGCAACTTTCAAAAAGTGGTGCATATAAGCATACTCTTAATCTAAAGAGAGATGATAGAAATACATACAATCACTATTGATTGTCTGACTTTGACCACAAGACAAATCTGGTTGGAGATGTCTCAAGGATTAGATAGCAAAGAAAATAAAAGTTGAAAAGTCCAAATAGTTCTTTTAATACAGTTTGGGTTCATGTAGTTAGGGCACAGTTCATATCATTTTCAGTACCCTTATAAAATTGTGCAGTCTATGAAATGCAACATAATATGATTACTACTGAGGATTCAACATATCAAGGTATTATATCCCCTTAATATTTCATCTGCATGTGGGCATGGCTAAATTGGCAATCACCTAAGAAAGCTAGCTTCGAAATATTCAAAGAGATTTTGAATTTACATAAACATACACGAGGCTATAGAATCAGAAATAAAGGGGAAAATTAAGCTTTTTAAAGGTCAAGGGGCTAAATAAGGTAATGGTGTGAAGACATAACTTTTAACTCCAACAAAAAGACTGGCGTGGTGCCAGTGCAAGATATGGGAGAGATGAGCAGCAGTGTTGAAAACTATGAAAATTACGCACTGACATGGTATAAGGAGGCCATTCTCCCCTTTATTAATCCTAATGCAACATCTGCCGATACTATGAATCTCTATATTGAAGTGTAGAGAGTTATTTTACTAAGGAGATTTCTACTTTACATGCAAAAAGAAAAAGAAAAAATCACAGACAAACAAGGTTTTAAATCGTGATTTTCGCAGCAAGGTCCAAAAAAAACTATAGCAACTATTGCGGAAGCTATCATTCATCGTGTTTTCAGTATTACAAGATTTTAAAAAAATTAAATATGTATATAATATAAGTCACCTCCAAATAAATCATTAAAACATGGTACTTTAGAAGGTACTAATATTTTTATATTAAGAATATGAGTCAAGTCTGAAATCAACAAACATACTAATACATGTTCAAAAGATCATAAATGATAACTATATTATAATATTCTTAACAATAAGTACTTAATCACTGATAAATATGGATGTTGGATTATTGAAAGAGGGCAAGATGAAGTCTTTTACCCGGTTTTCCTATAGTTCAGGTTTAAAAGAGATATATTTGGGCCTTTTAGTAATATTAGATTTTAAAATGGACTTAATATTTTGATCAATGAGTACCTATGTAGAATAGCAGAGCTATCATCATCTACAAGCTACATCAAATAGTGAAGCTATCGCTAGTTATAGTGCTTGTAGATAATATAGTGGAACATTGGCCCATAGATACATGTTTGGGGTCAAAAAAGCTATAGATAGCTATTTAGAACATTGCAGAGAAAGAAAGTTCATTTGCAATAATACACAATATAATCAAACTAAAAAAGAGGAAGTGCTTACCCAAATGGATCTTGAGCAAGCTGAAAACCATGGGCACATATTTCGAAAATTATCTTGGCTTGATATTCACCTTGTGCACTAGATATGCAACGTTGTAAAACACAGCAGCCATGGCGATGTATTGCCATTTCAAAACCATGAGTTGCAGCAGCCTCAAATATGAACTGTTCAAAGAGAGTAGATATAAATATATTGCAGATAATCTAATTAAATAACGAAAGAACATTGCAAACTTATATTTGCTTGAAGAAGAATTTCATAGCTGTGATATACCTGACATGCTAATTTAAAAGTAAGTGCTAATATCCATCAAACTGAGCTTACAACGTATAAAAAGTACCCCCTTACTGTTTTTCCCCAACAAAAATGCAATTGCCAATTGACAAGACAACCATATTTGCTCCATGAGTTAATTTCTATATCGCCAATGCGTCAAACATTAGCAAGTGCAGAATATATTTGTACAAGGTCTGGTACATAAAACACTTTATGATTGAGATATTCCTGTATAGTAGAAAGTTTAGCATAACAATTGTTCCTACAATGTTAGTTCGTGAATTCTTCTCCCACACAAGTCATGTGCATAACAATGCTATAGCAAAATTGGCTACATGACATCGCAAATTCATAGCATTTGCCCTAGGACACTCCTGTTTTGCGCCTTTGTCGGAGGACACTAAACTTTTGTGGTTATTTGCCAGAAGACACTCGGCCAATATAATATCATTTCCAGGCTGAGAAGGAGAGAGAAGACTAGTGAAAAGTCCATTTTGCCCTTCTGATCGGACCCATTCGTAGTAGGCTCGGTCGTAACATATTACAATCGAGCCCTCATCCGCCTCTGTAAGCATCTAGGCCCTAAATCTTAGTGTTTTTATGTTTGGTGATCAATGACGTGTTTTTGTCAAGATTAACCTTATTTGAATTAAAGGTTCTAATATGAGCTAGTGCTTGACATTGGCAAAATGAGTGTTCTTGGTATTATTAGATCCCTACATGGTTGTATTGATGGTAAAGCATGAAGATTAAGGATTCTACTGCTAGAAATGATCCAAGAAATGGTGTTTTCGATCATTTTAGTGATATGTTGTGTTTTTCTTTTTGGCCGTACTAATAAGGGGGGGTTAAAAGCTAGTAGCTTGTGCTTGGCGAGGTTGGGTAGCTAGTTGTGACGCACACTAGGTCTCTCTAGCTCATGCCAAGAAACCAAGCGAGGATGCCAAGTTTGGACTTAGTGTGAAATTTCAATTGGTATTAGAGCGACTCCATCTCAGTGTTCGTCATAATGAAGGCCTTGAAGAGCACTTTGAAGTTTGATTGAAGATCTTTGAGTGCTAAAGAGGGTAGATAGATCTAATTTGTGCTTCACTTCTAGTTGCTTGACCTTGTGAGGTTCAAGTGAATGTTTTGGGCTTTATTACCCTTGGAGATCGGTGACTCCTAGACAACTTGGAGGCGTTTGGCTAGGTGATCTTATATGGAGGTGCTTGTAGAAGGCTCCCAGATTATTGTGATGGTTTGGAGTCGATATCTCCAGAGTGGGGAAAGACTACCACGATTGGATGGCTTGATTCCTTACATGGTTTCAAGTCGAAGCTAGATTCTTGCAAGAGTGCTCTAACAAGGAGTAGGGGAGATCACTGAATCTCCAAGACCTCGGTAATAATTGGTTGCGCTCCTCATCTCTATTATGTTTTCATAATTACTTTTACATTTCAATTCTTAGATTACTAGAATTGTGTAGGGTTGGAATTAAGTTGCTAAACTACAATAAAAGCCCTAGGCAGTTAGGTTGAGTTATTAAGGATCATTTTTTTTATTAATACTTTGTTGCCAAAAGAATACCAATTCACTCTCCCTCTTTGGCATCCGATCCACTTCAATTAGTATTAGAACGGTGTTGCTCAATTAGGGCTTTAACGCCTTGAGTAAAGATGTCGGAAGACGGTGTGAATGTTGGTGGGGCACCTCTCCATTTGATGGTACAAATTATCCTTATTGGATGGTTCACATGGGATGTTATCTCGAGGCCTTAAGTCTAGATGTTTGGTGCGTAGTTGAGTATGGTTTTGCCTCTCCACGTAATCTGCTTGCACTCACAGATGTGGAGGTCAAGAACAACATCTTTAGCTCTCTTAGTTTTCACATCTTCAATCGAATGAGCAATTCTTTACCTTACCGCATCTAGGCCCGATATCATGTCTAGTGTTTGTATGTGTGCTATGTTCCAAGCTTCCCCTGTAGAATTGCATTTAGTTGCCGTGTTAAGAGAATTCTTATATAATTAAAATACTCCTCTAGCATTGGCTTGTGGTATCCCAAAGGTGCTAAATTTGAGTTGCTTGGCCATTTGTATTTTGATTATGCCTGGTGTAAAATTGACCATAAAAGCACATTGTGGGGATGTCATTTGCTAGAAAGATTCGTAGTCTCATGGTCTTCAAAGTAAAATAATTCAGTTGCACTCTCTACTGCCGAAGCGGAGTAGATCGCTACGGGTAGTTGATGTGCACAAATATTGTATATGATGCAAACCCTTCTAGACGACGGGATCACCTTAAAAAATGTGCATGTATTATGTGAAATGAAAGTGCAGTGAAAATTGCAAACAATCCAATTCAATACTCACGTATAAAGCACATTGATATCCAGCATCATTTCCTTAGGGATCATATTGCAAAATGTGACATTGTGCTAAGCCATATACAAACCGAAAATCAATTTGTGGATATTTTCACCAAACCCTTGATAAGGCCCGCTTTTGTAAGTTGTAGAGTAACTTAAATATCATAGATGCTTCTAAGGGCATGTACAATAGTGTGATATGAGCTGTCTATATATTTTGCCACATAAGATTTTGCTGACATGGAAGAGAGAGGAGAGAGTATAGCTATCTCTTCATGAAGAAGACCGTAGACAACATACTATATTTAAAAGATTGTAGAATCTCATAGAGAACCTTAAGATGTCATATATTATAGAAGATGTCTTTAGATTTGTCTTTAAATGACATAGAGGGATATATAGACAACATTCGTCTCTACTATTCTATATGCTCTAACGTTGCATGAGCATATTTACTTTCTTCTAAGGGTGATTTCTTATATGCCACTGAAAGTTTACCTCATCCCTTTTATGCCACTCATTGTCCTGACCCCACATGTCAGTGATACATTCAATGATTTTCTCAAATTCCAGTGGCATATAAGGAATTAATCTTTTCTTGTAAGATAATTGCTTTGCCTATGTAGATGCTTGTAGGTTTGGATCTTTTTTGGTTTGGTTTTTTGTGAGCTCAAATAAGATTATCACACTAAAGGGGAGAATTATACCTCGCATGTATTCTTGCAACCCTAAGTGTGCACATATCAAAATCTTGCACTATATTATGCAGATTGTATGGGATGGTCCACAGACCACAGCCTCTAAATTCCATGTTTTCAGCACCGGTTCTAACTTATGGAGTTCATTTGTCAAAAATGAAACAACCAATAATTTCTCAAAGTCAATGACATCACAAAAAATAGCTAGTCAAGGGGAGTCCACATTAGAGACAGAAAAAAATCAGATTGTGAACTAATCACTACTTTGTACCTTGTTCTCCTCTGCTCCAAAGATTGTCAAGCATTTCTGTATGACATGATTACCATTAAGGTCATTGACAAGATGCATGAAGCCTGGTTGTAGGGCTGAAATAATGAGCACAATCTGCTTCGTGCTCTTAACAGTCTCTATCAATTTCTGTACTGCCCTTGTCCTGAAACAAATCACAACAACCAAATCATCAGCAATCATTGCATGCAGTAACTACAAAAAAGGGTTTATATTGAGATATTAGCATTATAGCACACGTGTTCTGCTGCCTGTGTACTTCCTTGTCCTGACACAAATCACAACATTCTCAAATCAAGATCTGTCAAAATTGGTTACTGAGTACAGTTGCTTCTAAAGTCAGGATCATAATGCATTTAACTGATCAGTATTGACAAGAGAAGACCATTACCCATGTGTGTTCAGAGAGATTCTCAGCAGCTTCACAGGGTCCTCCGTCAGCACGGTAGTGATCCTCAGCCTCTGCTCCTCATCACACAGATCCAACAACTTCTGTACGAGGTAGTTTGCAAACGAGTTGGTCACAAGCTCTGCAATGTGGTCAATGATTCCTTCAAAAATCACATCCACATGATGTTTCCCTTCCTCAAACTTCTGCTGCAAGAACCGGCACCCATTCTGGTCCTTGGCCATGAAGTAGATGTAGCCCTTAACTCCAACCATGCTTTCATACCTCAGCATCTTAGGACTCTCAAGCTCGAGTGTCTTGTTATTGACATAGTGCTGAAATCTCCTATCCTTCCCACGGTCCAGAAAAGGCATGTTCTTCTTCCCATCAAAAACCAGACTGTCCTCACGACGAAATGCCTCAATTTGATTGAAACCACCTGTCATGTAGCCATTGTCTGCCACAGGCAAACCGTACTCATAGCGCAATTTCGGACTAGTACTGACATACTCCCAGTTGTGTTCTGCACCAGCCTGCCCAGAAAGCAAGAACGACTCAGCATGATCAGGGTGCACCAACCCGTGTTCACAACCAATGCCAGTGCCATTTTCTGTCCTATTGTACATGAAGCCGCCAATATTGGCGTCCAAGCTTCTAGGAAACCCGCCGTAGCCATTAAAGCCAACGTCCACTGCTAAGTGCTGCGACCGAGCGACATAGCCGGCCGCCATGGCCTGATCAACAAACAGGGGTTGATGATGGAGCGAGGAACCCGGCGCCCCAAAGTTGTAGCCGTAGTACGCACCATGCGACGCGGGGACATCTGCCTGGCCCGCGTTCTTGACGGCGGGGGCCGGCGAGCCCTGCAACTTAAGCACAGCCTGCGCGTCCACGGCGGGCGCCCCCCCGATGAGCAGGCCGCGGAGCTGGTTCGCCAGCCACTGCCTCTCCGGGTCGTCCACCGCCTGCATCATCGGCGATGGCGCACTACCAACAAGCGGGCCCAACGTCGGCAACGGCGCGGAGCCCACGGAGAGCGGCGCGTGGAAGCCGCCGCTGCCGCTGCCCTGGTGAACACCATCGTCGCGACGATTCAGGACCACGGCGTAGTACGCGTCCTCGCCGTAGAGCGGAGCGGCGTACCCATGATGGCGCGCGGCGCCATGCACGCCGAGGCCTTGGGCGTGACCGCCGCCACCGCGCTGGCCCTGCGGCGACGTGACTTGAGGGATCTCGCTGAGGAGCAAGTCCATCTCTTTCTCCTCCGGCCTCTCCGCCGCCGCCGCCGGGCCCTTCATCTCTGGATCAAGAACCCAACAACAAACAACAACGAAAAACAAAACGAAGCGAAAAAGGATCCCAGAAGATCCGATCAGATTGCAAGAACCCGAACGGAATCAAGAAAACCAGATGGGGGAACGGCTAAACCGCGGATCGGGAGGGGGAATCGGGAGCAGGGGGTTAGCCTAGCAGCGCATTTGAGGCGGAGGGGAAGGAGGAGAGGCCGGTGAGGCATGCAGGAGGGGAGAGGCGCAAGAGGCAACTGTGGACAGGGGGTTTATATACCCAATTGCTGAGCTCTCTTCCTCCTGCGCATTGGGGGGAGGCAGAGGACTACACCGTATTATACGTATAAATATACACTTGTTTGTACGTATGCTACGTCTTGGTGATGGCGGTTTCCCCTGTGCACGAGTAAAAAATCTGCATCTGTTTGTGTGTACGTGTGAATTGGCCATTCGTGCTTAGCGGAATTTCCGAGTCGTTAGAGGGCATGAGATCTGGAGATCCATGAGGCCATCTTTTCAGTTTCAGTTTTGGACTTGTCCGGATTAACACGCCGGTGCTCTAAAATATGATACGCTAACAAGACTTTGTGGTACGTGAATGTCATAATGTTCACAAAATTTCTTTGGAGTGGATCGCTTTTTACTAGGACATGTACACTAAAATCACGTTAGTTTACTTTTAGTACGTACATATCAATATCAGTTTTATCATATATGGAAAGTAAGAAAAGAAGAGAGAGAAGGAAACCGACTCTTATTTAACATCCATTATCATACGAAAAAATAGGTGCTATCACCGGTTAAAAGTCGATGTTGAAGCCGACGCAAACGACTGTTAATGTTTTGTCAATAGCCACAAAGATAAAATTAGTGTTGAATGCTCAAATTAAATGTTTTAGTGTTTCTCTAGGGATAACTTTTAGAAATAGTTATTATATAAGTTGACTTTAGTGTTGAATGTACAAATTAATTGCTTTAGTGTTTCTCTAAAGATAACTTTTAGAGATAGTTATTGTACAAATTGATTTTATTGCTTATTTTAGATGATATAGATGAGAGATAGAGTAAGTAGTGAGCTTTATAAAATATGGATCCCAGCATCAGCATTGTACTTGCTCTTAGTAACTCTAGCATGTCTAGGTAGAACATGCCAAAAAAATCATGTAGAACATGGATCCCCCTATCAGTGATGATGTGGTAATGCTGATATAGCTAGAGTACTGAAGATTCTAGAGAAGAATAGGTTTTAAGAGTATGTACAGTGATATAGATGGTGTTATTCGTAATACAACTACATATCAACTATAGACACACTAAAGATAACTCATAGAATAGATTGTCTATATAGTCTCTCATACAATTAATAGACTGTCTATACTGATACAAAGGTATATACAGTATAAAACTGTCTATAAAATCGTCTGTTAAATAATAGACATTATCTTTTTTTTTCTCTACATTACTATAAATCCTACGTGACATAGCTCTATACACAGCTAATATAGAAATTTGTTTGGGGGTGTGCTTCACTTTGCTTGATTTTGAGCCAAAAGCTCCCTAAACAAGATGGTACAAAGCATTGGGAAGCTAAGCCACATCAGAAGCACCCCAAAAGCTGCAGTTGCTGGGGAGGAGCTTTTCAGCTGTAGCTTCGTTTGACCACCTCCTACCTCGCTCGTTCCGCTTTCTTGACCTCCGCCACCCCGCATCACCGCCTCCACGTCACCTCCCTACTTGGACGCCACTGTACTTCGCTATGTTGCTACCTCTCCGTTCGGTTGGCCCCTAAAAGCTACAGCTGCAGCAACCAGTTTGCTAAACAATGTAACAAGAAAAGTCACAATTACTAGTTACTGTTGCTTTCCGGCCTAACAAATCAAAAACAACTTTTCAGCCTAACCGCAGCTTCTCAAATAGGCCCATAGACTACTCATGAGATAAGGCCACAATTTATTGGTGAGAGATCTGTGGGAGGGTGGACTCAGCTCGGATGAAATCGTGGGATGCTACTAATACGGTTCGGGAAGGAAATGAAGTCGGATATAAATGGTGGGTGCTGCCCCACGTGTCAGCGATCCCTCTCTTCTATGAGTGAGAGCAGAGGAGAATGTACCATAAAAATTCACCAATTGAATCTTTTTTACTAATATTATATAAAATATAAATAACCCTTGGCTAACTTTCCTAATGGAACAAGTTTGAATACTTGTCAACCTAGTCAGGAAGTTAAGCGTGCAATTTTAAGAAGAAAAAGTTAAGGGTGCTAACTGAAATTGTGATGCAACTTTAGGGACCAAAGATGCATCTTTAACTAAACAGAGGTCCCTACGTTACCGCGATTTACCATAACGAACAAATTTTTTATGTTGGTATATTATTTTTTCTGTTAGAGAATTTCAGAGGTCCCTAGTTACTATGCTATTTTTTATGTTTTTCGTTAAAGAATTTTTAGTGAGATATAATCTATTTGTTGGTATATTTTTTTCTGTTAGAGAATATTAAAGAAGATAGAATTTTTTTACTGGTATATTATTTTTTCTATTTTTGATAGAGATTTTTTAGGGAGACGAAAAGAGGAGGTGGAATAGAAGAGACAGATGAGTCACCACTGCTAGTTTCTTTCAAGTCCATAAAGATAGATATAATATATGAAGTAGAGAATGGAGATTTCTTGGGATTTTTTTGGGATCGCGAGGTTATTAAGGCTCAGTTCGGTACAGATTATGAATTATAGATTCTGGATTATGGGAGAATTAGATTTTTGTGTTTGTGTGTGAGGGGGTTAAAACGCATTTTGTATTGAGCTATGCAGGGAGGAGAAGGGACGAAGGGTGGATTAGTTCGTTTTAGGAGTTGTTTGGGGAAAAATTTCATAGATGTTTAGCTCCATTTTGTATGGTGTGAAGTGATGTGGTAATGTGCTTTTCAATATTAGAGATTTAATGTGTGCGAAACAAACTACTCGAATTCTCCCAATGTTGGTTAGCCGCGAGATCCTTCATGTATCACCGACCAAGGGAGATCAAGGATGGATAATAGCTAAGCCGTGTTTGCAGTGTTTACTTTCTGTAGGAGAATTCGCGGGCAATTTTTATGTGTAATGGCGCGTCAAGATATTTTGTATGTGTTTGAAAGTTTCGGAGAGCGAAAATGAGGCGTCGGGCAATGCATGACAGCTACATAGGGTGGTAGTACGGTGCATCATTTTCTGGGATGTCTTGGTCTCCGTCGTGTGCCTGCTTTAATAGGAGCGCGTGTTTAAACGATCACCAAGGATCAATGTTTTAAATTTCATTTTCCGACCACACGTCGGTCGGCCGAAATCCAAATTTTCGATTAGATTTCAGAATTTTGGTCAAAACTCAAAAAACAAATTTGTAATCCGGTAATTTCATGTCCAGAAAAACCAAAATTTAGGTCAAAATTGACTAAAATTTCGGTAATTTCCAATCCATGTGAAATGGTCTCTCAAGGCTAGAAAAATTGAGAAAAAAAAATCATACAAGAATTTATCTACATTTCCTATGTGTTTGAATACAAAATACTAAGTATTTGCATATAAAAGATCCTAAATTTAGAAATTTCGGTAACATTTCGACTGATTTTCGGATCCTAACACTTACATGTGGTAATAATCAATATATACTGTGATAACAAATGATAATCATGAAATAAAATTGACACAGATGACATTCACATTCACCAACATCATGCCGTTGAGTCCATCCCATCGCATGACAATTCACGGTTCATAAACACCTTTGAAATCCCGTTACATTACAACTTTAAAATCAAGCCGTGCGTTGCATCCATCGTATTTCATTCATCACAAATTTTCAAATATAATAAATAAGAGAAATACTTGTTAAAGCACGGAAGACACCACAACCCACCGATCGGCTCGAACCACCTGCAAGAGGCATAATTAAAGGAGTACAACCATGTATTGCAAGAAAATATACTACATGAGTAAAAGGATCTTGTGGATAACCTACGAGTAGTAGTATGTATATCGTGCAACCTCCACCGCTACATCATCGACAATGATCTCGCCATTCTTCCTCTCCTGCGTTTGCTTGTACTCCTACTTTATGTCCTACGGCAGCTAGGCGTGCTTCTAGTATTCATAATGCGTCATCCATGCCCGAATGATTCTGACTAGTACAGGTACCTGACATGCATATGTCGTGTGTACAGATCAATATAGAGATCAGTGCAGTCGAACAATGACATGCTCAATCCGTCATGACTCTAGTATTGACTTTACCCACCCTGATCCCCTCTGTAGAGCATCGAGCCATACCCTAACACAGGAAATCCAGACTACTCACAGGGAAACCCCAATGGCTCGACAACTGGTTGCTAAACCACGAGCCTATATCATCCTGGGACTGTCATACCGTCCCCCCTATCACTCGTCGTGTCCTTTCCCGTAATACAGGTCTACCTCTACTTCCTCATGGCACTTTCCCTCTATTGCGATCCTCCCGCTGTCTGCAGATGTGTACATTAAATAGTTAGATTAAGATATGTATGGTGCCAGGCACTCAACAATGAAAAAATATATATCCATCTAGGACCACTAATATCATTAAAACGTAGATCACTCCCATTACAAATTAAAAACATCACCACTATGAACTATGAAAACTAGTATAGGGCATTCAAAGTTCAAACATCCCCGTCAAAATTTACAATGTCATCGCTAGATGGAAGTTAAGGAAGCTTACTTCCCGCAGAAGATTACCCTCAGTGTGGAGAATCGAACTACATATGTTCAGTGTGGGGAACAGAATACCGAAATCACCACCAAACTAAATCCAGCCAGATCCGGCCACAAAGCACGCTAATCCGGCCACAGAGCACGCTAATCCGGCCACAGAGCACACAAATCCGGGCTAAACTACCGAAATTTCAGAAAAAAGATGACGAGATTTCGGACCAAAATGAGGTTGTTTCGTTTACCTTTGATGCTCTGAGCTCCGGCGAAATCAAGGCTAAACAGACCGAGATCTCGATTCTTCTCAACGATATGGCCGCCAAAACTGACCGGAGCTTGGCGCGGCTGGCCGCACTGGACCGGAGGCGACCGGTCGATGATGAGCTCCAGACTCCAGAGAGGGAGTTTTGGATAGCACTGTGTCGGCTTGGGGGGAGGGAGGGAGTGAGAGTAGTAGCAGTGATGCTGTGATGGTGGTGGTGGTAGTAGTTTCAAGGGCTGTAAGTAGTGTTTATATTTTCGTTTTACATTAGAAAATCGGTATGGCACTGATTTTTTAAAACCGATCGAAATTCAGAAAAATTCGATCAGTTTGCGAAAGTTAAACAGGTAATCAAACCGATTAAAAAAAACCGAAATCCTGTCGAAAAGATCGAAAATCAACGATAGAAGGAAAAATGGTGAAAATACAAGGAAAATTGCAAAAACAATTTTAAAAATTACAAAAAAATCCCAATTAATCTATCAAACACCTCAGATACATTTGAATAATTTTTGAAATCATTTATTTCTTCTAAAAAATCCAAAACAGCAATTAATGAAAAGAAACAAAGACACGGTTAGATTTTTATAAATATTTGAAGATTTTTTATATTTTGAAATTTTAATGTAACCATAACTAGTGCCAAAGGATTATGTAATAAAATTTTCATAAATATTAGACTTCATTTAGTACCCATATAAAATCAAAAATAGAAGAGCATATACAATGATAATAGCACTTTCAGAATTTTTTTAAAATAAACATATCTGATCATCATCAAAAAATTTTACAAAATAATTGTAATTATGTTATAACATCACAAAAAAAGTTTAAGAAATATTATACTTCATTTTGTGCCCCTAGAAAATAAAAAACCAAAGAGCATATATTGTGATAGTATCACTATCAGAACTTTTTAAAAATATAAAGGTTTGATAATCATCTAAAAGTTTTACAGCATCATTAGCATTGCCTCAGGACCTCACATAAATTTTTTCAAAAAAATTAACACTTTTGCTAAATTTCTTCAATTTTTTTTAAAATTTATATTTGAACTTCCCGGTTTACCGTTCGGTTTTTGTTGCCGAACCGGCTTGACAAGGTCGGTTTTCGCGAAAACCGACGGCCGGTTTTCGTCGGTTTTGCGAACCCTGGCTGCAAATCCAGCTTAGCAATTAAATCGGGCTTTTATGTGGGCATCTATATTAGAAATGCTATTGACGGTATATACGGAAAGCGCAATGCATTGGCAGAAGCATACCTTATCTTCCAGGATATGGATCAAAGAGATTCAGTCATGGAATGCCATTATTGTGGCTCTTGAGCAAAATGGGCGCCATGAGGTAACCATGTCAAGGATAGCCTTTCAAAGCCTCGTACTTTCCGGTTCTTTCTATACAGTGTTGAATTTTTAGAGGAGGATTTACTTAATTGCTGAAAAAATACTCCCTCTGATCGTAATACATGTTGTTTTTTATATCGATAGTCTTCGAAACACAATTTTGACGACTAATTTCTATTCGACGAGCCAGTAGTATCGAAATTCGCGAAAATCCGAATATTTTCGAAAGTCAAATGAATTTGAAATATGGTCAAACAGCGGAGCAAAATTCGAATGAAAAGTACAAAAACTGCTCGAAAAGCGGCGAATTTCGAGAGGTTTTCTTGAAAATCGACAACATGTCGAAAAATAGGGAAAACTGTAAAAAATTCTTTTAGGGAACTTTTCTTCAAACTTTGTTTTTTTGAAGAAAAAAAATCACACCAAAGATCATAAAGCTACTAATACTAATTGTAGGGAACTTTTTGATGAATTTTTTTTCAAATTTTCCGAATTTGTTGAATTTGAATTTGAACTTGAGCGGTAAACCGAACGGTATGCTTTTCCAAACCGGCGTTGTACGAGTGAAATTCGCAAAATCTGAGCAGTTTTCGACAAAATTTGAAACCTGACGAGGATACTATAGTTCATTTTAATGAGGTGCTGCGCTTCGGTATGGAACCTGATGATTTCACTTATGGTAGTGTTCTTAAGGCTTGTGCAGCTTTACAAGTATGGATTGATGGTTCATGACAAGGTTATCAAGTCAGGACTTGGTTCAGATGCTTTTGTAGTGAGCACTGTTGTTGACATGTACTGCAAGTGTGGCATGAACATGATCGCAGAGGCTCAGAAACTTCATGACAGAATTGGGAGGCAAGAACTTGTTTCATGGAATGCCATCATATCAGGATTTTCAATGAGCAGACGGAGTGAAGAGGCCCAGAAATTCTTCTCAGAGATACTGGAAATGGGATTAAAGCCTGATCATTTCACATATGCCACTGTTCTTGATACTTGTGCCAACCTGGCTACCATTGAGCTGGGAAAACAGATTCATGGTCAGATTATCAAGCTGAATATATTATCTCTAGCTAAAGACATCTTGGATAAACCATAGAACAAATATATTTCAATTTTCACAAGTATTTTTTTAATAAAATTTTCATATGTATTCCTCACAAAAAGGCATTACAATTCACCATAAAAATTTTAGTGCTAAATCCGGTCCTACAAATATGAAATCAGTCGAATTTATGATAATCTGAGTCAAAAAACCCAAAACCTTGCGCCAAAATTTAATGTAGCAATTTTTTTTTTAATTTTTTCTATCTCGTCGAGATTTGGAATCTCGTCCCCGACCGAAAATCAAAATTTTGGTTGAGATTTCCAAAATCTCGGCCGAATTTGTAACCATGTCAAGGATAGCCTTTCAAAGCCTCGTATGTTTCCAGTTCTTTCTATACCAGTGTTGAATTTTTAGAGGAGGGTTTACTTAATTGCCGAAAGAATGCTCCCTCTTATCACAATACTTGTCGTTTTCGATATCGACAGTCTTCGAAACACAACTTTGACGACTACTTTCTATTGCATTGTATTTATAAAACTCAATAAAATTATAATATTATGAAAGTACTTTTTGAGACAAATATATATATATGATTTTCATGTATCTTATTTAAATATTTAAAAAGCTATTGATAATCAAAGTTTCGAAAGTTTGACTACGTATAAAGTAGTTCCTAAAGCATAATTGCGGCATCTTAATGCCATGAAGGCATTCCATTCGATTAAGTGTAATTAGCAAATCGGTTAAGTGGAACACCATGGGCCTAAATTGACCGGAATATTTCCTTCAAACCAGAAGGCAAAGAAGTCCAGCACGTTGACTGACTAAGGACTTGACATCACACTGTTTATCTAGAATCTTCAATGTAAAATTTAGGTACTTATGAACTTTATCATCAAGCTATTATGAATACATATAAGAGGGTTTTCGGAAGAAAAAAAAGGAACTATACATAGCTTGCAACATCTTTGCTTGTGAGTTGCTCTCTCCATCACAGAAGAGTGATGTTTTGGAATACGTGCAATCTAACTTTGTAAATTTTGGCTATCAATATATATATTGGATATATAAGAATGGTACATGGTTTGATCCGATTTTCTTGCAACCTGATATGTGTTGTCAGTCTTTTGTGATTAAAAGGAGTATTTGTTTATACACCAGCAACATCGAAGGCAAACATCAGGCTTTGGAAACCTTGTTTAAGACTCTAGCTCCAGAGTAAGGTTTCAAATTTTGTTTTTGGATTATATCTCGAGGTGGCTGACATCCGAAATTTCGACGAGGTTTCGGAGTTTTGGTCAAAATCCGGATGAAATTAAAAAAATAAATTTCAAATTCGGTATTTTTGAGGAACCCTAAACCGAAATTTCAACAAAATTGGCTAAAATTTTGGCAGTTTTAAACCCCTACGAAATAGTCTTCCTAGGTTAGAAAAAAATGAGAAAAAAATATGAACAAATCATGCAAGTATTTATCTATATTTTCTATCTGTTTGAATGCAAAAATACTAAGTATTTGCACATCAAATTCTTAAGTTAGGGTTTAGGTCGAAATACAATTTAAGACTGAAATCCAAGTTAAGGCTTAGGCTGAAATACATCATTTAAGGTCGAAATCCAAATTTGGATCGAAATACATCATTTAAGTACAAAATTTAAGTTAGGATTTAGACCGAAATACATCATTTAAGGCCGAAATCCAAGTTAGAGTTTAAGGTTAGGTTTACATAATTTGTATATGTATTTTTTTACAAACTTTTTATATGTACTCCTCATAAAAAGCATTACAATTCTCCACGGAAAAAATTGCTGCAAAATCTAAAATATTGGCAAAATTTACCAAAAATATTGTAGCAACCCTAATTTTAAATATTTCTTTTATTCCGCTGAGATTCGGCCCGCCGAAATCCAAGCTTTGGATCCCTGTCCCCAGAGTTCCGACTTCCGAGTTAGCGAACCTAAGTGAAACTAGTATAGTGCATGTGCTAACGCTACGACGGCAGTACCCCACTTATCAATTAAATGAGAAGATAAGTATGAATACAACACTTAATAATAAAAGAGAAATTTAGAATTTTAAATGAATTTAGAAAGAAAACCGAAACTAAATGGGGTCGAATGGGCGAAAACGGGCTCTCAAAAGATTTTAAATCAAGAAAGAGAAAGAAAAAAGAATTTTCTGATTTTAGATTATTTTTTTGTAGCTTTCACAGAGAGCACAACGTGCTCTCTCGGGCTTGGCAAGCAAGGGAGGAAGGCAGGGGTGGCCGGCCGGTCATGATGGTAAGACTGTGCGGCGAGATCGCCAAGACCGGCGCCATGGGAGGAGTCACGGCTATGTGAATTTCACGGAAAGATGAGGGTGATGGCTTGGTTACCTCCAAAATCCGCGATCTTTACAAGAGGGAGCACTTAGAGATTTACACAATGCGATGGGGTGGAGAAGAGCTCGCCGGCTTTTATAGCCCCGAAACAAGCATATTTATGGAAACCATAATTTGGGATCAAATCAGATTGGGAGGAAATTTTGGTAATAGTGCACAAAATTTGGGGAATTAACACCATAGATGAAAGAGGAGATTTGGTGCGGGATTGATGGAGCTTTAGAGCTTCTTTCTTGCTTTAATGGAGGGAGGGAAGAAAAGAAGCTTCTCCAGTGCTGGTTTGACTAGAAGAAGTTCTGGTGAGTTGCCTTCATTTTTTTAAATATAGAAGGATTTTTGAAAAGATAGCACATTAGGTTAAAAATTCTCAAAAAACTTTCGATTATTTTGTACTTAATAAAATTATTTAAAATAAATAAATTATAAATTTATCGAGAGCACGACGCCGCGAGGTCGCTGATCGAGAACCTCGCCTGTGTCAAAAAGCCACCGATGGCGCATCAGTAGAGCCATTGCGGACCAGCGTTCTCCCCGCCATGCTTGCCCATCTCCGGTTTCCTTTTCCCAAAGACGTAATGTATGGTCCTTTCCTTTTCGGGATGTTTGTTTCCTTTTCCTTAATTCCAAGACGCGTTTGTTTCCTTTTCCTTGTTGATCTTTGGAGGTGAGGAAGGTCATTGTAGGCCACAAGGATGATTTCGGAAAAATATGGAAAAATAAACTGCGCTCACCGATCGCTAGATCCGCAAGGAAAAAAAGATAAAAAATAAACAGTGCTCGTCGGCCGCTGGTTCCTCGAGAAAAATTGAAAAAATTAAGCAGCACTCACAGACAGTTGGTTCCTTAGGTAAAAAATAAAAACAAAAATTCAACGCTCTCCGTGCGCTGAAATTAGGCTTTATGGGGCTAGATCCGTAAAAAAGTCTCGAGAAGGGTCATATTCGAAAAAAAATACGATCACAATGCCAGGACAATAAAAAATTCAAGTCTTGTTTCCTTGTATGTGGATTCTCCTTGTTTATTTCCTTGTTTGATTCACCCTCCTTTCAAATATGTAGTATGTACAATTTTGGCCAGTAAAAAATTCAAGTCTGGTTTCCTTGCATGCGGATCCTCCTTATTTATTTCCTTGTTTGATTCGCTCTCCTTCCAAATATGTAGGTCGGGGAGGTCTATTGTGGGCCATAGGGATGATTAGACACACTAAATAATGGCCATCGGATGTGGGTGAGTAAAACTGAGGAAAGATCTGAGACGTTCATTTTGATGAATGCAAGTTTCTGGAGACGTTTTGCTAGGTGCACGAACATTGAGCCATCTCTAATGAGGTGCATTATTTAGGGTGGACGTAGGAAAAATTGCTTAGGTGCATTATAAAGGGGTACAGATTAGTGGTGGAGGCATCTCAAAGTTCCGAGCAGAAAGACGAATAACTGGATTTGCTATCACGCTAACTAGCTCTGTTTTATTGCACTAAACAGAGACGCAACTTGGCTATTCTATTTACGTGCCTTCGTTTTCTATCCATTTAACATTTTAGACTCGAAGGCATTCCTTATAGTCCTTAGTACGGGGCCATTATGCTTTGATCATACACCTCAAATGAACGATGCAACCACTTCAGTAAATACTCCGCTGCACGTAAGCCCTTCGAGATTCACAAGCATAGTTCGAAAGCCCATATTGATACTAGTATAGTGCCTGTGCTAACGCTACGACGGCAGTACACCCGTTTATCAATTAAATGAGAAGATAAATATGAATACAACACTTAATAATAAAAGAGAAATTTAGAATTTTAAATGAATTTAGAAAGAAAAACGGACCTAAATGGAGGTCGAATAGGTAAAACGGGCTCCCAAAGATTTTAAATCAAGAAAGAGAAATAAAAAGAATTTTTCGATCTTAGATTATTTTTTTGCAGCTTCCACAGAGAGCACAGCGTGCTCTCTCGGCTTGGCCAGGGCAGGGAGGAAGGCCAGGGGTGGCCGGCGGTCATGATGGGTCGGCTGAGTGCGGCGAGATCGCCAAGCACCGACGCCGCTGGGAGGAGTCATGGTTATGTGAATTTCACGGGAAAGATGACGGTGATGGCTTGGGTTACCTCCAAAATCCGCGATCTTTACAAGAGGAGCACTTGGGATTTACGCAATGCGATGGGGTGGAGGAGAGCTCACGGCTTTTATAGCACCGAAACAAGCATATTTATGGAAACCATAATTTGGGATCAAATCAGATTGGGAGGAAATTTTGACAATAGAGCACGAAATTTGGGGAATTAACACCATAATAGATGGAAAGAGGAGATTTGGTGCGGGATTGATGGAGCTTTGGAACTTCTTTCTTGCTTTAATGGAGGGAGGGAAGAGAAGAAGCTTCTCTGGTCTGGGCTGCAACTAAAAGAAGCTAGACGTAAGTTGCCTTCATTTTTTTTAAACATAGAAGGATTTTTGAAACGATAGCACATTAGGTTAAAAAATTCTCAAAAAAACCTTCAATTATTTTGTACTTAATAAACTTATTTTTAAAAAATTATAAATTTGCGAGGCACGGCGCCGCGAGGTCGTGACCAAGAACCTCGCGCGCGTCGGCAAAGCCACCGATGGCGATCGTGGAGCTATTGCGGACTGCGTTCTCCGACATGTTGCCCCATCTCCGTTTCCTTTTCCCAAAGACGTAATGTATGGTCCTTTCCTTTTTCAGGACGTTTGTTTCCTTTTCCTTGATTCCAGGACGTTTGTTTCCTTTTCCTTGTTGATGCTGGAGGTGAGGGAAGGTCTGTTATAGGCCACATGGATGATTTCGAAAAAATATGGAAAAATAAACTGCGCTCGCCGACCGCTGGATCCGCAAGGAAAAAAAGATCAAAATTAAACAGTGCTCGCCGGCCGTTGGTTCCGCGAGAAAAAATTGAAAAAAATTAAGTAGCACTCACAGACAGTTGGTTCCTTAGATAAAAAATGAAAACAAAAATTCAACGCTCTCGTGTATACCAAATTAGCTCTATAGGGCTAGATCCGTAAAAAAGTCTCGAGAAGGGTCATATTCGAAAAAAAATACGATCACAATGCCAGTACAATAAAAAATTCAAGTCTTATTTCCTTTTTTGATTCACCCTCTTTCCAAATATGTAGTACGTACAATTTTGGCCAGTAAAAAAATTCAAATATGGTTTCCTTGCATGCGGATCCTCCTTATTTATTTTCTTGTTTGATTCGCTCTCCTTCCAAATATGTAGGTGGGGGAGGTCTGTTGTGGGCCACAGGGATGATTAGACACACTAAATAATGACCATCGGATGTGGGTGAGTAAAACTGAGGAAAGATCTGAGACGTTCATTTTGATGAATGCAAGTTTCTGGGGACGTTTTGCTGAGTGCATGAACATTGAGCTATCTCTAATGAGGTGCATTATTTAGGGTGGACGTAGAAAAATTTGCTTAGGTGCATTATAAAGGGGTATAGATAGAGTCTAACACATGCGTTCGGCCGCAAGCTTAGCCCTACTACCTCTCCATTTACTCTACTATTTGCCGCAAACGTAGCTAGAAGCGCAAGCGAACCGCGTCGGCAAGTCCAAAACACACGAACAAAAACGATGATTTCCCCGCAACTTTGCGCACGCAAGCCGGCCGGGTCGTGCCACCTATATTTACTGAATCAGAAAAACTAAATAACGCTATAGCGTTCAAAGCGTTAGTAACGATATAGACCTGGACCATTCGATCTAATGCGCGGGGACGCGGGTTATGCTTCTGTCCACGCGGATGTCGTTAGCCTTGCTGCGCCGGGAGGCCACCGAGGCGAGGGCGGTGGGGTAGTGATGTCGGAGGAGTCGACGGCCCGGCTAAAGCAAGCGCATGGCGCGCTGGGCATGGCCTTGGGAGTCAATCTGGAGCTCTCGTCTTGAAAGGAGGGCACCCTGCCCCTTCCGCCGACCGAGAACCCCAAGCTAGAAGGCAATGAGGCGAACATTCGGAGTATAGAGGTTGGTTTTAGTTACTGACCAGTAGCTTGAATTTGAGCGAAGCCACAGTGTCGGCTCCGACGCCAGCTTCAGCGTAGTCAACGGCCGACAGTGCCGCCATCGAACATAGCCTTCTTGCTTCAGCTCTTGCCACTGACACCATATCTTCTTGATATTGCTACCCGTAGGAGTAAGTAGAGGACGAGCAGTTGGACAAGGGAGTGAGCTAGATGAGAAGCCGGTTGTGTATATGCATTATGCATGCAGGCAAATACATATGAGCGTTACGAACCAACAATAACCTTCTCTTTGAAAATTGAACTAATGTTAGTACTACTGGTGTTTGGCTAAACAGAATCACGTTTCTTGAGATTCAAGATGTTCACACATATGTTTCGTGACGTTTTACGGATAAGTTACAGATAAGTTTCATTAGATTTCATAGTATTCTATCAACATAATTTAGTTTCAGGTTTTCAAAAGTTTCACGAGGTTCGTGGCTAAGTTTCATTAGATTTTACGGTGTTTTATGATGTTTGATAGATAAGTTTAGTATGTTGCACAGATAAATTTTATTAGGTTTCACAGTGAAACATCATGAAACTTATATGTAAAACATCATGAAATTTATCTGTGAAACATCATGAAACTTATCCGTGAAACATCATAAAATACCATAAAACCCAGTAAAACATATTATATCGTTGGAAGTGATTCCCAACGGTATAGCGTTGGATAGTAGTAAGCCCTTGTGAATCGAATTAATCGAATTCGAACCGATTTAGAGTACAGAATTCGTATCTGTAGTAGAAATTGAAAGAAAAATAGTGAACCATAAGCCCGTTCTACACCACGACTTGAAGGAATCTCGTTTGTGATAACTATAGTGTCACCTCCCAACAATAGGCGAGTCGTTAAAATCATCTGCAGTTGGCGCGCATGGGCGCTCCTCCTCTTTCCCCTCCACATCGCCCGCGCGGCCTCCGCCCACCTGATGCGACGTCCTTCGCCAGTTGCCTCCCCTCCACCCGCGCCACCTCGTCACCGCCTCCCCTCGTCGTCTCTCCCATGGCGGACAGGGCCCTCTCGCCCGTGCCCGCCTCGCCGGAGCCGGCCTCCTCGGCCGTCTCCACCACCTTCGGCTCCCCGCTCGACCCCGTCGTCGTGCCGCCGGCGCGTCATCTGCACCCGCACGACACGTACATCGTCCAGGTCCAAAAGGATCAGATATACCGTGTGCCGCCGCCCGAGAACGCCTACCTCGCCAAGCGCTACCGGACGGAGCGCGCCGGCGGGGGCAAGGGCTCCCCGTGCTCGCCGTGCTTCCTGCGCACGCTCGGCGTGTTGCTCGCGGCCGCCACGCTGCTGGGCGCCGGCGTCGCTCTCTCCGTCGTCGTGCTGCGGCCGGACGCGCCGAGCTTCACCGTCGACAGGCTCTCCGTCCACAACGCGTCGCCGCAGCAGCACATGGACTACGACTTCTTCCTGACGGCGATCAACCCGAACAAGGTGACAGCGCTGTGGTACGAGGACGGCGGCACGGCAAAGCTATTGCACCAAGGGACAACCTTCGCGAAGGGCGACGTGGGGGAGCCCGAGGACGGCGGCGAGGAGGCCACGGACTTCAACGTGCTGATGCACGGCCTGCCGCACGACGGCCGCACGCCCAAGGAGGTGGAGAAGGGCCTGAAGGGGTCCAAAGACGCCATCGCCCTCGAGTTGTCCGTGGAGATCGCCGTGCAGGTGCACGTCGGCGCTCTCGGGTTCGGGCGGAAGAGGCTGGCCGTGGCATGCGAGATCAGCGCGGCCGGGCTAAGGAAGGACGTGCACATTTCGGCGCAGAATTGCAAAAGCAGCTTCGGGAACTGACGACGCGCGCGCGCCCCGCGGCGGCGCTTGTGCATTGTGGAATTGTGGGCGCGCGGTCAGGGCGGCCTGCAGTGGATGATGAGCTCGTACTTCTTGTGTAAATGTTTTGTGGCTCTCGAGATTCTTGTGCTGTTGTGCATGTGTAAATTGTTACGAACAGAATTCTGGGGCTTGGACCTTGTGTGAATCATGGAAAAATGTCCATGTGTGATATATGTTCCTTTGAGGTGTAACATAGCGCTGCTACTTCCTTCTTTCCACATTTTAGTTTCTTCAGCAGGTGTCTCTTGTTATTGCGCCACATCTAGAACTCCCAACAAAAACCAGGAATGCTCTCTCGAATAAAGAGAGAAAGAAACCGCCTAATTGATTCTTTGTAGGATTGTTCTTCTTGCTGCTGGTTACATCAGAATGTTCTGCTTGCCGATTATGCTAGGCGTAAAGCTTATCCAAAAAAAAAAAAAACAACCCCTCACGGCTAATTTGTTTGCTTCTTCACGTGTCGACGTAACGGATTGCTTTGTTCAGAGAAGAAAATGCATTTTCGTGTGCAGCTGGATTGAAAATTTTGCCAAGTAAAACTGGGGTATATATAAGGTGCAAACCACCTTCTACATGTAAATATTATGAAAAGCGTATGTAAAAGTTTTAAAAAAATTCTCAAACAATTATTGTATATAGGATAAATGATATTCTACGATCCTGTAAAATTTGAAGACCAAAATCAATCATATTTGAAAGATATAAAAAAGATAAATTCAGACTAAATAGTAATTTTGCACTGTTCATAACTATTCATCTCGCTGCTTGTCAATTTCATATCTTTGAAATGCGATTGAATTTGATCTTCCAAATTTACATGATAATAAAGACTTCGTTGCTAAACACATGCCTATTTATATCTATACACAATGCTAGAAAAAACTTTCGTTAAATGACTTAGCCCTCGAGCGTACACTCGGAGAGGCCATACACGACATAAACGCTATATACATTGAGCAGAACACCACATGACGTTTGCAAGCCTTTATCGGCTTCCAATGGAATGGCTAACATGGCTATTTTGCAGTAAGCAGAATTTATAAATGAATACTTTAAATAGATTGAAAAGACAGTAAAACAAATAACAGTAAGTAATAACTTTTAAGTATTTCTCAAATAAACCTGGCATCCAGCCCTAAATCATATTTCTAACTTTTCAATTTCATCCAACCTTCCCATCCAACTTTCATTTTATAAAGTCTAACCCTTGATCGTAATTCCCGAGCATTACTCAATATCGCCAGCACGGCTATTCGAATAGGTCTTACACTCTGCAGAGGTAATGCACTTTACCCACATGACATGATCGTCACTTGTTGCCATGCAATTAACACACTTCTTTTGGTGTGTCGGCAGAGAAATCATGACAGAGCCTTTACAGAGCTCTGCCTTAACCCAGTACTACTCGCTATGGTTTCAACACTGGTGGGACTGGTTACCATATCCAGGGCCTCCCTCTTGCACCAATGAGTTTACCCATAAAGTTGAGGCTCACACCACCACTAGTAGTACCAAACTAAGATATTGCAAATTAATCAGCTAGGTCTGTTATATTTCAGACATGTGGTTGCATGATTGACTCAGGTCAAATGCTTGTAAGGTTAGGTTCTTAGGTTGACCAAGGCAAGACTAACCAAAAATTCATCATTACAGTTACCATTATAAAAAAACAAGCGAGCGCCCAAATGCCACATTGGCCCACCATAAATTCTTGCCACATGCCTCAGTCTTACCACCCCAGTTGATTACCATGCACCACGTGCCATCAACAACATTGAGTGACAACACCTGACACACATTTTCAAAAACATGTTCCATATTTCATTAAGCAAGATTAAATTTTCTCACATAAAATGATATCAATAACTCGTTGCACGGCTAAGTAAACTATTCACGTTCTAGCTAACCCACATTGGCAGATAATAGATACCAACATATAAGGAACCATACTAGAGTGACAAATAAATCATGGCATACAATTGACAAGGTAGGTACAACTCAATTTGGACGAATAGCTAATCCCAAATTAATTGAAACAAGTATAAATTGAATTAGCATGCAGTAGTTTAAAACAATATAACTTTTAAAACATGGGCTCAACATAATCAAAGCACAACTTGCCTTCCAAGATCTCTAAATCCTATTCTGTACCTTGGCCTTGGATTAGCTCCTCGCTCAAAAATACCTCGGGCACTTCAACGTCTACGTGAAGCAAGCGATAAAGCAATAAATACCAAAATTAGAGATCAAAATCAACTCCAATAAATAAATAAAATTCACCATTAAATAGATCTTGATTTTAATAATTTTTAGAAACTGTAATCACCTCAATCAGAGTTTGTATGAGGGAGAACGAACACTTTCAAGTTTGAAATAAAATGAAAATCAGAAAAATAGAAAAAAAATGGATTACCATTTTTTTACTGAAAAATAGCATTTATTATGTCATGCTGACGTCACCAAAGAAAATGATTTTTGGCCGAATATTTTTCTGTGGAAAATACGATTTATGACGTCGTGTTGACATCACGGGACACGTGGCTTAATCAGATGTTGACACGCGGCACGAGGCAAAACCGCACGATCAAGCTCCAGCGGTCAGGACATGGCGGTGAGGGGACGACTCAAGGTGTACTGCAGAGGCGACATGCGGCTAGATCCTGATCATCTATCCACGATCTGACGGCTAAAACTTAACCTAAAGCAATACTACGCAATGCAATATACACTGTACGATCTAGATTATACGACTATACAAGCTCACGAAGGCGGCAATGACGCGGCAGCGCAACTCGGCGGCTTCTTACCGGCGCTAAGAACGAAGACCAAGGCGACAGCGATGCGACGAATCTCCGGCGATGTTTTCCCTTTGGTTCGAAGCGGCTTGGCACGGGCTGAAAACGGGCTGGCCTGTTGGGCTACGGCCCAGCACTATTCACTAGCATTTTTAAAATATTTCTGAATTAAATAAATATCAGAAATTAGAAGTAGACAAATAAAATAGCAAAAATACCAGAAAAATTCTAAAAAGAATCCCAAAAAATATTTTAGGGTATTTGAAACTCAAATAAAATATTTCTAACAAAAGTTCATTTAAACTTTTCACATTTTCCTAATAAATTTATAAATAAGCCATAAATCATTAAATACAAATAAATTCAAAAAAATTCATAAAAAATAGAAAATGCATATTCAATTCAAGAAATGCAAAAATTGGGATGTTACAGTCATATATCTCAAACCCTAGCAACCTCCCCCTCGGCGATCTCCTCCTCCTCCCTAACATCGGATTTGTCATCCCTGCCGCCAGATCGTACATCCCCATAGTCGCGCGCCTCTCTGGGACATCGCCTCTTCCACTCCCGGTCACCCCCTCTCCTCCATTCCCAATCGCCGCTGCCTCCACTCCCGGGTGTCGCCTCCTCACCTTCCCGTCATCGCCTCGTCGCCCGCCCGGTCGCTGCCTCCTTCGCTCCCAGTCGTTGCCTCGTCCCCTCTCGATTTGCCAACTGCTTTACATCTACTGTAAGTGATTGAATCGTATTAAACCCAATAGTAGTTTTTGGCCTACAAAAATTGTGTTGAGTTATTGTATTTTGTGGCTAAACTTTAGGTTTGAAGTAGCTTAGCTAATTTGTTTGGCTTTTGGAAGAGTGAAGCATGATTAGTAATCTCGATAGGAGCAGAAAGAAAAGGGAATGGACACATTGATCATTGGGGTTCTTGTTAGAGTAGACTTTATGCTTCTCGTGTGGGAGTGTGGCTTGTGTGAGAGATTCTAGTTGTAGTTTAGTGGATTTGAGAACATAGTTAGAATCAGTTTGTCAAATATATGTCATTTCTGAGCTTTTAGTCTAGAGACACTTAAAGTAAAATACCAAACAAGATTTAATAACCCAACTCATTTGTTAGGCAAAATAGATCTTTGTATTTTTTATTTTTAGTCAAAAAATGAGAAATGAACATTGTACAAGTGTATTTCAAGCAATTTTCTTTTAGTGTGACCGTCGAATTTGCTTTTGTGCTATGCATGCCACTGATTGAGCTATCGTCAAGATATAGTATTGAGCAAACGATTGCATATGAATTTTATTTTCTTTTTCCCTGTTATTCTAACAAATATGAGGCAATGATATGTTTGAAACGGTACAGTAGTTGTACTCTTTATTGTCTTACAAAGGGGCCAAACAATTTAATTGTCTTGGGGACCTTGCATGTGGAAAGGCATTTGTTCAATGAGGAATTTGGGTTCTATGTTTCTCAAGTTGTATGCTCAATGATGTATTTGGGTTTTTAGAAGCCGAATTGGACAATTACAGTAGTAAGTTTGGCCTTGAACTAGATTGTTACTTCTTGTTAATTTAATCATTAACTAGGTTGGAAAGGCAAAGTTGTTAGAATTCAAAGTGAGTGACCCATCACAACTGAACAGTACTAACACATATGACTAATTCCACTACTAATCAATGTCACACATGCCATTCACAATTGCAAAATAGAGTAGTACCTAGCCATACATCGTAATACACAATCTCACAAACACAGATCACAAATTAACATTCACAGTACACATAGTAGAGAACAATTAACCTTGAGCAACTAATCTTTATCTTTAATAATTGGATGCTCTGCTAGAAGTTCGCACATTAATTGTGAAAAAGAAAATATTATAACCATCCACCTTTTGTAATCCATTCATCCCACGGCAACGAAAGAGTTTAATGTATCAGGAGTGGTGCATAATTTAGGAAGGTAAAGAGTTCAAGGCCTTATTTGCTAAGATAATTGTTTAGTTCAACTTATGATTAATTTGACCCTGGTGTAGTAGAGGTAAGAGATTTATCTCTAGAAGTCCTAAATTATGCAATTGTTCACAATTTGTTAAATAGACATGATTTATTGCCTAGTCGACATAAATTTTTATGAATTTCTTTATCTCTTTAATTGGTTATTGTAATTAATCCTCAAGTATCAAATCTGATTGATAAGACTGTTCATTATCATATACATACTTAGATACTTGAATATGAGCTACTCTTATACTTTGATATTAGATAATACTATTTTTTGGTATCAATCTCTTTCCCTGTTCTAAAGAATAAAGAAACCCTTTTTGAATCGTCTAGTAAAAAAAAGATGATGTCCTATCAATCCTCACCACCGAATGGATTTGATGAGCCGAAGATAGAAAAGCTAAGCCGCGGTCCATGAGGCGTAAATAAAAGGCCCTAGAGCCGACATTCCATCACGGTGGTCAATCCGCAGGACGAGGCCCCCACCCAACCTCCGAAGGCAGTGAACACATTCTGGAGCATGTGCGGGATAGTTGGATGGTAACAGGTACCCATCACCCGTCCATCCTGTAAGTCACTGACCGATGAGGAGCGCAACAACATAGTGACAGAAAATTTTGCATCGTTCGAGATCCCAGGAGATGTCGTACTCCTAGTGCGACGATACACATTGCTAGTGACGGGAAAAGCGTGGAAGAACTTGAAGATCACACTTGTTACAAATTACGTCAAGAAGGAAAGGACTCCATTCCCTAAGTATGGTTCCATTGATGAAGCAGTATGATAATAATTTATTGAGACGAAGGCGGTATAAGAATTCGTGCATCAAAGTGAAGCGTTCAAGGCCCTCCAGGCCCAAAACACCTGCCCCCACAAACTTGGCACCGCTGGGTGCGCGGATAAGAGAAAGCAATAGAGGAGGGAGGATGAGAAGGAACTTCTGACAGGGACGTCCCTGCCATTTGCCTCGATCGTAGACCCGCGCGCCCGAAACTAGCTAAGAGAGAGGTCAAATACCACATCTTCGAACACCGTGTCCTTTAGGAACCCTGCAGACGAGGAAGTGTCCAAACGTCTGGTAAGATATCAAACTACGTAGTTTGTAATTGCTTCATAATTATAAGTGACATGACATGCCGGACTCTTGCATAACGCATTGAGTTCAGAATCATCGCAAACCACTTTTCTACTAGACAGGGAGAAAGATATACTATCAACGACCTTGGGAAGCAAGGAGCACCCTGGTGGCACGTGAGGCTTAGGTGTTTTCGTTTCCTGGAAAATGGGATTTCTATAGGACTCCAACACATACCGGAGTAGGAAAAGAACCAAGTCGAGCGCGAGGAATGGCTAGTAGCTTCCATTAAGAGCTTAAGGAACAAATTGAGGCAGGGTTGAAACCGCAATTTGATAAAAAGCTAAGAAGCCTTAAGGAAAGATAAGAGCTAAGGGTGGCTGCGGACAAACTCACACAGACCGCACAAACCCAAAAGCACCAACGCAGATCAGCCCCACTAACCGGCAAAGTAGCTGCGCATCTGCCCCTGAGACAAACGTACACAACGGTAATTTGCCATCGATGACATCCAGGTAATACATATGTCTGGAATGCTCCGTAGATAGAATATGTTGGACATCTTAGCTAATTGTGTACCGTTATGTAGGAGGCCACGGTGTGCAAGCTCCAAGTGAGGCTTGCCGATAGCTCTCTTCCCGTGTAGGCAAGCTGAGGGTGCGTGTATCCAACCAGTGAAGGAACAACTATTCAGGGTTGTTCGGTAGCGCCGGGTTACGCAAAGGTCACTGTGGATTACGTGAATGAATCTTTCAAACCCGTCCCACTAGAGATACCCCCAAATGAGGAGATCGTGACACTAGGGGATGTCGTTGACACATTCATCCAGTGGAGTAAGAGAGACATCTTCATCGACGACCGTCCTCCAGCACTAGAGCAACATGCAGAACATGATCCACCTATTGCAGCGGAGCTACCAGCGCTACCGGAGCCACCAGCTGCACCGAAGCGGCCCACCAAATTGGCTATCGTGCCCAGAGCATCAGTGCAGACTAATACAACACTTTGTGCCCACCCCTTTCCCATGAAGGCAACCAAAAGTGAAAAGTGAGAAAAGGGGAAATCCAAGCAGATCACGATGGACCTGGAATATGAATATGCCTCGTTGGCATAAAAATTCATACTTGGAGAGCCTTTAGTAACGGAAGAGGGCCTACAAGAACTTTCAACAGATTCCATTAGATTGCATGATTGGTTCATGGAACAAGCAAAAAAGCCGGTAGCAACATGCATAACGAGTATCTCGATCAGCTACAAGCACGAGCATCTTTTCAACCAGTCGTCGGGGGGTTTCTTCACAATCAACTTCAACGACTTGTTTAATCTCTTTAACCTCGACGCCATCGACGCCGTGCTCATAAGATGTTGGACATTGTAAGTGTGTGCAATCACAGTCTATACATTCGTGTAATATCGATAAATGTCATATAACTCCTTGCTTTTGTGTATATAGATACATGATCCTTCAAGCGAGAATGAACAAAGAACCAGTGGGTTTTCTCGACCCACACATAGTCTCGAGGCAAACAATGAATGCAAATTCTTGTTATGCCGAGGATTACATGATAGAGGCATCACTGGCTCAACGTGATGCAGAGCACATACTTCTACCCTACAACCCGTCGTAAGTATTGCATTACCTGCTATACTTTGATTTGTACTTTGCGCGTAAATCAAAGTTAGGTTGAGTAACTATGGCGACATTCCTGTACAGGTTTCACTGGGTTCTAATTGTATTTGAACTAAGAAAAAACCAGGTTAGCTATGTTGATTCCTTATGTAAGGGCGGCCATGACTTGAGGCCTATTGGAAGACTACTCGACAGGTAATCACGTGTCCTCTACAGATAACTCTCCTATAGCTCGTAGAATTGCTAAGGCTAAATTTTTTGGAATCACATAGGGCGTTCAAAGTATATAGACTTCGTGGAGGGCCACACAAGGATGCGTCGAAGCTGAAACACGATTTTGACTTTCCGGTAGCGCTCGTACACAATAATCCTATATCACTCTGTAGTAATGCCCCTGGAACTAACCAATTGTATTTTCACAGTGCGCTCAACAAGGATAGAGAATTAACCTTTGTGCCTTCTATGTTAGCCATAACATGCAAACCCTCGTTAGTACAAAGAAGATCAGCGATGTAACTACATTGAAAGAGGCCCATATGGAGGCAATTCGAGAACACCTCTCTGACTTCTTGATGCGTGAAGTCATATATCCAAAAGGCACATTCCACGCTGCCTAATTTGTGAAACTTGAGCATTCTATTGGTTAATTTGTGAAACTTGTGTGAATTTGTGAATTTTAATTGCGCATTCCATTGGTTAATATAATATTTGAGTTGATTTCTGAAATGGTTATGTAATCTGTGATATAATTAGATTTTGATCTATTGGTTACTATAATATTTGAGTTGATTACTGAAATAGTTGTGTAATCTGTGATATAATCAGCTTCTAACCTACTGGTTAATATAATATTTGAGTTGATTTATGAAATAGTTGTGTAATATGTGATATAATCAGCTTATGATGTGTGTAATCTGTTTGCGATATTATCTGTGTAATATGCTTCTTTCAAAGGACATAGCTAGCATTTCCTGAGGCTAGCCAATAAACAGCAAAATATTCAGTCGTAAAAATAAAGAACCATTTGTGATGTGAGTTTCACAGACGGTTCAAGAACAGTCTGTGATATACCGTTGTCATCACTGACACATGTTTACAAACAGTTCACAAAGCTGTCTACGATGACCTTTTTGAACCGTCTGTGATGACATTTTAGAACCATCTATGATGACTCTTTCTGTAGTAGCGTAATGATATAATGGTGCACCACGCTAGTCTAACCTATCATCCCTCTTCCTTCTCCAAGTACCTTAAAATCACTCTATGAAAATATTATTATCATTTCTTTTTTATTTTGACATTTAAATCAATATATGTGTTGTGAAAGCATTTTGTGCAACTGGTTTGCTATGTCCAAATTGTTGCAGGGGCACACCTGATCAATCTGGCGAAGAATATCATGAGGTGATTTACTATAACATTGCAGTGGGATATTTGCGTGTTGCAGGTAGCAACTTCTGATTTGCATGGTAGCTTATTACTTGATGTTTTTATTATTTTTTGCAGGTTGACTGCTTACCATATCGTGACCTTGGCCATATATGCCCAGGCTCTAATGTATGCTGATTGCTAAAAGACCATGTGGAGGTCTATCTAGGTTTATGATGAGTTATTGACAGTGTTTGAGCATGTAGTGCTCAAATTTGAGTTTGTTTTGAATTCTATTTTAAATTTGAAACAATTTGAGTTGTTGTCAGGTCAAGGGAGGCACTACCTGCCATGTAGGGGTGGTAGTACCAGCCAGGTGGCACTATTGGCCTGGAATAGGCGGTAGTGTCGGTCCTACGGAGCTACCGGCTAGGGGTCCAGTAGTCTTTTTTCAGAGGTGTCTCTCGAGGCTGATCAGTGCGAGCGACACTACCAGCTAACCAAGAGTGGTTGTACCTGGGTGCGGTACTACCGGCCTCTATTGGCTGTAGTTATTTTCTAGAGATGGTACTCTCGGGGATTTTCGGGCGAGCGGCACTACCAGCTATCTAGGAGCGGTAGTACCGGTGGTGCGGTACTACTGGCCCCAGGAGCGGTAGTACGAGGTTTCCAGCGACTTGAGCTTAATTTTTGCATAAATTATTAATTAGTGCATATTATTCTGAACAGTGCTATGTAAAGTGTTTCTTGTCTGTGTTGGTTGAAGGACTCCGGGGCTAAGTCATGATGAGGCAAATGTGAGACCAGGATTAGGCTAGTAGAGCTAAGATCCAGAAGGGTCAAGGGACCTCGGAAGACGATTGAGGCCGGGAAGTGGTTGCAAGACGAGAGACAAGGAACCGGAGCGTGAAGCACTGGTGATGAACATGACGGGCAACGGCATAGTCCGAGACTAGACTCAGGTAGGAGTTGAAGTCCAAAACAGTCAAGAAAGTCGGTGCCGCCATCATGAAGATGATAAGGACACATGGCGCGTCAAGTGAATTGGGCCCGCTTGCAAGCGATGACGGTTCGGGGGAGTCCGAACGCGTGAGAGGCTTGGCGGCAAGTCATTGGGACCACGTAGAAAGCGCGAAGCATGGGCGATACTTCGAGGAGAAGGAAGACCGATCATTTGGGCAAATTGGTAAATTTATCCAATACCGACGGTCGAGGCTGTTTGGAAAACCGTGGTGGTGGCCTAAGTGGTTTAAGTCACGCCAAAGTGGTTTTGACGTAAATTCGGGCTCGCAAAGCGGATTTGGCGTCAATGTAATGGTCGCTTTGAGAAGCGTATTAGTGTGAGTGGAAAACCCGTTAATAATGTTGGGTTTCGGGTTAGCCCATGTAAGAGTGGATGGTATCTACTTGTGTGTCTAGGTATAGAGTTACGGTTGCCTCCACTATATAAGGAGATGTAGTGGGAGGTGAGGCTCCAAGTCTTGAAGTCTCTAGACTCTCGATTAGGGCTTCCACAAGATTTTGATTGTTCTTATGTGTGTGTGTGTGTGAGTGTTCCTTACGAGTTTTGCTCTTAGGTGAGAGGCTTTGTAATCCATCCTCATGCTCTGAAATAAAGATCAATTTCGTGCTCAAGATTTGGCTTTTATTCTTGACCCTCTTTCTTGATTCTTGGTCTTTCTTGTTGGTTTCTTTTTCTCTTGATTTTGTGTTGCTATGGATGAGTGATTGATGAATGTATCTTCTAGAGATCTTCACCCAATCATCTAGGCAAGCTCTCTTATGATCATCAATCTCAAGAAATCGTGTTTTTGCTTGAGAATGAAGGATTTGAGGTAGATCGTGATATTGGACGTTTGAAGGTAATCTCTTTGGGGTTCTTACTTGCTGTGACATGTGGGAGGTCATTTAAGATTATCTTGATCATTAAATCCTTGCGAGCAAGCTTAGGATGAAGTTTTGAGTTTTGACCACTTAATTTTACTGTTTATAGCGGCAATATTGCTCCTACATGGGCGGTAGTACCGGTCTCGAGCTAAAAACTCTGAAAATTGTTTTTTCACTTTCATTTGATACCTTAGGTCTTTTGTTTGATTTCTTTAAAGGTAAATTTTAATTTATAATTATTTACCTTCTCTGATCGCTCCTTTAATTGATGAGGCATGGCTCACGAGAATCGGTAATTGATAGATCTATCTCTGGGGATGCTATCTTTCTGGAAGCCTTGATTGTCATGTAACACACGCAGGCACACCTGTGCGACATTTCATATCGTAGGCGCATGCGTACATGTTAAATTCTCGATCGAGAACTGTGTTTGTAGTGGGTTCGGCTAGATCTTCTAGTTAACACACTTTGTGTCGTACACTCGTACTACAGACTGTACCTGCAAATTTCGCATTATGCATTTTTTTTGCAGAGAGCTACATACAAGTTACAACTGGCCAATTTCCAGTCAGAACGTTTCGTTGATTTCCCGTATGCTGACATCATCCATGCGTGCCCTATTCGGCAGGTAAGTTATGTTCTGGTATTCTGGTAAATGTTTTTGTGCAAATTTTTACCTTAGGAGTACATTCATGTTCTTTTCCTTCGTCAATCTTCAAACTCTTCGAATTAATTAGGGAACCACGTGGGCGTGTTGGTGTTGTAGTTGTACGACTTTACACATTAGAGTTCAAATCTTGATGTCCATCTATTATGTACATGCGAGTGTGCTTCAGTAGAAATTTTATGAGGTCGTGATTTTATCTCTGATTTTTGCCTATTTATACATATGCTAAGGAAGCACACTGGTGTGTGCGCGCATGTACATGATGGTATGTGTGCGTTTCTGTATTCCTTGTAATCGTAAAAAAGTTTCTTCAAATTATGTAGACACCTAACCAAGCATGCTAGTATACTTGCACTGCATAATTTCGCAATGCAATTGCTTGGTTCGAAAATAATATACACTGAATTACTGAATCCCAAAAAATTCCTAATGCAGATCGTAGAGGTTCTGAGTACCAGGAAGAAGTTCAGTGACACAGACACACCATTGAGCATGTGGACCCACTAATACGGTAAATTCTTGAGTAGATTACTCCAAATGCACTAGTGAGCTTTTAAGTTGTGAGTTGTGACCATGAATCCTTGCTGTTTGTTTGTAGAGCTGCTATGCTTGCAGTAGATGCGTCATCGAATGACGAACCATCAGTATCTGTTGAAGCCTTGAGGGTCCAAATCAGTTTCGTCCGTAGAGCTGCAAGAAGGTACATAAACCTCTCTTATCTTCAAATCAAAAGGAATCAATAGTGATGTTGTTCACCATTTTGCCTTGCAGTGTCTTGCAAGCTTTCCCATCAGGTATGGTGGCACGGGAGGAACTCTATTTTGAGGAGCACACACAGAAACACAACATAACCCATAAGAATAAACCAAGAAACAACGTAGACCTAGAATGGAAAGGCGAACTCTAATCGAATCAACAAATGATCAGCAATAAGCACACTTTGAACAGGCAAAGAACAGTGCAACGAAGACCGATTAACCCACTATTCTCTTATTGTGGCAACGAAGGCAATGGGGCTGACAGGAATATAGAGGTGGCACATGAAGAAAGACATGCCCAAATCCAACGTATGCAAAGAAGGATTTCTGACAGTGTCCAACCAGGTACGACATGAACGCAACATTCCAGAAAATACCATAGGAAACCCTTGTATAAAAGCATCTTCCGATGTCAATAGATGATTTGCATTTTGCTTGTGCCGTATAATCTAACAGAACGATTAGATTAGAGGTTTTGTTTTGTTCACAGGTTCGTTTTCGACAGCAGCCACGAGCTTCCGTGCTAAATGATGTTGCCGGCGTAGTGGCTCAACAGCACTTTCATCGTGCCGCATGGGTTGGGTTGGGCCTCTCACGCACCCAGAGCCGTCTGCATCCCGTTATTTCAGAGTGCCAGGCCCCAAACCGAGCACCCGAGCTGTGCCGGCTTCTTCTGAATTTTTATTTTAAATAATATAATTTTTTATTCAAATTGCAAAAATATACGTCCATCTCAAAAAATTACAAAAATATACTTTTGTCGCCCGTATATAGGGAGATCGCCCGTATATGGGGCGATCGCCCATATCTGACGATCGGTCTTTGCTCGAACAACACGCATATTTCCTCATGCGTGGTGGTTCTAAACAAAATCATAACTTTTTCATATGATGTCGAATGGAGATGAACTTTATATGAAAATTGTATCTCTCGACAGGATCTACAACTTTTATATACAAACATTTTCAATTTGAATCTATTTAGATGGTCAGAAATGTGATAGAATGTTCAGATCTAAAACAGATCTGTTTTTAGATCTGAAACTTCTATCCTTTTTTTCGCTATTTAAATGGATTCAAATGAAAAAAAATTGTATACAAAAGTTGTAGATCCCATCGAGAGATACACTTTTCATATAAAATTCATATCCATCCGACATCATATGAAAAAGTTATGATTTTCTTTAGGAATTGACCGCAGACAGAGGAAATATCGCGCGTTGAAAGCCGATCGCCCGTGTATGGGGCGATCACCCTATGTACGGGCGATAAAAATATATTTTTGTAATTTTTTGAGATGGACGTATATTTTTGCAATTTGAATAAAAAATTGTATTATTTAAAATAAAAAATCGGCTTCCTCGCTTCAGGCTTTACCAAATGCTATTGTTTCAGTCCATGGGCGCGATTCTCTCTGGGCCTCAAACATCAACTTGTATTTAACCAAATATGGCGGTACTAACCATGAAGGGAAAATTGACTATACGCTACAAAGCTGATTGAAGCTTAATAATATGCCACATAGTTAAACCATACTATAAAATGTCCTAAAGTTTAATGGAAACTAGATTTTTATTTACCAGATTTGCCACTTTTCACCCTTTTTCTTTTTTTCTTCTTATTTTTCTCCCACGCGAAATGACTCAAATGCCCCTCTGAACTTGAACTATTTTCTGATGAATACTCCTCCGTTCCCCGTGTATAGTATTTTTTTGCGTAAATAGCCGTCGCTACGACAAAATTTCAGAAGTAGCCACTACACAATAAAAACTAACGGACGGGGTCCATTGAATTTTTTTTACTCATTTCCAGCGGTTCCGGCCCGCTGGATTTTTTTTATTTTCCGGTCGGTCGGAATACCTTTTTTTATTTTTCAGCGGACGCCGTGCGCGTGAAAATTTTTCAGCGGTTTACCACTTGATTCCGGCGATTTCCAGCGGTTGAACACTGCTGGAATTTTTTTTACTTTTGTAATTTCCAGTGAATTGGAAAATAAAAAAAAACCAACGGAGCCAAACCGCTGGATTCCGATTTTTTTACTTTTGTAATTTCCAGTGGACAGGAAAATAAAAAAATCAAAAAATTCCAGCAGTGCTCAACCGCTAAAAATTGCGGAATCCAACGGTTTGGGACTGGTGGAAAATTTTCACGCTAAAAAAAATCCAACGGACCAGAACCGCTGAAAATGAGTTAAAAAATCCAACATCTCGGTCTGCTAGTTTTACTGTAACTTCTAAAATTCTATCGCAGCAACGCTTTTTACGTAAAGAAATACTATGGCTAGAACAGTAAAGACTTCGCGCCGCCCAGCTCGTCGCCGCCATCCGCGCCATCGAGGCCGATCCCACGCTCTCCGGCCAGGAGAGGGTGCGCCGCCGCCAGGCGCTGCTCAGAGGCGGCCCGTCCGCCTTCGCAGACGAGGGGGTTGACGTACTCTCTGCGCACCCGCTCACTGCCCCGTCCCCCGCCCTACTCTCCTGTGTGAGGGAGCCCGGTCGGTCCTGCAGCTCGTCCCCGACCGTCACGAGCTCATCTCCCTCAGTTCTGAAGATCTGCGAGGAGCCCGGTCTGTCCTGCAGGGAATCCAACTCCACAGATCTGAAGCCTCCCAGGTAGCCTCCTTGTTTCATTAGTGAATGTTGGATTCAACTGCTTGTGTGCATGTTGGATTCATTACTGAATGCTGAATGAAACCATTTGCTTTATTTTCTGATCGTTTGCATACCACAATCTCAGAACTATTTAGGCTGATGGTTCTTTAGTAGTTAGTACTTCGAAGAATCTTGCTGTCTATTAATTTCCCCTGTAATGACCTTGTATTGTTACTTCATACGGGCTGTGTGTTTCTGGCCTGAGCTTTTCAAGAGGAGATTAAGTAGATCTGAGCGTTCTACACATTACAATCACCCTCAAGTTCGTTTAGCAACAGCACTACTAATTGCACTTGCTGTCCTCGGTGAGTCTTTGTCTGGAGAGTCTCCTTTCATACTAGGAAGTAGGAACCATTCCTCTGCTGACATTTTGTATCTTGTAGGGGCTACTGGCTAAAGCATTTTTATTTTCTGTGTTCTGCAGAGACGCAAGCACATTCAGGATGTGCTTGACAAGGTGCAGGAAGAGGTAACGGAGTACCAGAAGAGATCACATGAAGCAGAGGTCGGCAGCACCCACGATTCAAATTTCGTTTTGGATAGAATTTCGCTGACGACCGAAATCCGAAATTTCGGCGAAATCTCGTTATTTTGGATAAAATCTGGACGAAATTCAAAAAAGCAAAATTCAAATCTGAAATTTTTGGACCAAATTTCAGGCGAAATATCCGAAATTTCGGCAAATTTCAACTGAACAAAAAATAGTTCAAACGATGTTGAAAATTTTTGATTTTTTTGTGGAGGTTTCTGACATATCAATGATGTTCCCATAAAAAATTCAGATGATTATGAAAGTCTGAGGAATTTTTAAAAATTCTAACATTGCTACTGTCTTGATAAAACGCTGACCGACAAGTTTGAATCAATGAAAATTGGTTCAAACCATGTTAGAAAATTTTAAAAAATTTGTGCATGGTTGTGATGCATCACTAATGTTCTCATAAAATTTTCAGATGATGATCAAGGTTCATGAATTTTTAAAAATTTGAAAAGTGCTATTGTCCTATTAAAAGGCTTACCAACAAACTTGAACAAAATGAAAAATGGTTTAAACCACGTTAGAAAATTTTGAAACTTTTTGTGAATGGTCTTGATGTAACATTAATGTTTCTATACAATCTTTAGATGATGATCATGCTTAAAAGAATTTTTAAAAATTCTGACAGTGCTACGTCCTCATAAAAGCCTGATGATCAATACATAGATTTGTTTTAGCAATAAAAAAGGATTTAAATTTTTTGAAAATTTTACAGAAGCGTGATAAAGGAAATGCTTAAGATATCATAAAACTTGAATTTATAAAATTCTTACAAGGCATAATACCATTTATATCCTTTCTCTTTTTTATTTTTGAAATATAATATAACAAATGAAGTTCAAAGCTTACATAGATTTGATTGACCAAACTGAAGGACCGAGATGGCGAACAGAGGGGGGGTGAATGGTCGCAAATAAAAATTCCCCCAAAATACTCAAACAAAAGCCTCGACAAGATCGCTCAAAGGAAATTGTGAAAAACCCGAAAAACTAGACAACTATGTGTACCCCAAGCTTGCATGGATAAGTACCATAAAATATGTGGGGATTTTTGAGTCACAATCCTGGTTGTCTAGTGTCCAAGATAAAGAGGAATCAATTCAAACTCTTACTTTTAGAAAGGACATCAATTCAAATCACAAAAGTCACTTTCGAAAAGCAAAAGCGAATTTCGAACTTGTCCTCAATTTGCACAGGAGGTTGGTGGGTTTCTGCGACTCACAAAATTCTGAGAATTTTTCTCCTATGAGATCGAGTCTTGAAGAACTCCACCAAATTTCTCCTCAAAAGACTTACTGAAAAAACAGGAAAAATCTAAGAACACAGTATGCTCAAGAACTTCGAGCAGAAAGTTTGGGGCTCGGTTTTCACCTCATGGCGCCCAAACGGTACAACAAGTGAACTCAAAAATTTTTCTGCAGGTGTATATCAGAGTCCCGCACCTCCTCCAATAAGAATCACTCAAAAATGATTTTCTATATTTTTATAAAAATCAAACACTGACTGCTGCGCGAAGAACCAGTTATGAACAAAGTTGGAACTTGAAAGAAAAGATGTTCTCTATTCAATCCAAGAGTGCAAAAGAGATGTAAAACCATATGAACACACTCAAAACATCCAAGATCAGCAGCATTTAGAAGGAGAGGAGGCAAATCCAAATTACTTTAAAAGTAAATTGCTGGAATGTAATTGCGGGAAAGTAAATGCTGAATTTAAATTGCGTAAAGTAAAGACATAATGTAAATGCGCAAAATAAATTCAGAGGTGGATGGATAAAACTTTCATTTCGGAAGGGAGGTTACAAAGCCTCACATTCATGTGGGCAAAGCTCAAATGAGCATCAAAACCTCAACACCTTCAAGGAAGGAGGCTACCTCCACCCCTATTTATACTACTCTTGGGCCACCTACCACCCTTGGATGAGTCCTCAACCCTAGAGCACTCATCTAAGGGTTAGGATTAACCCACACACACAGCCATGCAAGGGCTAACCCAAAACCCACACACATACCGGGTTTTCTTGCAGTTTTCAAAGCATACTACCTAGACCCGCTAACCTATCAACTAGACCTCAATCCGACGGCCCTCATTGATCCACGCGGCATCTAGCTAGCATCAACTCCTTTCCTTGTCTTCTTGACTTGCCGGACTCCGTCTCCGATCATCTTCGGCGATCTCCCAACCGTCGGACCTCCGACGCCTCGCCTAGTCCCGGTCATCCTTCGCCTCACCATGACCTAGCACCTCGCCCTGCAACCATCAAAGACAAGGAAACTCCTCACATAGCAATGCTCACAAAGATGTGCAATAAATCATCCAACTCATCACTACCGCGTTCATACGACCGGTACTGCCACTCCTGGCAGAGACAACTCAAATTGCTTTATTTTGAAAATCAATCCAAATCAAACTCAAACTTGAGCACACCTTGCTCAAATAAAGTCAAACACTCATCACAAACATGAATGGACCTCCACATGGTCCTTCACAAACAAAAAAATTAAAATTTTTGAAAATTTTATAGAATGGTACTGAGACAATTATTAATCTCTCGTAAAAATTTTATGTCATGATCACACTCGAGAAAATTTATAAAATTCTGACAAGGTTACTGTCCCAATTATGTTTATTCTGTTTTTGATTTTTTAAAGAGAACAAATGAAGTTCAATTATTTTGAAAAAATTTATGTATGATCCTACACTACTAAATATAGTACCATAATTTTTTCAAATCATTATCAAGCTTGTAAAATTTTATAAAAATCTGACAGTATTTCGCCAAAATTTTAAAATGTCTCAAAAATTCAGTTTTTCAACAAATTTTCATAGAAGATGACTTTTTCAAGGGTTATTGGACCAAATCCGGCCCTAAAAATTTGAAACCGCTAAAAATCATGAAATTTCGGTGGTTACTGTAGTAATTCAAATTTTTTTATCCGAACGGTAGTTTGGATTTCGTGGTGGCCCAAAATCCGAAAATTCGCCGAATTTCGGCGAATTTTGTATCCCTGGTAGCACCATGAGTGCGATCGATGCGATGGGGCTAAGCTTGGAGAAAGTGCAGGCCGAGGAGGAGTAGGCGCGGCAGGACTTAGAGCTCACCGAGCTGCGGCTCTGAGAGAAGCAGTAGGGCGTCAACGAGAGCACTACAGAGAAGGCGGAGCCCGACGGGGGCGGCGGGCAAAAGTGATCGCCGGACAAGGTGGCCAAGTCCACCGTGGACGCTGCGCTGCACATGGTTCGTCAAGGAGAAGGAGCAGCCTGCAGCATCCGAGTAACTTGAAGGGCATTTGAGTCATTTTGTGTGTGAGAAAAATCAGAAAAGAAAAGTAAAGAGTGGGAAGTGGCAAATGTGGAAAAAAATCTAGTTTTCATCTAACTCTGTGGTATTTTATCAGTGACATTTAACTATGTAGCATATTATCAAACATCAATCAACTATGTGGCATACAGTTAATTTTCCCAAGCATGAATTCCAAATCCAAACTACTCTCTCTCTATCTCTCCCTCTCCCTGAATTTCCAAAGAAGGGGTGGGTTGAGAACTTGAGATTGTTGAATTGATACTTGTCAGAATGTTACAAGATAAAAACCGAGTCTAGCTTGGCTAGTAAGGAGCGAGCGTCGGCCTTTCTGTTCAACTTGGTTTGAATCCTTGATTCACCTAGCTACTCGTCCTCTCTTAAATGGTTGCTAGAGCTACGGCCAATTTTTTAAAAAATGTTACAATATCAGTCAGGTCATGTCTACCAGTGTGCCGACTGACAGATACTTGTGCGTTGCCGACATGACTTAATTTGGACGCTGATGCATACTCTTTGCTGCATCTCCATGCGCCCTTCACCCAGGCCCCTGATTGTTAAGATGAGCATGGCAGGCACGCACGCATGCACGCACATGTCGAGTCCACTGTACCAATCTGCAGAAGCAGAATTTGTCAAAGGTTGGGTTCATGCACCATGAGCACTGCTGCTCTTCTACAGTTCCACCATTCCATGATCAGCATATGAATGTACCTTTTCTTTTCTGACCTTTGATGTTCGGCAAGTGACAACCGAGCTAGTTATTAGGATCAGCATTCTTTGGCTGCTGTTACTAGCAGTTTCAGGTACAAACTTAGCAAAATATGCAACTTCACTAGTGTCAACGGCTAATAAGCTAAGCTACATTGTTATCCCATGATCAAGCCTATGTAATTACATACATCATCCCTAAAGGTAGCCTTTGCTTGTCAAGTGTTTCTTCCTGTCATGGCCAACTCATGGATTGGATCGTGGTCGTGGTCTCGTGGATGGGTTCTCCCTCCATCCCAACTCTTTTCAAGAGGGTGTTTCTTTTAAGCTTTGGACTGATCCTTGCATTACCTCATAACCCTCCTTTCTACTTCTGCCCTCTGAAATCATCATGAAGTCAACTCAGGACCATCATAGGATTGGCAGGTGGCAACATAGTGGGTATCCCTGTCCAATCCCCCTGAGTGCCTCTAATAGCACCGTGTTGACTTTGGGCCACGGAGATTATGGGGTTGACCTGACAGTGGCTGGGCATTAATGCCTTTCTGCAAGCTCTGGCTAGCTCCGTCAGAGGATATGCATAGAAAAATATGAAAGGTCAAATACCATGATGGACTAAAGCATGAAAATGACCACAAAAGCCAGCTTTGGATAGACCATACTGATCTGTGAAGTAACATAGACCATCCAGGATGTATACATTGAGCATTAGTAGTTTACAAGTAAGAAAATATATCATCAAGACCTTGATTTTGATGTTCACATCTTCACACTAGGCCCTAACACTTGGCTGCAAAATGACTTCATGGTAGGATAAGATTGTGATGGTTGAAAGGCCAAACAAGCTTGTTCTGTAGATGTTGCTTCTTCCGTTCTTGGATGCTACAGACAAGATAAAGCTACCGATCAAATTCATGTGAAGCTCTTTAATACAGACAAGATAGAGCTAGCTGCCATCTTCACTAATGCATTTCTCAAGGTTCATGCATCACTCAAAGGCAAGCAATTGTTTGATAGAAACGAAAGTTACACTGAACAATGTACAATGAACTAGGAGAGGAACCATGTCGATTGTGGTTATTGGCAGCTAATAACAAACTAGTTTCTCTCTCCTATTGGGGAATTGGATTTGTTGATAACGTGGCGTCCTAACTTCCCCACATGACTCTCTGGTCCTTGTAAACAAAGAATACGCAGAACAGAGATCCAGATGCTTTCCCTCTGCAGCCACAAATCATTATTTAGTACTGTTCAAAATAAGATAAGTTGTATTCTTTTTTCAAAAATAAGATAGGTGATGACTTCAAGTGAAAATTTTAAACTGATTTTGATTTCTCTCTCTCTAAAGAATGTGGAGAAAATGCAAACCTAAAAGTAAAACTAGTTTATAGAGCTACAGTGGACGCACATCCAACCAAACGACAATTCGACAGCTATAACATCATATGAATTTTGACATGCACTATAATTTATCGAAATGTAATCGCTTTTGACACCACTGATATCAAGCGTCGCGACTCAATTGGTAAAGAGATTTGGTAGGTAATGTCCGAGCAATTCAGACTTACGCAAGAGCATCAAACTTTTGCAGTAAAGGACTGCATCATATAATTCTCAAGAGAGATAAATCAAGCAACTTTGTAGAAAAATGAAATAGCACTTAAATACTGGGAAATAATTTCATCGTGTGATACTATTAGGAAAATACTGCATGTTGAATAGATGATGGGTTATGCGTCCTCTTCATCTAAAGATCCCACATGTATTCTGTCCTTCTTCTTCCTTTTATTTGGCATGTTCTACATATAGGAACAAACTTGCATAATTTTACGCCAAATTGTGTTTTGTTCGTCTTATAAACTAATGTAACATATCCATATTTCCATCACATTTCTGCTATGCTATTTCAAACAGTAACAGATGTACAGAACATGAACTCATAACAAATTGAATGTGCCAAAGTGGTTTTTTATCGGTAAATTTCACAAATCTACAAGTTTCTTATATATATTATAAAAAAACTATAGGTTTTAGCTTCTATATCACGAAACTATAAATTTTAGGAGAATAGTATCACAAAACTATAGCTTTTAGAATTAACTGTTTCTTGTAAAAGATATGATAGTGTGGGTCCACATGCCAGCCTCACATGCCAGTGAACCGAAAAGTGGGGGCACGTGAGGCTACCATATGGTCTCACACTGTCAAACCTGTTATAAAAAAACTATCAATTCTAAAACCTATATTTTTGTGAAATAAGAGCTTAAATCTGTAATTTTTTCTGATAGTTCCTAAAAAAACTTACAGTTTTGCCAAATTTATTCTTTTTTGTTGGAATACAACTACAATGTAGACTTGGAATGTATGCATAAAAAATTTGCATGCAGACTTCAAATTTCCACAAACCAAAGTACTGAGACCTTCCTGGCAATGCCATTAAAAAAGCCAAGCAGACCAGGCCACCAGGGGTTGACGATACACATGGTCAAACCCAAAACTAAACCAACATGTACCTAAGTTAAAACATCACTTCGATCTGGTGCCACTGACACTGAGGCTGAAGAGTACAAGGACAACCAAGAACTAGGATCAAGAACAGGGAGCCACTGCATCAAGAAAGGATCACGTCCCAGTCGATCTCCAGCGATGGATACTTGCGCAGCAAGAAGCTCTCGGACTCGTCCCATGGCTCCTCTGAGAAGTCAAGAAGTTGCATCTCCGGGACTACGTCGGAAGAGCCCGTCGAGGACACGTCGCCGTCCGCCGACGACCAGCTCTCTGAGCCGGAGCAACCCGGCTCGCTCTTGACGTCGGGGCTCTCGGAGGAGAAGGAACTCGGCGTGGCCGCTGTCGCGGTGCTCTGGCTCTGCTGCGGCAGGTCCATCCCGTGGCAGATGGCGTGGAGCTTGGAGTCGACCGCGGCGTGGAGCGGCGGGCCGAGGTACACGCCGCCGCGCCTGAGCTCGGGAAAGTTGAGCCTGGCGGAGTCTCCGCGGAGGCGGAACGAGGCGCTGTCGTAGGCCAGCGCGGCCTCCTCGGCGGTGTCGAAGGTCCCGAGCCAGAGGCGGGTGCGGTTGCGCGGCAGGCGGATCTCGGCCACCCACTTGCCCCAATGCCGCTGCCGGACGCCGCGGTACAGCTTGGCCGCCGGCCGCTCCGGGAGTGGCGGCGCAGCCACACCATGCCGCTTCATCGGCTGCGCCACCGCGGCCAGGGCAGCGCCCGGCCGGCGCATGTGGTGGAGCTGCGACTGGACTTGAAAGATCTCCGCGGGAGTCAACTGGTAGTTGGCGCCAAGAAGCAAACCCGCGCTCTGGTCCACGCCGGAGCATGGGTAGGAGAAGGAGATGGTCGGAGCATCTAGCGCCATGGATGGAGCAAGCGCTTGCATTACCTCCTTGCTATCCACCATGCCATACAGAGCGGCAGGAAGACTGGTGTTGCGACCGTGCCAACCTATCATCGTCGCCATGGCTTCTCCGATCAAGAAACCACGACACCCCTTGGGAGCTGAGAAGAGTTGGTAAAGATGATGAACTGCGAGTGGTTGAAGAGCCAAGATGCTCTGTGCTTCGTGGTGAGCAAGAGCAGCCATTGCCGGGCTCTCTTATAAGCACGCGGGATGTAGGTGCTGGCCAATGGGAAGACGCCAGGTGCCGGTAACCGTCGAGGCGTCCCCACGCAGTGACAGACATCTCCAGGCAGGTGCCGGTAAAACGACGGGCACCTGGCGGCTGCTGATTGGCCGAGAAGTGATTTTGACCTGGTAAATCCAGATCTAGCTGTCTTAACACTGTCGTCGAGCAAGCGTGAGCGTGATCTGTGCGGCTGCTTGGGTGCTACGGTCTCCGAGTAGTAGTGGTGTCACGTCGCCGTAGCCCGTAGCCAAGCAGATGGTTAAGGTTAAGCTAAGGGTTTACATGGGAGAACTGTGCTTTTTCTAAAAAAACCGTTTTTTATAAGAAATGGTTTAATAAATAGTTAGTTTCTCTTAGCAATAAGTTGTAAAAGCAGATCCAACTTAGTTTTTAGTTTTTGTTAGTTATATATGGCTTTTGACTGTTTTGAAGGATTTACTGATTTTTCAAAAGCTGAAGCTGACTTCAAGCCTCCAAACATAGCCTAATCTTGCTCCAGTAATGTATGTATACTAGATACGATGGTGATGTGAAGGCCGCCATTATCGCTTGATTTGATGCTGCCCAAGGTCATTCTTTATGAGTGATGGTACACAGCCGATTGGAAACGCAGGCAAACAGTATGCTCTTTTCTCTTCCAGAAAGAAGGGTGTATAATAGCCAACAGTGAGGTGGCAGCCCATTGATTATTAACCAGACAGACAAAGGCGATCAAAAGCAAATCCTCTGTTCGTCCTGCTCGCTGTACGCAATCTCTCTTCTCTGGGCGAGGAGATAGCGGTGCAGTTGCGTCGATGCAGAAAGCGGCTTTTGTATGGTCATGGAGCTCCTGTTGCAGCAAAATCGACTGCACGCGTGTTCTGGCCGCTGCGCGAATGGTCTCTAACCGGCCTGGAAGGGAGAAAAAGGAAGTAGATTACGAACCACAGATATACCACCTAGAAGAACGGAGTAATTCATTCAGGACTTTTTGATTCACCATCTTGGGGATTGTCTAACCATGAGATGTCTCGTGATTATACTCACTCCAGTCACAAATACTTGTGGTTTTAGATATAGATGTAGTCAGATTTTCGAAACTTTGATTATCAATATCTTTTTAAATATTTAGATTGAATACACGAAAATGATATATGTAGATTTGTCTCAAAAAGTAATTTTTATAATATTATAATTCTATTAGATTTTATAAATATATTATAATAGAAATTAGTGGTCAAAATTATATTTTAGAGACCGTATCGATGTCTAAAACAATAACTATTTGGGACTGGATGGAGTATTAGCTTAAGAGGATTTTTGTTTGCCTATTAAGGCGGGTATCAAATTTGAGATTTTGTTTGGTTTACTGTGTGCAATGAAAGAATAATAGCGTAGATGATGCCTCTGTAATAAATGATTTTTCACCGAGGCCGAGAAACTATTCGGGACACAAAGGAATTGTACAGATAATGAAACATCGCCAAGCAAATTGAGTGAGATGGACCACCAACCGAACCACTTAACCCCTTTCGCCAAAGTAGAAATGAACATCTAACACTCGGACCAGCTTAGTAAGTAGGCCCCACAAAGCAACCATGCCAATGGCCATCATCCCAAACGTTTAAGATAAAAACAAAAATAAAAGCAGAAAGAAAAGGCAGCCAATACTTATCAGTCTAGTGCCTTTGGTCCATCAGCATAACATACTCATCTGTGCAAACATCAGATGAGTGGAGATAATGTTCTAAACTGGAAGTCAAAAAGTATTACATGCAGATGATAATGTTTTGAAATAAACCGGTGGATGCTGTTCCACAAAGGGAGTAAAGAAATGCACAAGAATCAGTGGCCATTAAGCTGTCCTGAGGGGAAAAAATTAAGCCCAAATGACGCAGCATAACCAAATTGGCAATAGGCTAATCATGCAGTGCACGAAATCGTTAGGTCTTAGTGCCCTTTCAGGAAACGTGCGACAAATTTGATGATGCTGTGCGGCTCAGCAATCGCTAAACAATATAACTAAACAAGCCCATAGACTAAAAAAGTATGCATAGTTGACGAAAGGATTAGGAAGAAAATGGGCATGTGTATGACGACATGACTATCGACTTCGTCATTTTGCAGCTTATTTACTGCGGCAGCACCACAAAAGGGTCACCATGTTGGCCATACACAGAGGCTGAACCAAAAACCTGAGAGTTAGGTAGTGTTTGGTTCCCTGGATATCCCTGGATGGGAGCTGGCCATCCCTGTATTTCAAGTTATCCATTTGTTTGGATGGTTGGATGAGATGGATTGGGATATCCGGTTTTGAGGTATATGCCGTAAAGATTCCGGATGGCGTCGTCCCGCAGAAAAAGCCGGACGGCTTCGTCCAGACGCGCGACTCCTCAGTCTCGTCACCTCCCTCACGCGTCTCCCCACTCCCCAGCCACAGTTCACTCGTCTCCCAGCCGAAGGAAGCAAATCCGGGCGCTACATGGCGGCGCGGCCGGAGGGCCGGGTGGCATAACCGGACGGCGACGCTACACATGGCTGGACTTGGCGTAGCGGTAGATCGTTAGGGGACCGCCAGATCCGATGGCGGCGCGACGGATCCGTAGAGCGCGGAGTCCGAATCGGCCCAGGCGGACAAAGAATCGAGGCGGTGCGCCAGATCCGGAGGCGACGCGACGAGGGCTGCGCGCCGATCCGGAGGGTAGAGCGGCGATCGACGGCGGCAAGTGGGTTGGAGGTTGGCGGGAGGACGGTTGGAGGTCGTGGCGGGGCGGTTGGAGGTCGGCGGCAGGAGGTTGGAGGGTTGGCGTGTCGACGGCGGCTCGGCTTCGGCAGCAGTAGGTGACGGCAGGAGAGCGGTGGAGGAGTGAGCCGAGCGGCGAAGTGTGTTGTCTTCTCGATGGCGGAGGAGAGGCCCAATTTACCGCAAAAACTTCGCATCAATATGGTATGGCATTTTCTTCCTTTGCATGAATGACAAGTACATGAATTGGGTTATACATTTCATATGTTTGGACGATGTGTTGATCGATAGATCTGCATGGAAAAACTTTTGGTCATGTGGGTGTACTGTATTTGTTGTTCGAGGAGAGGAGTTCGGTTGTACTAAGCTTAAGTATGATATGACTAGCTAATTGGTAAATCGAAAGTTTCATTGGTTAATTGGTTAGTTGGTACTAATACTTGCATCATGGACAACCCCATTTCATCCATAACTGAAAAACTAAAGCTTAAGTCCATGAAAGAAGCTAAAGCCAGAATATAGTTATGACTAAAATCTGGAACACACAAGTACATTATGAAAATGATGGCTAAAATCTGACTACATAACATGCAACAGGATATGTTTTCCTCAATTAATCAAACACGTGCTGTTCAACAAATGCTCAACCCAAATTACTCTCTGGAGGTCTTTGTTCAACAAATGCTCAACCCAAGGAGGTGTAGTCAAAAGAGTGAATCGGATAACAAACTAATTTGCTTGTGAATGATAGACTTAAAAAATGCTTCATTTTGCATTGTAGATGGACAAGAGGAGAAAAAGCAAGATCTTGATATTGGCGGCAGTTGCATATGTTGCCGTTTGTTTGATTGTGTTATGTACTAAGTCTAGAAAAAGAAAGAGAGAAAGAATTACCTATGGCCCAATGGATGAAAGGGATAAGATAAGAATAGAGTACTTAAACAATAAAATTTGGAAGAATGATGTAACTTGTGTGAACATGCTACGGCTTGGAAGAGCACCTTTCTTCCGATTGTGTTCACTTTTGAGAGATCGAGGCTTGCTTCGAGACACTATACATGTATGTGTTGAGGAGCAAGTTGCGATGTTCTTGAACACTATTGGACACAATCTTAGGAATAGGTTAGTTAGCACTAATTATTGTAGATCCAATGAGATCTGTAGCCGTTATTTCAAATTAGTCGTCCACGCTATTGGTGAGCTACGAAAAGATTTCATTAGGCCACCTTCATTGGAGACCCCAACAAAAATAGCAGGGAACCCAAGGTGGGATCCATACTTTAAGGTATGACATTGAGCTACTACTCCATACACAATTTTGGGCTCAACATTGTATGGTTCCTAATCTTTTGGCATGTATTCTTGACCAAATAGGATTGTATTGGAGCTATTGATGGGACACATATAAGGGCCTCTGTCTCTAATGACATGGAACCTTCCTTTCGAGGTAGAAAGTCTTTTTGCACTCAAAATGTGATGGCGGTAGTAGATTTTGATCTCCGCTTCACATATGTATTGGTGGTTGGGAGGGACCGCACATGATGCAAGAGTGTTAGCCGATGCCTTAGAGCGTGAGAATGGCCTATGTGTCCCACAAGGTAATATACTTACGAAGCCTCATTTGTCCATACCATTTTGCTCTATGAACCAAATATGACCCACTTGTCATTCATATGTTAGGAAAATTCTACCTAGTTGATGCGGGTTATGGAGCCAAACACAGGTTCTTGCCTCCTTTTCGCGGTGTGCGGTACCACTTGAGCAGTGGGGAACAATCTGTACAAGATGAGAAGGAGTTGTTCAACCTTAGGCACTCTTCTCTTCGTGTGACCGTAGGCGTGCATTTGGGTCACTCAAGAGGCGGTTCAAGATACTTGACGATGCCACTCCATTCTTTCCCTTTCCGACTCAAGTTGATATTGTTGTAGCTTGTTGTATTATTCATAATTGGGTTATAGATGATGGGGTGATGAGTACATTTTCTCGGAGACCAATTGGCCATCTAACTCCATATTTGCTTCATCATATATTGGGCAAGCAAGTGACCATAGAATCATGGCTGAGTTTAGGCAGGGAATGGCCAATGACATGTGGCAAGACCGGCAGAACCACTATGGAAATTAGTATTTGCTATTTGTAATGTTGTGACACACTATTTAATTGTAAGGTTATTAAGAACTCCTTTTTATTTGTAATGTCATTATACATTCTAAAATTTCTCCAATGTTGTCATTACATATGCTAGGACATAGATCTTGCACAACTTAGTGAAAACGTTGGGGCAAAAGCTGATGGGAGTGGCCATGTTACATGGACATCTGCGATGTCTGACATGATGCTTAGCCACTTGTGCAATTTGGTAGCTAGTGGCACTAGAACATCCAGTGGGTTCAAGAAGGTACACCTTAACGCGTGTGCAAAGGCTTTGAATGAGCACTTCAAGCTTAGACTTACCGGAGATCAGATTTCAAACCATATTAGAACATGGAAGAGGAAGTGGGGAAAGATAATCAAGCTGAAGAAGTTGAGTGGTGCTGGATGGGATGAAGACAATTGTGTTATTACACTTGATCATGATCATTACACATGCCATGTTGAGGTATGATTGTAGCATGGATTACCCTCTCTTGCTTCATGTAGAATGTGCCTTACATATTCTCCTTTTCTTGGTAGACACATAAAGGAGATGCTGAATATCTAAACAAGTCTATTGAGCACTATCGTGAGATGGTCGCAATCTTTGGCAACACTTTGGCTACGGGAAGTATGCAAAGGGATCAAGTGATCCTCTAGCGGCGTATGGCGAAATTGAAGATGAGGAAGCTGCTGCCACAACTGAAGAAGGTACACAATCTCAATATGTTGGTGAGTCGTCGGCCCCCAAAGCAAAGAAAGCCAAGACAATCCCAAATGAAGAGGACACGGGGCTGCAAGCAATACTCCAATTTGGCCTTGATAGGCTTGCCACAGCTATCGAGAAGGTGGCTGCCGATGACAACGAGCTTCCTAAGGATATGTGGCAAACCATAAAAGCCTTAGGGTTTTGAGGGCGCTCATCTTTCCCACTATTATGCCTATTTGGTCGAGCATCCTCATATTGCTAGGGCATTTAACACTCTTGACGTCTCAGATAAGGTAGTTTGGGTTGCTAGGTACGTAGCGGATCACTTCCATGGGTGATGGCAAATTGGTAGTTGTATGACATCTTTTGCTTGTAGCCAAAGACAATGATTCATGGTTGCTAGTTATGTATGTGTACTTTTGAGTACGAACAGAAGGAAAGAACCTTCGATATCTATCTAAGAACCTTGTATGCCTATTGAAGAACTCGGTGTATGTTGGTCTGAATTTGGTGTTCAGACTCCTCATGTTGATCTTGTACATAGTTCTTTCTACTTTATGGAAAAATGAAATAGAGTTTGAAGTTGAATGTGCGGACCAAAATTTCTTGTTGTATTTTTGCTTTCTCAGGATGAAAGGGAATTGACAAGGGAGAGAAGAAAACGACCTAACACGGAGTCTCCAAGTACGCAGGTACGAATATGGTTTGTTTATTTCCTATTCAGACTTCATATGAACCTGATTTATTTTGTTGCCTTTCGTACTGGTCTTACATATTTCATGAGCTAGTCTGGAGTATTTCATACTGGTATATGAAACAAATTTGGAAGCTTCCTTCCATTGCAACTATTTTAGGTGTATATGTCTAATGATTTGTGGTTCTGTTCACTTGCATATAGATTGATAAAGATTCAAAGAAAGTCAGTGAAGTGCATGATTGGACAATGAATCGCATAGAGGAAATCTCAAGTGATATTAAGAGCATAGTGTACAATAACTTTTCTCCTCATTCATGCGAAAGCGCGAATGAACTCAACCGACTTTTACTTCAGATTGAACACACTGCTCACCGTCTTGACGAACTTGCCATACAATCCGAAAGCTTGTTGCGAACAGACTGTGTTGATCCACTTCAAGAAGAACACGCCGTCCAGCGTAGATGAGCGATTGCACCCATATGACTACGAGACTGAAGATTCGTGCAAACGTGATGATCATCAATTTAGAGAGGATGAAAGTATCGAGTCTAGTGACTAGGGTTATTTCTGTTCTTGTATTATGTACGCTAAGGACGATTTGTGCTTGTACTTGACATGAATGTTTTGTGCTTCTCTTTCAAACTGCCATGACCACTCTTCACATGGAGCTAATGCAGTTGTGATACTGAGAAATCATTAACGTACTTCTGTTAGACTTTTAGGACTGGTTTATTATTGTTGTGCCTCACCGTGTTGTGCTATGGAATCAAGGTAATTCTAACGGTTTATGTATTTCTTCATGTTCGCTTTTGAAATACATTCATTCTCGACTTATTGTCCAAGGCATCTCGAAGGGGTGCAGAAAGAACAATCTTTATGTCCTTTTACATAAATTGCATTTCATGTTTGTTGTTTCTAGCTAAAAATGATGTTGTCTCCATTTGAATTCCATTGCTAGTGGTTCTGGGCTTTTTACCGTGATGAGTTGCGAAAATGAGATTTGGTGTATGTTGTGGGTGTAATTTGGTATATGGTGTGAAATTTGTTGTATCTTTGTGGACTGAAATTTGAGTTCGTACTATTTGGAAGTTGAAACTGCCATGACCATTGATCCGAGGTATGTAGTTCATATTACATGGTTTTCACGGTAATCATCCCGATTCTTTCTTGGATCGATGTTTCCTTAGCCATTCTCATTATGCGGTGATGACAAATTGATGGCGGACAATTGATCGAAGGCACAAAATGCGGCCCGACCAAATGCTTGGTGATATTAACTCGTCACATCTGTTTGGGCTCGAAATATCGAAATGGTGCATACAGTAACGTTCACTTTGTCACATTGTAAAAGTCAAGAAAGTGAGTTTGTTGGTCGGTGTCTGGACAACTACAAATTAGAAATCCACATTTGTTCAACAATCCACACTCAACAAGGCACCTAAAATATAGCATTCTCATATCTTAAGCACAGATAGTCAAATTCCTCATGATATCTCATACTTCTTATTGTTATCGATTCATCATGAGATGCATGATAGCATCGATAAGTATACATTTCTTTTAGGTAACTAACTGAAGTGGCATATTTAGAAAAGTCTTGGTTTGCGGTGAGAAAGTAAAATGTGATCCATGATTATTGAATGCTAATCGCTTTGTGATGTTCGGCCTTACATGCTAGTATATGATGGCCCAACAACATTTTCCTACATTTATGCTCTCGGGTTTCTCTGATTCAAATGATGGTGTGGTTGTCATAACGCGCTTAATGCAAAGCAATGCTCTTTAGTATGAGTTTTCATGTAGTAACCATGTATTGGTTTGTAAGAGTGACAAGGGCCTTGTAGTTTCTATTACACACCTTTTGTGAAGTGATGCAAAGTGCTTCATTACGTCCTGTACAAGCCTACGGTAGTTTGTGTGCATGCATAAGAATCAATCTTGACGAGTCAAAATATCTACGAAATTTCTTTGTATGGAGAGGTAACCTCACCAAGAGGTCATCAGAACTAGCCCATCCACTCTTATCCATCCAACCAAACAAAAAATTAGCTCATCCTATCCATTCTTATCCATCCAACCAAACAAAAAATTGGCTCATCCCATCCACCCAACCAAACAACCACTTGGATGGATCCATCCCATCTAGCCTGGATGGCCATATCCCATCCAGCCTCATCCAGGGAACCAAACGCACCCTTAATGGCCCGTTTGGAACCCTGGAAATTTCACAAGAATCTTACAAGAAACAGTTTAATTTTCACAGGAATCAGGGAAAATTCTTGCATTACAAACAAGCCTTAATGTCTGGCATTTTACCTCTACACATCAAGACAGTACGTCAGTACCTATGCGGCTGTGCCCTTCCGCTCTAGAGACAGAATCCATGAAATAATATCTATGTGTAAGATCATGTGAACGTCTATCCAGAGTTGTAACGAGTTATTGACAGTGTTTGAGTATGTGGTGGTAAAGTTTGAGTTTGTTTTGAATTCTATTTTAAATTTAAAGCAATTTGATGTGTTGTCGGGTTAAAGCGGCACTACCGGCCAACCAGGTGGCACTACCGGCCTAGGAATGGCGGTAGTGACAGCCTACGATAGCACCGGCCATAAGAGCAGTAGCTTTTTCACAGAGAAGTGTTCCTCTGGGGTTTAGCAAAGCAGCACTACCGGCGTGCTAGGAGTAGTAGTGCCGAGGAGTGGCACTACCGACCCAAAGGTGCGGTAGTTATTTTCTAGAGTAAGTCTCTGTTGGGTTTCAGGGATATCGGCACTACCAGCCATGGAGGGTGGTAGTACTGGCCGAGCGGTACTATCGGCCCCAGGTTGGCAGTAGTACTGGTTTTTCAGCGAGATGTGAATTAAATTTTATTGATTTAGTTGCATATATTTGTGGACAGTGCTATGTGATGTGTTCCTTTTCTTTGTGATTGCAGGACTTTCGGGGCTAGGTCATGGTGAGGCGAAGACGAGACCAGGACTATGCTAGAAGAGCTGAGGTCCAGAATGGTCAAGGGACACGGGAACATGATTGAGGTCAGGAAGTGGTTGTAAGCCAAGAAGACAAGGAACCAGAGCGTGATACACTGGTGATGGACATGGCGGGCAACGACATGGATCGGGACTAGACTTAGGGAGAATTTGAGGTTTAAAACGGTCAAGGAAGCCGATACCGCTATGGTGAAGCGAAAAAGGACACGTGGAGGTCAAGTGACTTGGGCTCGTTTGCAAGCGAGGACGGTTCGGGGGAGATCGGATGTGTGAGATGCTTGGCGGCAAGTCAATGGGGCCACGTGGAAAGCGCAAAGTATGGCGATGCTTCGAGGAGAAAGAAGACTGGTTATTGGGGCAAATTGGTAATTTGTTCAATGCCGACGGTCGAGGCGGTTTGGAAAACTGTGGTGGCCTAAGTGGTTTAGATCACACCAAAGTGGTGTTTGACACAAATTCGGGCTCGAGCGGATTTGGCGTCAATGTAATGGTCGCTTTGATAAGCGTGCTTGTGTAAGTGTAAAACCCGTTAAGAGTGTTGGGCTTCGAGTTAGCCCATGTAAATATGGATGGTATCCACTTGTGGTGTCCAGGTTTAGGGATAGGATTGCCTCTACTATATAAGTAGATGTAGTGAGAGGAGATACTTAACCTTAAACTTAGTCACTAGGAGTGTTAGGGTTTCCCACAAGATTTTGGTATTCTTGTGTGGGTGTGTGTGAGTGCTCCTTGGGAGCTTTGCCCTTAGGTGAGAGGATTTATAATCCACCCTCATGTTGTGAAATAAAGATCAAATTCGTGCTCAAATTTTGATCTTCTTCTTGCTTTACTTTTGATCTTTTCTTGTGGTTTCTTTCTTCCTTATCTTGTGCTGCTAAAGATGAACGATTGATAGATGTATCTTCTGTAAATCATCTCCCAATCATCTAGACAAGCCTCTTCTTGATCATCCAAGTTTCTTCAAGAAACCGATTCTTGGGTTGAGAAGGAAGATTTTGAGGTAGATCTTAATCTTCGCCATTTGGGAGCAATTTATCTAGTGTTCTTGCTTGCTGGGACATATGGGAGGCCATCTAAGATCATCTCACGAGCAAGCTCATGATGAAGTTTTGGTTTTTAACCCGATTTTAGTGCAATCTTCGGTATTTTTGAAAAAAGTCAGAACTTTGACGTTAATCTTTGCGATTGAAGGTTGAAATAGGTTCCTGACATCCTTAGAAAAGTGCATACAAAGTATCACAGAGTTAGAATCAGCCGATCAAAAGATTCATCGATTTTGTTTTTGAGATCATGCTAATTTTTACCGTTCATATGCCTGATTTTACTGTTCATAGCGGTAGTACCGCCCATGTAGGGGCGGTAGTGCCGGCCTCGGGCTAAAATCTCTGAAAATTGATTTTTTTTTTCTGCTTTCACTTGATATCTTGAGGCTTTGGCTTGATTTCTTTAAGGATAAAATTTAATTTGTGATTATTCAACCCTCTCACATCGACATTTCCGGTCCTTCGCTATGATACGCTCTTTTGTACAGTTAAAAGCTGCAAACTAGTTTTGTTGAATTTACCTCTCCATGTGATGTTAAAATTTAACTTACAGACAGTACAAGCACAGATGTACTCTATACTAATTTCATGTGCATGCTTAGTTGCTAACATCACTACGAGCAAATATAATCCTTTCATATACCAACTGACCACAATATAATCATGAGATGCAACCAACTTCCTAAGCATACACGTTATTACATTCATACCACGGAAACAGAGCCAAGACAGATAGAGCAAAGACCACTGACGTTGGTGGCATGCATGAGACGTCTCCAATGAAGATTCATATACTTCCGTATATAAATACCGGAGTTTTTCCGGCTCCTCCACGCGCCACGTCATGTTTTGGGCCACGTAGCCGCTCGCCCGGATGCCGCGTCGCCCGCACGAGCAGTGAAACGGTCTGCCGTTCGTATGGCGCGCGATTCGTTGAGCCACGTCGCCACGTTGCTAATCCGGTTGTTAGGCTTAAGTAAATTCTCTGCGTTAGTGTACGCGTGGAGCTGCGTAGCGAGGTGGTAAAGCACGTCTCTCGCGTCGCCCAGGTCGAGGGTTCGAGCCTCGGTTCCGCGCGCGCGCGCTCGCTGGGGAATTTTCTCGGACCGACACGTGGCTAGCTCGCGCATGCGCGTTTGGGCGACGTGTGGCCTTCTTTTTGCGAAAAAGACCCTGAATGTTTCTGGAATTACGTATTAGTCCATTCTTTTTATATGGAGGACCCTGGAACTGCTTAAATATGTCCGGAATTACATCTAGATAGGGTTTTTTTACGAAAAGGCCCTCCAAACTTTTTATATTTTTCTTCGATTCTTTTCTTCGGTCAGAAAATTACTTTAGGTACCTCGAAAATTACATATAAGTAGGGTTTTTTTACGTGAACACCCTCCAAAATTCTTAGATTTCTCATGCGATCCTTTTCTTCGTCCGCCTGCATGGCGCGGCGTGGCGCCGCGCATACGTGCCTAGTCTTCTACTAAAAGGTGGAATATGTAAACTAATTCCATGTACAGGTTAAAAAAACTATTTCCGTGTGGTTTACTTTTGCTAATATTTGATGAAATCCTCACCTTAGGTTGGAGCATGACAGTGACAGCAAACCAAGAAAGGGAATAAGATAGCATTTTCCCAGCTAATAATATGTACAATTTATATATAAATTAAATATAACTAAATATATGGGTTCCACGTCAGGGTTGAATTTGTCAACTAATAAAAATAACATATGCAATTATGCAACCATAGATATTATATCAGCTGCTTCTTTTCTTATCTCTCTCGTCTCGCAAAATAACAATATCACCATATGAAATTAAATGACTAAATATTAGAAACAGAGCTTTCGCACTGCTTCATTGCTTAGCTCTTCGGTTAGCATTTAACTAAGACTGAATGTTTACAGTGGTATATGAATATTTGGGACAAAAATAAGTATTGACCGAACAGGTATAGACGTATAGCCATTTGTTTTTTCATTTTCGGTCGAGGGATGTTAGTGATAGCATTAGGGTTCAACTAAAACATGAACATCATCAACTAGCCTAAATCATGATCACCAAATCGTAATGCGGAAATAAATATTAGAAGAACTCACTGACCCGGTGAGGAAGAAATAGCCATTAGGGACTTTGGGTCGGCGTTCTTGGCGTCGGTGAAGAAGCACCGTGAACCTCACGGTGGTGGTGATGGTCTTCGCTAGCTTCAGCGCGAACCTTTTGATCGGATGGGGTGTTAGGAGAGTCAAAATCGAGATCAATTGTGATGATTCGAGTTCCGGCTTCTCCTTCCTTTTATTGTCGCGCTAGCTAACGGGACCGATACCAAAAACGTTGATGCTCCAGATCAAGGCGCTAGAAAGTGGGCCACAAACCCAAAAACTTCGGTCATGTTTGTTAGCCGAAGATCATAACCAATATTCTCCCACTTGATCGTAAAGCTAACATCATAAGTCCACACTTAACAGAACAATACACCAAGATAAAGTATTACAACGGTTAATTTAAGCACCACTGCAACCCCAGTATCTATAGTGCATCATTCTATCTCGATAGGATAATTACTTATTCTTAACGGGAGTTAGTTTTATATTTATGGTCCTCATTTCCAGAATCAGAGGCTCTCCAATAAACCCATGTTGGCAATATGCTCTCGAAAGAGATTGGGTGGTAAGCTTTTAGTTAGTGGATTCGCAAGCATAGACTTAGTACTTATATACTTAACATCAATAGTCTGATCCTGGATTCTATCTTTCACAACATGATACTTAATGTCAATGTGTTTGGCAGCACCACTTGACTTGTTGTTACTAGAAAAGAACACTGCGGCTTTGTTATCGCAGTACAACTTAAGTGGTCTAGAAATGCTGTCAACCACCTTTAGGTCCGGGATAAAATTCTTTAGCCATACCGTCTGTCCTGTAGCTTTATAACATGCTACAAATTCAGCTTGCATCGTTGAAGATGCCGTAAGTGTTTGTTTGGAGCTTTTCCATGAAATAGCTCCTCCTGCAAGGGTGAAGATATATCCTGATGTCGACCTTTTACTATCAACACACCCGGCAAAATCAGCATCTGAATAACCAATGACTTCAAAGTTTTCAGACTTCTTATATATGAGCATGTAATCTTTAGTGCCTTGAAGGTAACGTAAGACTTTCTTCTGACCTTCCGATGGTCGATCCTGGTTCGTTGATATCGCCAAGCATCCCGGTAACAAATGCCAAATCAGGGCGAGTGCGTATTTGAGCGTACATAATGCTTCCGACAGCTGAAGCATAAAGAATCGACTTCATCTGATTAGATTCTAATTGATTCCTTGGACATTGAAATAGTCCAAATTTATCGCCCTTAACAATAGGAGCAGGCGTGGCAGAGCAGTTATGCATATTATATCTCTTAAGTACTCTGTAAATGTATGCCTTTTGGGATAAGCCTAATATCCCTTTGGACCTATCTCGGTGAATCTCAATGCCCAAAACGTAAGAGGCATCACCAAGATCCTTCATGTCAAAATTAGCGGAGAGAAATCTTTTGGTCTCAAACAGCATATCCTTATCGCTGGTAGCCAATAAGATATCATCCACATAAAGAACCAAAATAGTAAATTTACCATCTTTAGACTTAAAATATATACAATTATCCACTTTATTTTCCTTAAATCCGAATTTCCTTATTATATTATCGAATTTAAGGTACCATTGTCTGGACGTCTGCTTCAGTCCATAAATTGATTTCTTGAGACGACATCCCATATGCTCCATGCCTTTAATGACAAAACCCTCGGGTTGTGCCATGTAGACATCCTCTTGCAGATCACCATTAAGGAATGCCGTTTTGACGTCCATTTGATGTAGCTCCACAAGTGCCATGACAATTCTTAGAGTCTTTTTTAGAGACGGGAGAGAAAGTATCAACATAATCAATCCCTTCTCTTTGAGTAAACCCTTTAGCCACAAGCCTTGCCTTGAACCTTTCGACATTCCCCTTAGAGTCATGCTTAGTTTTGTAGACCCACTTACGACCTACCTTTTAACTCCTTGAGGATTTCTACTAAGTCCCAAACGTCATTCAGGCTCATAGATTTCATTTCATCTTTCATGGCGTCAAGCCATTCAGATGAATTCTTACTCATCATGGCCTCTTTAAATGAAATGGGGTCATCCACCTTCCCAATATCATGCACGTCTTCATTCATGTACACGACATAGTCATTTGGGATGGCGTATCTTCTTTCCCGTTGTGACCTTCTTAAGGGTTCATTAGGGATCACAGCCGGTTCCTGAGGTTCATTATCAGGCGCTGCATTGTGTCCTTCATTATCGATTCTTGCATTATGTCACGAGCCTTGATGTTAGTTTGGGACTTTCAATTGGAGATGCATTAATTTGAGGTGCGGGAATATGACCTCTCGGATTATCGGTAGAGGTACATAAACCCGATTTTCCTCAAGATCTATTTTCCTCCCCTCAGAACTCCCACTGATTTCATCATTCTCAAGAAACACAGCATGCCTGGTTTCAACAAATTTAGTAGTCCGATTAGGACAATAAAAATGGTACCCCTTTGACCTTTCTGGGTACCCAATAAAATGGCAACTTACTGTCTAATTTTCCAATATGTGGGTTAAACAGTTTGGCTTCAGCTGCACATCCCCACACACGTAAATAATTTTAACTTGGTTTTCTCCCAGCCCATAATTCATAAGGCGTCGATGACACTGATTTACTGGGAACCCGGTTTAATATGTGTGCGGCTGTCTTTAAGGCCTCCATCCATAATTTTAGTGGTAAATTGGAGTGAGACAGCATACTTCGCACCATATCCATAGGTGTACGGTTACGCCTTTCAGCTACTCCATTCTGTTGAGGTTCACCAGGCATAGAATATTGAGCTACTATTCCATTTTCTTCAAGATACTTAGCGAAAGGGCCAGGAATTTGACCATAAGGTGCATGTTTTCCATAATACTCTCCTCCCCTGTCTGATCTCACTATTTTAATTTTTGAGTTATGCTGATTTTCAACCACAGCCTTAAATATCTTAAATTTATTTAGTGATTCAGACCGTTCCTTAATAGGGTAAATATAACCATACCGTGAAAAATCATCAGTAAAGGTTATAAAGGAATCATAACCATCTACTGACATAATAGGGAAGGGACCACAAATGTCAGTATGAATTATTTCTAAGGGACATGAGCTGTGTGTTGCTCCTTTCTTAATTTGTTTAACGTATTTTCCTTTAATGCAATCAATACAAGCGTCAGAATCAGAAAAATCCAATGGGTGGAGTATCTCTTCCTTAATGAGACGCTCCATTCTCCCCTTCGAAATATGGCCCAAACGACAGTGCCATAGTTTCGACGAGGCCTCATTACGCTTGTGTTTAATAGGAGCATCACACACATTTAGCAATAAAGGAGACTGTTGAATAGACAGCATATAAAGCATGTCGTGCTTGGTAGCAAGACCAACATTATTACATTCAAATTGAATCAAACATTTATTGTCTCCAATAACACAATAATAACCATCATTGTCTAACAGGGAAACAGAAATTAAATTCCTCCTCATGGAGGGAACATAAAGGACATCCTTTAGGAGGAGGGTGAAGCCGCTCCCTAAAACTAATGGAAGCGTCCCAATAGCCTTAACTTCAGCCTCCTGTCCATTGGCGGCTCTAAGCCTTCGGTCCCCTCTTATGGTCCTTAACAAACTGAATCCCTGCATCGAATTAGTAACATGCACAGTGGCTCCAGAATCAATCCACCAAGAATAATGTGAAAAATCTGTATAAAGTGATTCATCAACAAAAGTATCTATACCCCTTTATAACGCACCTAAGCAATTTTTCCTACGTCCACCCTAAATAATGCACCTCATTAGAGATGGCCTAATGTTCGTGCACCCAGCAAAACGTCCCGAAACTTGCATTCATCAAAATGAACGTCTCAGATCTTTCCTCAGTTTTACTCACCCACATCCGATGGCCATTATTTAGTGTGTCTAATCATCCCTGTGGCCCACAACAGACCTCCCCCACCTACATATTTGGAAGGAGAGCGAATCAAACAAAGAAATAAATAAGGAGGATCCGCATGCAAGGAAACCAGACTTGAATTTTTCTTGGCCAAAATTATACGTACTACATATTTGGAAGGAGGTGAATCAAACAAGGAAATAAGCAGGAGGATCCGCATGCAAGGAAACAAGACTTGAATTTTTATTGTCACGGCATTGTGATCGTACTTTTTCCGAATATGACCCTTCTCGAGACTTTTTACGGATCTAGCCCCATAGAGCCTAATTTGGTATGCACGAGAGCGCTGAATTTTTGTTTTTATTTTTATCTAAGGAACCAACGGCTGTGAGAGTCTTGCTTAATTTTTTAAAAATTCTCGCGGAACCAGTGGCCGTGAAAGCAATCATTTAATTTTTATCTTTTTACCTTGCGGATCCGGTGGTGGCGAGCGATTTATTTTCCATATTTTTCCGAAATCATCCTCGTGGCCTACAATGCACCTTCCTCACCTCCGGCATCAACAAGGAAAAGGAAACAAGCGTCTTGGAATCAAGGAAAAGGAAACAATCGTCTGAAAAGGAAAGGACCATACATTACGTCTTTGGGAAAAGAAAAGGAGATGAGGCAAGCGACCAGGAGAATCTGGTCTGCAATGGCTCCACTGGCCGCCATCGGTGGCTTTGCCGACGCGGCGAGGTTCTTTGGTCACGACCTCATGGCCGTGTGCCTCGGCAAATTTATAATTTAATTTTTTTTAAAAATAATTTTATTAAGTACAAAATAATCAAAAGTTTTTTTTGAGAATTTTTCTATAATTTTTTAACCTAATGTGCTATCTTTTCAAAAATCCTTCTATATTTTAAAAAAATGAAGGCAACTCACCTGTAGCTTCTTCTAGCTGCTGCACTGCAGAAGCTTCTTCTCTTCCCTCCTCCATTAAAGCAAGAAAAAAGCTCCAAAGCTCCATCAATCCCGCACCAAATCTCCTCTTTCCATCTATGGTGTTAATTCCCTAAATTTCGTGCTCTATTGCCAAAATTTCCTCCCAATCTGATTTGATCCCAAATTATGGTTTTCATAAATACGCTTGTTTCGGGGCTATAAAAGCTGGCGAGCTCTCCTCCACCCCATCGCATTGCGTAAATCCCCAAGTGCTCCCTCTTGTAAAGATCGCCGGATTTTGGAGGTAACCCAAACCATCACCGTCATCTTTCCGTGAAATTCACGCAACCGTGACTCCTCCCCAGCAGCGCCGGTTTGGCGATCTCGCCGCACTGATGTCGTCCACCACTGCGGCCGGCCGCCACCTGGCCTTCCCTCCCCTTGCGCTGCCAAGCCAGAGAACACGCTATGCTCTCTGTGGAAGCCGCAAAAATAATCTAAAATCGAAAATTCTTTTTCTTTCTCTTTCTTGATTTAAAATCTTTTGGGAGCCCGTTTTCGCCCATTCGACCTCCATTTAGTTCCGTTTTTCTTTCTAAATTCATTTAAAATTCTAAATTTCCCTTTTATTGTTAAGTGTTGTATTCATACTTATCTTCGTATTTAATTGATAAGCGGGTGTACTGCCGTCGTAGCGTTAGCACAGGCACTATACTAGTAATTGTATCGTTACCCTTCTTGGCGAGCCACTCACTAAGCCGCGACTCATACGCACATGTCCTTCCTTTTCTGTGTTTACAGGTGATGGCAGTGGGAGATTTCACCCCTTTAGGCGCGGATTTGCTTGTTTCCGCCTTAGGATTGGGGGAGAAATGCAGCTTCTTCTTGGCCTTATGATCCCCATGAGAGTGCTTTCTTTTGCCATTTCCATTATTGATCATAAAAGCCTGATCCCTTTCTTCAGTCTTAATCCTTTCCTCCTCCTGGACTAGTTGAGCAATGAGCTCACTCATGGACCACTTCTCCTTCTGTGTATTGTAATTTATCTTAAATGGAGTGTACGCAGAAGGTAGAGATGTCATTATGAAGTGAACCAGAAAACCATCAGAATCGCCATGTCAAGTCCTTTAAGCTTAGCCGCCATGTCATTCATTATCATGACGTGCTCCCTTATGCTGCAAGAGCCATCAAATTTAGTGGTGAGGATCTTCATGATAAGAGTACTTGCATAATCCTTTGAGGAGCCCTTAAATTGCTCCTCAATAGCAGCCAAGTAGCTCTTAGCCTTATCAGATTCGGGGATTGCTCCCCTAATCCCCACCGAGATGGTGCTCTTCATAATCATAAGTGACATGCAATTAGACCGCTCCCATCGCTCACAGTTAATATCATAAGTTTTCTTTAATTCAGCATAATTTTCCTCAGTTGAGGAAGGAGCGATAGGAGCAGGGTGACATAAAGCATAATCAAGCTCGAGAACGCCAAGGGCGATCTCGAGCTTTTCCTTCAGTAGGAAAGTTATTTCACATCAATTGCTCAATACCGCTGATGTAATTTGCAACATTAGAGGCATTGGCCGCTGAGAAAATATAACATAATTCATGTTAGGAAACATATTATTTTATGCATGAAATTAACCCTACGTTGGTCTGATTAATAACATGCTAGTGGCAAGAAAAATTAAAGCTTCCAATTCGCATCACCGTTGGGCAGAAACGAAAAGGAACTAAATTATTTTATGGGTGACACATGTTCATAAACAACGTTGGTTAGTAAATGAATATGGTCATGACATTATCCCATTTTCATCATTAAACAATTAATCTCTAAGAAAAACTTCCAGTTGGTTCCATTTCAATTAGAGATAAATAATCATCATGTAAGAATTAATTGTCACATTAAATAATTAGCCAAGAAAATAACCATGAAATTAATCATAACATTTATGCCCAAGAAAAATAATCATAAAATTGATCATAATATAAATACTCAGGAAATAAATATTTAAACAATACTTAATTGCCGAATTTAAATAAGACAAAATAACAGGAGCTAAATGCCAGAAAAAAACGGCCCAAAGGCATGCGGCCAATGAGCCGCCGCGATTTCAAAGAACGCATATGACCTCTCTCCATGACCAACGCGCCGGCGTGGCCGCGCGCCGACGCGAGGCGTCGGCCGTCTTGAGACGAGGCGGTGACATGGCGCCAGCGCGAGGCGAGCGGCGATCGCGGCGACGCGAGGCGCCAAAGACACGCGCTGAGAGAGGCGGCGTCGGCCGTTGATCCGAAATGGACGGCCGAGATCCCGCACAAGCTGGAACAAAAGGCGATGCGGGCGAGGAAAAAACCCTAACCCTAACCCATCTCCTTCTCTCGAAAACTCCGCACGCGATCGCGAGCGGCGAGGCGGCGGCGGCGACAAGCAAGAGGATCCGCGATGTGTGCGACGACGCGCACACGCCTGGCGGTCGATGCCGAGAGCGGCGGCGGCGATAAGATCTACAAGCCGGACGCAGCGCGCGGCTAAGGCCCACGACGGCGAACGGAGCGCTGCTGCATGAGTCGCCGACGGCGACAAAGCACCGCCGGGGGCGGCGGCGACGACGAGCGAACAAGAAGCCCTCGAAACCCCCTCTTAGGTCTTTAGATTTTGCTTGATTTGGGGGCAGAAAGGGATTAGGGTTCTGAATTTGGGCATTTTAGGTTCGGATCTGCGCTTTTCCCCTTCTTCTCAAAGCTTAACCGAGCCAAAACCGACAAGAACAAGAACCAAAACCGGGTTTAAAGGATCAAGATTAGGCTAGGGTGCTCTGATACCAACTGATAGCATTAGGGTTCAACTAAAACATGAACATCATCAACTAGCCTAAATCATGATCACCAAATCGTAATCCGGAAATAAATATTAGAAGAACTCACTGACCCAGTGAGGAAGAAATAGACATTAGGGACTTTGGGTCGGCATTCTTGGCGTCGGTGAAGAAGCACCGTGAACCTCACGGTGGTGGTGATGGTCTTCGCTAGCTTCAGCGCGAACCTTTTGATCGGATGGGGTGTTAGGAGAGTTAAAATCGAGATCAATTGTGATGATTCGAGTTGCGGCTTCTCCTTCCTTTTATTGTCGCGCTAGCTAACGGGACCGATACCAAAAATGTTAGTGCGCTCCCGATCAAGACGCTAGAAAGTGGGCCACAAACCCAAAAACTTCGGTCATGTTTGTTAGCCGAAGATCATAACCAACAGTTAGTTATTCCGTACCCTATGCCTACAGGATAACACTATCTATCCCGAAACCATCACACGAAATAGAAGATATGGGTTCGATGTTGAGAATCAAGAGACCCAAGGATTTTCATAAAAACAAACAATGTACAGGCATCATACGGAAATGAATATCCATTATCGGTTACCTTTAAGTTCTAATGATCAAAAGTTGGATGTTATGAACCTGTTTGCATTAAACAAGGCTAAATTACTCGCCAATCCAGGCTGTTCAATTGGGAACTGATTTTTCTGCATCTTATTTTGCCAGTTCAATTTGTTTCAGTAATTAAACCTAATATTCATAGCGTTTCAGGAAAGAGTTTTCATTTCTAAAAATCAAAGCATTTAGTCACTTGTAATTAGCCTAAAATCACATGGAAGATGAAATTCCTCAAAGAGAATTTTTGCATTAATGAAGGTTTCTAAAAATCAAAGCATATAGTCACTTGTAATTAGCCTAAAAGCACATGAAAGATGAAATTCCTCAAAGAGAATTTTTGCATTATCGGTTACCTTTAAGTTCTAATGATCAAAAGTTGGATGTTATGAACCTGTTTGCATTCAACAAGGTTAATTATTCGTTAACCTAAAAGCACATGAAAGATGAAATCCCTCAGAGATTTTTTGCATTAATGAAGGACAGCGACAGGAACTACATAAATAATCAGGATAGTGCTCATTCCAAGTGTCAGTAATTGAAAATATCGAAGGAGCATAATGAATATGGGTAGGAAAATAAAACACAGATAGACAGGAGAGTAAGATACACATACTTCATTCATATGCTTATAGACAGATGATATTCAAGAAGCAGTTACTTGCATGTAGTGTCTGGACTACCAGAAATAATAAAGTTTCCCAAGGAATTGATCCTACGTTGGGCAACTGCACTGGCAGAGAGCCTTCAATTTGTTTTCCATGGTTATCCATAGGGCAAAGAAGAAATATTTTCTTTCTATTAGTGACTGGCTAGATAGCTTGGCTTGATTTCTATCTTTTCGTTGTAAAAATTTGTAACTTTTATGGAAAGTTTGGTTTCGTAGACCAAAAGATCACCACTTTTGGAATATACCGTTGAAAGATCACGCTGTTAAGGTTTCTGCTATTCCGTCCACTTTTGCTTCCCCGATGTCAAATTTTCCAATCGTGCCCTCATCTTTTCTATTTGCTTTCACGTCTCTTGTTCCCCATTGAACCGAATGCCATGGACGGACTTGTTGCAGAGCTAGGAACGAACATTCAGATGGAGTCAAATGCATCGGCAAGCCATGGATCAGAGACGAGATGGCTGCGGAGAGCTGCAGGTGCATCCTTGTGGGTGGTGGGTGGGTGGTGCTCCAACCCGAGGCAGTTATCGAGGGCGAGTATGACGGCGGGGAGCTCTGCGGAAAAGCAGAGGTAGCCGGTGCGGAAGGTGGACCAGAAGTCCAGAAGCGGGACATGGATGAGGCCGAAGGGGACATGGATGTGCCCCAGCGTGCTCCTCCTCGCCGGAGACCGCGTCAGATTGGATAGAAAAGGATTCAAATGGTGACCTTCTCGATCTACGAGGCAGCGGTGCCCGGGCACAAATCCGATGCATGGCCTCGAAGATATGGCTGCGGTGGCCAGCAACGAGCTGTCGAGTGGCAGCCAACACTGAACTGCGGCGGCATATTGCCTACGATGTTGTGGTCGCGCCAATGGCGGCGGCGCCGCCGCCGTTGTTCATGAAGCTTTAGGTTATGCAGGATATAATGTCGAATATTCGCAGGAAAGAAGAGGCGTGGTTCGTGACGTTAGCTACTGCCAATTGCCGACCTCGGCTAGAGAGGAAGAAGGCGGAGAATTTTTTTTTTATTTAATATTTATTTTTAATGTTTTTTTCAAAACTAAGCGTCGGAGTGAAAACATTGCAAAATTATATGCCCGTCGTCCGTGTATGGGGCGATTGGTGCCCTTCCTCACGGCGAACTAACGACCACATGAGGGCAGAATCGGAATTTGGCAGCTATCGCTCCCTACATGGGCGATCGCCCCATGTAGGGGCGACCAGGGCCTTTAAAGTCAGCTCCTCCATTCGGCCGAGCGCATGCAGAGAAAGAAGAAAGAAGAGAAGAAAGGAAGAAAGAAAGAAAGAAAGAAGAGAAAAAATAAAGAAAAAAAAGGTAAATTTCAGATTTTTTTTGTAGAGTTATCTTTAGGAATTTTTTTAGAGATAATTGTAGGGATTTTTTTATAGGTTGCGTAGTTAAAGTATCATTTAATATTTAGGAATTTGTTGTAGTATTTAGAAATTTTAGGATTGTGTAATGTTTAGAAATTTTAGAATTGTATAGTTCTCGTGAAATTTAATGTAGCAGTTAATATTCAGAAATTTAATATAGTATGTAGTATCTAGTATTTAGAAATTTAATGTAGTATTTCAGTATATGCAAATTTAATGTAGTATTTTGTATGTGGAAATTTAGTTCAGTAGAAACTATATGCAATATTTAGAAATTTAATTTATTAGGGTTGTGTATTACTAATTTTATTATGTAAATAATGTATTAGGCAATGTAAATAATTTTGTAGTACGATCAATGTACGTTTTGTAGATTGTATTTTATAGTAATATTTTTCCGTCGGACGTTGCAGTATGTCGGAGAAATTGTATTTCCAAATATTTTATGGAGATAGGGAGATAGCACAGGGGGCGGATGGGGTGGATTTATCATCATTTTCAAAAGTAAATGCAGGGCATAGGCGGGCCGAGCGATAGGACATCTGAGGGTTTGTTGGAGTGGATGTCTCGGATGTTCGGTTTGGATGCCCATCTTGTTGATTGCGCGCTCGAGCGAGAGTGAGCGTGCGCAAGATTGTTTTACGGAGAGTTGATTCATATTAACTCGACATCAACATGGAGGAGTTATGTTGGTTTCTTTGTAGAGCGGGTTAGCCGCTCATGTTGTTGGTCTGATGCTACCCGGTAGCTCCATCGGTGTCGCAAGTTCGTGATGTCGGGGCGGACATTACGGGCGAGGGGACGTCAAATGTGGAAGGACGCGAAGAGAAAGGTGGCGAGGGGGCCGGAGACCAGGAGCACGAGACTGGCGGTGGCGAAGGGATCGGTGGGGCGAGAGAAGCAGATGGTGGAGCGCGCGGTGGCGAGCGAGGGAGGAGGTGGAGTTTATGGTTCACCTGATGGAAGAGGAGGATCGTGCGGATGAGGAAGTCTCCGATAGTGAGCACTCCGACGAGGAGGACAATGCTCCTGAGGTGCCTATCCCTGGTACGTGGAGCACTCCGACGGGCATACAGGTGACCACCGCCGAGGCCGAGGCAGCTTGGGATCGGGTCCTCGATAGGATGAGGCGGTTGGGTCGCTTGGCCACCTGCCGGGGGTGCGGAGACGTCGGCGGACACAGCACACCACGTCCCCGCGATCCAGCACCTCGCCCTACCCCGCCGGTGCCTCGTGCACCTCCCACGCAGCTACAGTGGGGACAGTGGGCTTGGGAGGCTCCTTCCTCGTCTCACCCTACCCCGTCGATTCCTCGTTACGCTCCCACGCAGCAGCAGTGGGGACAGTGGGCTGCGGAGGCTCCCTTGTCGTCTCGCGCCCCAGCAGGACCCCAGGGTAGTTTCGACGACCTTGCGAACGTCGAGTTTGACCTGGAGGAGTACCTTTCGACCGACTACCTCGCCCCCTCTCAGCTCTCGGGAGTGTCGTCACAGGACACGCCCTCGTCGCCGCCACACTACTCTACGCCTGCGCCGCAGGGCCGGCCTAGGAGGGGCGTCCGTCCGCCGTCGCCACTCACCTACCCCACGGGCCAGATCAGGAAGCGTGGCCGTCATTGACTAGTTGTACAGACGTATTTTTGTAATGCTTTTATGTTCAAGACATATTGTATAAGCTATGCGAGTTAGTAACATAAGAGCCTTATCACTTTAAATTGTGCAGATCCATGTATGTTTTGCCTGCCTATGCCACACGACGTGACAACACACCAACGCCTCGGTGCACCTATCGCCTCTAGTTAGGGCGATCGCTCCATACCGTGGCGATATCGGCCCTTTATAACATTCGTTCTCACGAGCAGTCTCGCAAAGACGGCAGCGAGAGAGAAAGAAAGAATAGAGGAGGGAGGAAAAAAATTCAGGATCAATCGAAAATGCCGAGGCGTGCAAGTGCAAAGGGAAAGGGGAAAGCAAAGGAAGAAGCAAGTGCATGCCCGCGCAATTTAGCGTACCAAGATCTCTTCCTACCTCGTGGAGCTGTAGCACCCATGTGTATGTGCGGAGATCCTTGCAGGCTTGTCCGCTCTTGGGAAATTCCAACTTGGAAGAGGAGGTATTGGAAGTGCCGCAACTACGCCTTCGATCCGCCGGAGAAGAGCTTGAAGGATCGCCGTATGGTAACAATCGTACGGCTTACGTAATATTTGTGAATGAAACTTTGCTAATTTATGTTTCATGCAGTCACCTCCGCCACTGTGTGAATTTGAGCAGTAGTATGATACGGAGATCAACCCCGACGACCAACGACTTATTGACCAAGCCAACCGGCAGAACGAGTTCACGCGGTGGCTTCAAGAACAACGCGATTTTGCACGCGAGGAGGCATGTACGAAAGAAGCGGAGGAGAAGGAGGTCGAGAGCGAGGAAACGAGAGAGGGCGCGGCGTGCCAGAGAGGCCCCGACGGAGGCATGGGCGAATGGGAAGTGGCCTCGAAGCACTCAGTAGACGTCTGGTGTTAACTTTGGTTTTCCTTGTTCGTGGTACTCCTTTCAGTTTTAAGCCGTAATAAAAAGTGCGGCCTACCCTTCAAGTGTATGCTCACTGTCCTCAACTAGCCTTAGAGAGGGAACCGATTCCATTTCCGGAGGGCTCGGATATGTCCTACTGCTCCAGTTATCCCAAATAATGTTATTTTTGTTCATCAAGATAGGTTATAGTATTTTAAGTTCATCACATTTGATTTCATCGAGTTTAACCCTCGTTTGCGAAAGATACAGCCATTTTGATGTTTACCCGATTGCATGTTCGGACAACAATAAAATGGTGCAGCCTAAAGTGACATCTAAATATTTTTACATAATTGTAACCTATGCAAGCCCAAGAATGCAACAAAACTGGTTCTGTCAAATTTTGAGGTCCTTTAGACATTATTCTAACTACTTGAAACATGAATGATATAAAGGGTTTAAACTAGCCATCTTTGATTCAAAATGCAATCATATTTAGATATTTTTGCAGAAATAAAGTGCATAAGGTTGTAGTAACTTATTCTATTTATTTCATGATTTACGGATCAATACACAATGTAATTCCTTCACAATCCATAATTAGAGCCTAGCATTCGCACTGAAATAAAATTATTTTTCTGCAAACAACACATAGATTTTTATTTTAGAATCTAATTCCTCATTCCAAAACTTAAATTTAGAAACAAGTTTCATTTCATTTGGACACTCCTAGCAAAAATTATGGGGTTCATATTAAAAAGGCATAAAATAATTACAAAAAATACTAAATAAAAAAAAATTGGTTGTTGCCCCGCCGTCGCCCGTGCATGGGGCGATAGGAGGCTGGCACCTGCTGTGGCGTTATTTTGGCCGTTGGTGGCCGTTAGAGGTGGCACTGATCGCCCGTACATTGGTCGATCGCCCCATGTACGGGCGACAGGAGCCCAAATTTGCAATTTTCGTGCTCGGACGCCTAGTTTTGAAAAAAAGAATAAAAATAAATGTTAAAGAAAAAAAATCGAAGGCGGAGGAGCTCGACAATGTTGGAACGGAGCCCACACTATTTGGTGGTGACAGATAAGGGAGAAGGAAGGGGACTAGGGGCGAGTATTTAAATTTCGTTTTTGGATAAAATATCATCCAAGATCGGAATTCAAAATTTTGCCAAAATTAAGGTATTTCTGATAAATCTTGTTCAAAATTCAAAAACAAAAATTCAAATCCGGTTCGTTCTCTACCAAAAAACAAAATTTCGTCGAAAAATCCCGAAATTTCGGGCTGAAAAAGTGGGTCAAACAACAACGAAAAATTTTAAATTTTGTTTGGAGGTTCCTGACATATCAGTGATATTCCCATAAAAATTTCAGATGATTATTATTTTTGTGGAATTTTAAAAAATTCAAATATTGCTACTGTCCTAATAAAACACCGAACGGGAAGTATGATCCAAATGAAAAATGGTACAAACCACGTTAGAAAATTTTGAATTTTTTTGTTCATGGTTATGATGCATCACTAATGTTCTCATAAAATTTTGCAGATGATGATCAAGCTTCATGAATTTTTAATAATTCGGACAATGCTACTGTCTTGTTAAAATGCTTACCGGCAAAATTGAACAAAATAAAAAATGGTTCAAACCACGTTAGAAAATTTAAAAAAAAATTGTGAATGATCCTTATATAACATTAATGTTTCTATAAAATGTTTAGATGACGATCATGCTTAAATAATTTTTAAAAATTCTGACAGTGCTACGTCCTAATAAAAGCCTAATGATCAATACATAGATTTGCTTTAGCAATAGAAAAAGATTTAAAAAATTTAAAAAATTTACAGAAGGGTGATAAGAAAATTCTTAAGATCTCATAAAATTTTTGAATCCTGATCGCACTCCAGTGAATTTATAAAATTCTTACAAGGCACAATACTATTTATGTTTTTCTCTTTTTGAGTTTTGAAATATAATATAACAAATGAAGTTCAATGCTTACATAGATTTGATTGATCAAACAAAAAAAGTTGAAATTTTTTGAAAATTTTATAGAATAGTACTGAGGCAATTCTTAATCTCTCATAAAAATTTTAGATCATGATCACACTCGAGAAAATTTATAAAATTCTGACAAGGTTACTATCCCAATTATGTTCATTCAGTTTTTGATTTTTTAAAGATAACAAATGAAGTTAAATTATTTTGAATATTTTTCTGTATGATCCTACACTACTAAATATAGTACCATAAAATTTGCAGATCATTATCAAGCTTGTACAATTTTATAAAAATCTAACAGTGTTTCTGCTAAAATTTTAAAATGTCTCAAAATTTTGGTTTTTCAACAAATTTTCATAGAAGATGACTTTCTTAAGGATTATTGTATCAAATACGTTCAAATCCGGCCCTAAAAGTTTGAAAACCGGCCAAAAATCACGAAATTTCGTCCGAAAGAAACAAAATTTCGTTTTACTATAGCATATTAAAAAAATTCAAATTTTTTTATCTGACCAGTAGTTTGAATTTCGTGGCGACCTGAAATCCGAATTTTCGCCGAATTTCGGTGAAATTTGTATCCCCGGCTAGGGGAGGGTAGTTCAGGGATTCCTAGAAAAGTCCTACTCGCCTGATGCTGAAAATTACTGAAGCACCTAACAGACATGAACGGATGGCAAAAACATAACGGATGGATGGAACAATGAGCGGAATTAAACTGCACCAAGAAGTTCGGTGGTATATTTCTGAGGGAGAATTAATGTTTGCCCGTTTTAGTTGGTGTAATTGATCATTTATCCTATTTATCTCACTGATTGACATATGGCCTCAGAGCCTGCATATCAGTGAGATATTATGGAGTAAATAATTAATGGCATAAGTAAATAAGGACAAATCATCAATTATTCCTATTTCTGAAGTGGTAATCTTTCGGTGTTATACGACCAGCTTTCCCATATATTAATACATATACAATAGGATCCTTTTCTACTGTTTCCATTAAAAAAACAGTAGTTACATGCTCTAATTGTATGTATACCATTTGAGTGTTGTAAACATAAATTACCATCCAGGAATATGAATTCGTTATTAAAATGTCAATGACTACTCTATTCAATATTTTCTCTACTTTAGGCAATATCATCAACTAATAAAAAGTATATATTAGCTTTCATGGACTGTAAAAGAACAGAGTAAAACATATCATTGAGTTATACAACACATTCTGGACAAGAAATGAAAAACATTGTTGGACATGGTCATTTAGTTGGAAGTTATCTTTTTGCTACATAACAGGCAAGCTTCAGTCTTACCTCCTCAAGTTCAATATCTTCCATACCATCATTACTTAACCATGAAGATAAGCAGAGATTAACAACATCCATAGCACTATCCATTGGTGAAAATCCATCAAAATTCATTAGTTGTCCGAACTTAACTATGTTCCGTAGATTAGTAGCGGATGGTTCCTCTGCAAATTTCAGTAGGATGTCTTTCATAGCACTACACCAGATAGGACGAGCCATCTTCAAGAAGCAGCACAAAGTTGTAACAGCAAGCTTAACTGTTCCAATGTCAGACTCATCTTTCCCACCTCTTCCATGGAAATCGGAACCTCCAAGCTTCAAAAGTTCATACTTCTCAGCAAATTCACTAAATCCTGTAGAATTAATTCCATCAATGTTGTTCAAGATTTCATAGCATGACCAAGATATATGATAACAGATAATATTCAGTACATGATTGAGTCATCCACTTGTCATTTATGCATGCAGTACAAGAGACGTACCATCAACTTTTCCATCACTTCTGTAGACCTCCATAGCATTAAGACCAGCACCTTTCAAGGCCCTGATGGTTGCATCTGGATTCTTCAATGCCCATGGGTGAGCTAATGCAGATACACCCCCAGTACGACTAATCAACTGCACCACAGTCTCAGCAAATGGCTCACTTCCTCTGCAGAAAACACACACACCATTATTCGCCAAACATTTTTTTCAACATGAAATGTTCATTGGGATGAAGCATTACTTGCAGTACTTACGTGGCATATGCAGGGCCGTCATCACCAAGGTACTTGTTAAATGCTTGCTTGACATTCTGTACATAACCTGCTTCAACCAAAGCCCTCGCTATATGCAATCGACCAGGTGCCACTCCCTCACCAGCAATTTTAGTTACATGCTCCCACTTTATTGGCACCTTCAACCTATTTAGCTTTGCCAGCATATTGTTTGCGCGTAAGTATCGCCCGTCTCTAATGTTTGATAGCATGCTGTCCAATTCATCAAACCTTGACGGACCACACATACCATAGTATGCAAGAATATGAACAGGCTCACCAGCTCCAGCAACGTCCCTTTTAGACGATGAAATTGAGGGAAAATTATATGAACAGGAAAGGACGAAAGGCAATGCATGCACACTGAACACAAGTGTAGTGAATTTCTAGACCAAAGATATCGCTAATAGCAATCACTCATAGCAGATCAGAGAATATATTCTGTAATCAACTGTCAAGTCTATAGGTCACATGAAAGGAGAAAAATGTTCCTAAGAGCATCCTTTAAAAGGTGATCAAATTTGATCTTCAGTTCTTCACAAAGAACAATGCTAAGAATCAGCATTCTGTCCAATTTAAAGCAGTAAATTGTTGCTAATATCAATTGATTTAACTCATATATTTCACTTCAAATGAGGCTTTCTTACAAGAAGTACACCTGCTGGTTTAGTAGATATATCAACTTTGGTGTACAGGCTGTAGGTTTGGCTTTACTGACTGACATGTAAACACTAACAGAACCCTCCAGTATAGAATCAAGGTAGCTTCACGATCGGGCAAATAAGAGGCGCTAATATATTATTTACTACAACTTCCTTACAGGAAAGGTGCGACAATACAGTCTTGTTCACTGCCATCAACAGCAGTGGTACAAGAATGAAGAATCTTTGTATGAAACATCTTATTTGTAGTATGACTTCTGAAATGTTGTTTACAATAGCCATTTCATTAGAAAGGAAGCATTATGGATCATGAAAAGAAGGCCAGACAACCTGCACAACCACAGATCTAACTAATGAGGGTATGCATCTGATGATTGATGTACTAAATTGCATTGGATTGCTAATTTCCATTCTAAACATGACAGGAATGGTCTTTGCGGGCAAAGCAACAAGGCTCTTACCTTGGAGAATATAGTGCACTGATTTCAACACCAGGAATTACTCTTATGCCAAACTTGTGAGCTGCTGACACAGCTTCCGGTATACCAGCCATGGTATCATGATCTGTCAGGGCAAGAACCTTCACCTGTCCTACCGACATAAATAATTTAGTCATTCTTATTTTCATAATTCAAAGTTGTGACATGCACCCGATAAGAACATTATAACCGGCATGCAGCCGCAACAGTAACTTTGGGGAAATAAGATATAACATACATGGAATAATTCATGAGAAAAAAATACTGCACTTAAACAAATTGCTTTATCTGACAGAAAAAAAGAGGAGCTGAACTTGGCAACGCACTCAGAAGATGACCACTTCATTTACTTTGAACGAACCGATAGTCTGATCATCGGATCAAAGGGGTGTTAATTGTTAAGGCCTTGAACAAAAAAAAACACAACCTTCCTCTGAGATGCTCCAATACAGCATTTCAACTAGTACATCAACAGGTTAAAAAACACAGGCTATGAGGCTACTAGCCAATATCAAACCAATAGGCACATTACCTACTGATACACAGGGCAGGCATAAGGCAATGCTTGGATAATTCTGGGAGAGCCCATACAGCACAGCACAAAACCGCTAAGAGTTACCACTTACCAGACCTCACGAGCATTTCCTCAAACACCTAGCGGTCAACCGGAAGCGAGGCCAGAGCGGACTTACCCCGTTACGGTGGGCGCGCTCGACGAGCGCGGAGGGGGACATGAACCCGTCGCTGTGGTTGGAGTGGGAGTGGAGCTCAAACAGCACGTTGCCTCCGCCTCCGCCGCCGCCGCCGAAGGCCATGCGCGCGGCCTGTGGCGGCAGGAATTCGTCCCCGGCATCGGCCGCCGAGGGTTCCGGAGGCGGCGCGGAGGCCGCGGGTTGCGCCCAGGCCTGGACGTAGTCGAGGGCCAGGGCCTGGTCGGCGCTGGTCTTGGGCTTCTTCTTGCTCCTGCTCGGCTTCGCCTTCTTCTTGCTTCCCATGTCGGGTTTTGGGATAGATCAGCGGCGCCGTTGCCTGGCGGCTTCGCTCGCTGTTGTTTCGGTCAGAGAGGGAGTTGGGGAGAGCTCGCCCGGCTGCCGCTTCCCAGCTTTGCAAATATGGATGCAATTTCATCAGCTGTGGATTTTAAAGTTCGAATTTATTGAATTCAGTATATCTGAACTAGTGTTTTTTGTCTTCATTCTTCAAATTTAAAATTTAATGTGTAGTAATAAGCGAAAGTACACAAGTTTAATCACACATCGACCGTATAAAGCTTACTGCATCTTCCATCTACTATATATTGCACAGATCACATTATCTATACCCCTTTATAATGTACTTAAGCAATTTTTTCTACGTCCATCCTAAATAATACACCTCATTAGAAATGGCCCAATGTTCGTGCACCTAACAAAACGTCCCCAGAAACTTGCATTCATCAAAATGAACGTATCAGATCTTTCCTCAGTTTTACTCACCCACATCCGATGACCATTATTTAGTGTGTCTAATCATCCCTGTGGCTCACAATAGACCTCATCCACCTACATATTTGGAAAGAGAGCGAATCAAACAAGGAAATAAATAAGGAGGATCTGCATGCAAGGAAACCAAATTTGAATTTTTTACTGGCCAAAATTGTACGTAATATATATTTGGAAGGAGGGTGAATAAAAAAGGAAATAAACAGGGAGGATCCACATGCAAGGAAACAAGAATTGAATTTTTTATTATCCTGGCATTGTGATTGTATTTTTTTTCGAATATGACCCTTCTTGAGACTTTTTTACGGATCTAGCTCCATAGAGCCTAATTTCAGCGCACGGAGAGCGCTGAATTTTTGTTTTATTTTTATCTAAGGAACCAACGTCGTGAGTCTTTGCTTAATTTTTCCAATTTTTCTCTCGGAACCGGGCCGTGAGCCTTTATTTAATTTTTATCTTTCTTTCCTTGCGGATCCAGTGATCGGTAGCTTGATTTATTTTTCATATTTTTCCAAATCATCTATGTGGCCTACAATGGACCTTCCTCACCTCCAGCATCAACAAGGAAAAGGAAACAAACGTCTTGGAATCAAGGAAAAGAAAATAAATGTCTGAAAAGGAAAGGACCATACATTACGTCTTTGGGAAAAGAAAAGCGGGAGATGGGGCAACATGACCGGAGAACGCAGTGTCCAATGGCTCCACAAACCGCCATCGGTGGCTTTTGCCGACACTGGCGAGGTTCTTTGTCACGACCTCGCGACATGCCATGCCTCGACAAATTTATAATTCAATTTTTTTAAAAAATAGTTTTATTAAATACAAAATAATCGAAAGTTTTTTTGAGATTTTTTCTAGAATTTTTTAACCTAATGTGCTATCTTTTCAAAAATCCTTCTATATTTAAAAAAAATGAAGGCAACTCATCTGTAACTTCTTCTAGCTGCAACCCAGATCAGAGAAGCTTCTTCTCTTCCCTCCCTCCATTAAAGCAAGAAAGAAGCTCCAAAGCTCCATCAATCCCGCACTAAATCTCCTCTTTCCATCTATGGTGTTAATTCCCCAAATTTCGTGCTCTATTGCCAAAATTTCCTCTCAATCTGATTTGATCCCAAATTATGGTTTCCATAAATATGCTTGTTTCAGGGCTATAAAAGCCGGCGAGCTCTCCTCCACCGCATCGCATTGCGTAAATCCCCAAATGCTCCCTCTTGTAAAGATCGCCGGATTTAGCTATCACCGTCATCTTTCCCAGCGAAATTCACCGCAACCGTGACTCCTCCTCGCAGCGCGGTGCGTCGACGATCTCGCCGCACTGATGCCGACCCACTGCGATCGGTCGGCCACCCCGCCTTCTCTCCCCTTGCGTTGGCCAAGCCAGAGAGCACGCCTGTGCTCTCTGTGGAAGTATAAAAAAATAATCTAAAATCAGAAAATTCTTTTTTCTTTCTCTTTCTTGATTTAAAATCTTTTGGGAGCCCGTTTTCGCCCATTCGACCTCCATTTAGTTCCGTTTTTCTTTCTAAATTCATTTAAAATTCTAAATTTCTCTTTTATTATTAAGTGTTGTATTCATACTTATCTTCTCATTTAATTGATAAGCGGGTGTACTGCCATCGTAGCGTTAGCACAGGCACTATACTAGTATAGTATACAGTTTTTGAATCAAACTGTGTCAATAGTGTTATGGAAACAAAATAATCATTTTTGGCACGCATCATTTACTAATATTGAGGCAAAATTTACAATAATTATGCAATTGATTAGATTATGTCTATTGTGCATTCCACTCCTTCGGTGTTTTCGTGATCCTAGCACGAAATTACTGCATTATGCAAATTCGTATAAGATTTTTTTACAAAAAAAAAAACTTGAAATGTGTGAGGTTTTTATCAGATGATCTTGTGATGAGAATAAAATTTGAAGATCCACTATCAACAAAATAAAATTCTAGGGACAAAATAGCATATTTTAGGATGAAAACTAGTCTTATATTTTTGCCACGGTGCAAAAAAAGGACTTGCTTCAATTGGATGGTCATGCATCGATCTTTGTTCTCATTTCAGTAGATCCACTCCAGCTGAGAATAATTTTATCGTATTACATCTGCCTCTTGCTATCTAAACAATGCTGCTCAACCATCCTCGTTGCTGATCTAACTCCCAAGTGATTTTTCATGGACCAAACTTGCATTCCCAGCTCACGCCTGGTTATTTCTTCTATTGAATTGAGACATCATCTCAGATATTAATAGCACAAAAGATCTAAACGACTAAACGAACGGGCTAAAAATGCTTTGAAGTAGTCATCTGCTCATCAAAGAGAAACCATTTGTAGGCAATGGCATCCCCCAAAATGGGGGGATCAATGGGTTAAACCAGCTGAACAAGTCTGGACAAACATGAAGCAAGAACACAATTGAGGAACGGAATTGCTAATTTGATGACGTCTTTCATTGTGATAATAGCAGCACCTTCTTGTTACCTCCACTTCCCTTCATCCCTTTTCCTCTCCTATTCCCTGCCCAAACTCAAAATAGCTTTTGTTTTTCAAATTCCCCCACCCAAGTTTTTGAATGAGAAGTGTTTTTTAACCACTTTTAAGAGTTTTTGACTCGAAACTTTTCGAACCAAAAGTTTTTTGAATCGCAAGTTTTCAAACCAATAGTTTTTTAATCGGAAGATTTCAGAGTTGAAATTTTTCGAGTTGAAACTTTCTGATTTGAGAATTTTCGGTTTAAAAAATTTCAAGTTGAAACAATCTATTTGAAATTTTCCGATTTAAATTTTTTTGAGTTGTAACTTTCCGAGGTGAAACTTTCTAATTCGAAACTTTTCGATTTGAAATTTGTCGAATTAAAATTTTTTGTGTTAGAGAGAAAGAAAATGAGGTGGAGAAGAGGAAATGTGGAGTGAATGGAGGTGATCGTACATGGCATCCTAATAAGATGTCTTTAGATTTTTTAGTTGGACTGAACACCAACCAAAGAAGCAGGAAACAACATAAAGAGATCCAATCTAGTCATACCTTTATAAAAGAAGCCTCAAATAATATATACTAGAGATGGAAACGAAACATCAAAATTAAGAGATCCAATCATTGTTTAATGTGTCTAACTCGATGTACAATGAATCTCCCCACCTCCCAAATATCCGAAATTAAGGAAAACGAAACCGTTAGAAAGGAAAAACATATATTACAGCCGTTGCACTATACTAGTCCCTTATAACGACCGTAACTTTAGCCGTTGAATATAGACGTGGGAGGGATGTACTATATTTTCAGGGAATACCGTTTAAAAGTACTCTGCCAATTTTTGGCGCCGTTAAAAAACTATAGCAAATACTGTTTTAAAATACTGTTAACGTTCTGGGACGATCCAGACCTACCGGAACCGATTAACTCGCCGTCGTAGAAATTGCACGTAACCCTATCCGGAAACATCCAGCAACCAAGAAAAGTTGCTATAAATCCGGAGTTTGAAATACACGGCACACTTCCCATCGAAAGATTCGTTTTTTCTTTTCTCATTTTGCCAGTATAATGGCGATGGTGAACTTCAGAGCGGTGTGCTTCTCCGTTGCTATCTTCTCCGTGCTTTTTCACGGCGGCCTCCCGCAGCCGACGAGGGCTCCATGGAGGCGGACAAGATCTCTGCATTGCCGGGCCAGCCCCCGGACGTGAATTTGCAGGAATATTCCAGCTACATCAACGTCGATCAGAGCACGGGGAAGTCGTTCTTCTACTACTTTGTAGAGGCCTCCGCCGATGCTGCTATGCTGTGGCTTAACGGAGGTGATTCTTTTTTCCTGCATACCCTACCTTAGAGCTTTTTTATTTTAGTTTTTGATTCTGGCCTTAAAAGCAGAATTAAAAACAAACAATCTGATTCTCATAATTCAATCTACTCATATACACTAAATACACAATTCACTTTTTATGTTTTTTTATTCTATTTTTTTAGAAAATCAGTTTCTCTACGATCACAATCTAAAATCACTTTTTAGAGAATTGAAAACAAAAAATAAATAGACCCTTAATATCATTATTGTTAGAGAGGATTACTAACAGGACTGAGCACATGAGGATGAGTAAACAAGAGAGATGACCAAGATTACTAAAACAATATGGAAATGCACATCAGCTTATGCGAGCAAGACCAAGATTAGTTACACGGACTCCATTGAATATTGATTAACTAATCGCATGCGCGGCAATGTTATTCTTAAACTGTAGGTTGTAAGCAAGCTAGTAGATGTAGATTAATTCACGCACACATGAGCGCATGAGTGTCTGAGCGGCTTTCTTGCCTGCTCCACCGAGTGAGGTCTGAGCGCCAGTGGGTTGCTGTGCTGGCCCTCCAGTACTCGACGGCTTGCTCCACCGCCCTCCACGGTGAGCAGCTAGGAGTGGATTGCTCCGTCGCTTGGCTTCAGGCCCTCCACACCTCCACCGAGCTTCGTCTCGTTTGCTGCTCCTCTGCATCCACCGAGTCATCGAGCTTGACCCGTTCATGGCTCCATTGAGTTCGAGCTTGCCGGGTGCTCCACTTGATTTCAGATTTGGAGATGGATTACTTGATTTGGAGATGGATTTTCGGATTTGGGATGGATTGCTTGATTTCGGATTTGGGGATTTAAGGATGGATTATTTGATTCAGATCGACTGATCTAATTGATTTGTGAGCTTTGTATTTTGGCCGGCTGGTGATCCGTTGTCTATCGGTATGAGCTTGCTCGGAGAAGGCCGGGCCTACGGCGGCGCAGAGTGCTCCACCGTAGGGAACGCCCCCGATGGGAGCCCGGGCAATTGCCCGCCCTGCCCGGGAGCTGCCTCCACCACTGCATTAAGCTTAACATTAAAAATACAGAGATACCAAGAGATTAAGCTTAACATTAAAAATATAGAGATACCAAGAGTTTAAGAGTAATTTGATGATATGTTAAGGTACATAAAAACACATCTTTTACACGGGTCCGAAGCGCTACTACATCGTCCCAACTGTTCCCAGCACAGAAGTGCTACTACTATTATCTTCTTTTACATAGGGCTCAATTCTCACAACGAAACGAATCCGATATCGACCTACTAGTAATAGCTATCTAACTACTACGTACTCCACGCTACTCTGACGGCCTGAACCCCCCTGATCGTTACATATCCAAAGATGCCTACTGCTACCGTGCTACGTAGTTTTGGTCTAGTTTTGTCTTACAAAGCAGAACGTACGTACTAGATGTGTCAACTCCTGTTAAACTTAACGAGACGCCTACTTCTGCTGTTGCTGCTTCTTCCAGCTCGGGATGCATCTTCCCCTGATCCCTCCCTCCCCCTCCATCTGCTCATCCGTTCTCTCCTCACCGATCGCACCGACTCCAGGCCTCGAGCTCCTGCAGTCGAACCAAAAGTTAGCAGCAATCGACTTGTTTGCAGTTTGCACCATATACACTAGTAGCTAGTTTATCTGCATGCAGTGTTAACAAAACCGAATTTGAAATTCGGTTTGAAATTCGCGGTACGAAAACCGCAAAAACCGCTCGAAAAACTGTTCAAAAACCGTCAAAAATCGAAAGGTTAGTAAATCAAATTTTTCTGAAAAATTCTAAAAAAAATTAGAAAAAACCGCTGCTAACCGGATGTTCGTCACAAAACGGTTTTTGTGATCGGTTTTTGACGAAAAACCGAGCGCATAAATTTTTTCAAAATTTTTAAATTTTTTTTAAATTTTTTTTGAATGGACCAGTTTACCGAACGGTTTTTAATTTCGAACCTCAGTGGTACGCTTGAAAACCGCGGTTTTCGAGCGATTTTCGTCGGTTTTGTGAACCCTGCAGACAGGTGTATACGCATGAGCATAAGATGTATGTGACCAAGGTTCAAAATCTCGCCGAAATTTCGCGATTTCGGTTTCCGGACGCGAACGAGATTTGAAATGCCAACCGAAATTTAAAAAATTTAAATTGCTACAGTAATATTAGAAAATCGAACCCGCCGAGATCTCGCTATTTTTTTTACCGAAATTTGATGTTTGACCACCGAGTTTGACCGGAAATTGATCAATAACCCTTAAAAAAGTCATATTCTATGAAAATTTATTGAAAAACCGATAAAAACTTCAGAAACACTGTCAGATTTTTATAAAATTTGACGTGATTTATCTTAATCTGAAAATTTTATGGTACCATCCTAAGTGTAGAATCATACAGAAAAATTTTCAAAATAATTGAACTTAACTTGTTATCTTTAAAAAATCAAAAACAGAATGAACATAATTGGGACAGTAACATTGTTAGAATTTTATAAATTTTCTCGTGTGTGATCATGATCCAAAATTTTTATGATAGCTTAATAATTGACTCAGTACCATTATATATTTTTTTTAAAAAAATAAACGTTTTTTTTGCTCAATTAAATCTATGTATGTATTGAACTTGACTTGTTATATTTCAAAAATAAAAAACAGAAAGAACATAAATAGTACACTATACTTGTAAGAATTTTATAAATTCACTGGAGTGTGCATCATGATTCAAAAAATTTATGAGATCTAAAGAATTTTCTTATAACCCTTATGCAAAATTTTCAAAAAATTTAAACATTTTTTGGTTACTAAAGCAAATATATGTATTGCTCCTTAGGCTTTTACGAGGATGTACCACTCTTAGAATTTTTGAAACTTTTTGAAGCTTTATCATCAGATGAATTTTTTAACATGGTTTGTATCATTTTTCATTTGATTGAAGTTTGCCGGTAAAGCTTTTATCAACACAGTAGCACTATCCGAATTTTTAAAAATTCATGAAGCTTGATTATCATCTAAAAATTTATGAAAACATTATTGATGCATCACAACCATGCACAAAATTTTTCAAAATTTTCTAACAGTTTGTTTCATTTTTCATTCGATTCAAACTTGCCGGTCAGCGTTTTATTAGGACAGTAGCAATGTTTGAATTTTAAAAAATTCCTCCAAATCTGATAACCATCTAAAATGTTTATGGGAATATCACTGATATGTCAGGAACCTATAAAAAAAATTTCAAACTTTTTCGACATCGTTTGATCTATTTTTCGTTCGGTGCAATTTTGCCGAGATCTCGACAAAACCGGCCGAAATTTCGGTCTTCTCGGTAGAAAAAATACGGATTTGAATTTTTGTTTTTGTATTTCTTCCAAAATTTCTAAATCTCGCTGAGATTTTGTTCTCCGGTCATGGCCGAGATTTTGAACCCTGTATGTGACATACATATTCGGTTTTGTCCGTATCTATAAGTGCTATGTAGTCATCCAACTACAATGATACCGTAACCTCTAGTACAAGCCAGTTCTGGCATATTTGATTTGAAGCTAACTTACCACGCCTAAGTCTAGCATGTTAGAGACTTAGTCCTGAGTTTGGTTTGTTATCATATCTATGACTTATCATATTATTTTAGCGTTATATTTCAAATATTATAGACTTCAGTTTTTTTCTAAACTTTTATGACGTTAAATTTTATTACCACAAAAATATTGTACCGGCAAAGTTAGCTTCCACCTCTTGACGAGCCAGACCGTGGTCCGTGCATGCACAGTGCATACTGCAGTACGGCGCACGACACAATTCTCTGTCCACGTGCCAAAACATACAGCGCACAGCCAACGAGAATCCATGGAACAGAGACTACATGTTGGGCTCGGTACTCCTGGCAATAATGCTGGTGCTGTGCCATATGGAACCGTCGCTAGCGCTGCCATGTTTTGTTAGCGTCGTTTTAAACAACATCCATCGCATGGTCAAGTACTTGTTCTCTTGTTTTCATTTTTCCAGGGCAAAGGACGACATACGTACATGCTCACTTGTTGACCTCTATGTTCTATCATGGCTAAAGTACAAACTTCCCATTTAGTCTAAACGTGATTCATGATACGTCTACATGACCTAAGATTAATAAAGATCTTCGTGGAGTTGACAAATCGAGCCAGACTAAGAAAGGCCACATGCATTGGACAATGTGTCACTGACAAATCCCACAGTATCACAAAAACTACCTAAATGACCTGTAATATTAGGGAATCCGATTTTTTCGAGCGCAGTAACATTTTTTTCTTCACGTGAAATATTTTTTTCCTACGTATGAAATATTTTTCTTTGATAACAGTAAAAATATGCGCGCAAAGCAAAATATTGTAGACGTTAAAAAAATGATGTACCAAGCATCCGACAAAATAAACCGTAATTGAAGTTCCCAACGCTAGTATCACTCCCAAAAACTAATAAGCGGAGAAGGAATGCTTTTCTGGTAAGGTTACCTTTCCTCGTTGTACGAGTTGGACCGTTTGAGCGACGAAGGCGGGGGAGTGACCCTGCCGCTGCTCTCCACGATGCTGCCGCTGAAGTACTCCTTCTCCTCCACCCCCAGGTGGCCGAACCGCCGGCTCAGTTCGCCGTCCGCCTCCTTCAGCTCGTCCGCGACGGCGGGGGACGCGAGACGGCTCACCAGGCCGCAGCTCCTCCTCGGCTCTGCTCGGCACTTGGCCGAGCCGGCAGCCGACCCGCATGCGATGAGCTGCAGAAGCATTGAACCGGCCCTGTTCGGCTCGGTCTCATCACCGCGGTTCGGCTGCGGGGCGGCCGGCGGCTTATCGGAGGAGGTGGAGGACGGCGGCGAGGTCTCCTCGAGGGGCAGCTCCACCGGGCGGGCCCGGTTGGTGCGGGCCGAGACGGGCTTGTCGGGCCGGGCGATCCGAGCCGCGCCGGCTCGGCTGTGGTACGAACACCCGAGCTCGTCGTCCTCGGGATCTTCTGCAGCGTCGTCCTGGTAGCCGTCCAAGTACTGCTTGTGGCTGTGGGGGAGGGCCAGCGGCTTCGTCGGAGACCTATCGTTGGTTACCCGTAGGTGTTGGAACCGATCTGCAGTTTTTTCAGAAAGAAAAGTTTGTCATTTGAATGGTACTACAAGTTCGGCAGAGGCAGGTGGCCATTAATTCAGACGATGCATGCAATAGCAGGGGAGACTTCTGGCACTGCCGTGCATTAACCTCAGAAAAAGAAACGGAATTCTAGCGTAGGCTGCAGAAGTTTTCACGATTTACGATGTGGGGGCAGGAAGGAAACGTGAAAGGTGTAAGAAAGCTGTACTTGGTGTTTCGACCACCAGCCCACGACCACCCATGGCCCATTCATTTGAAAACGAGTTGACAATGAGAACTGAGAAGAAAAGAGAGCGAGGAAGAAAAGGAACGCCTTTTGCACTGACAAGATGGCCTGTGTTTTGGGGGAAGGAAGAAGCAATAATTAAAGTCATCTCATACTGGAAAGATGAACGCTGCGTAGTTTGCTAATTCTCACTGTACATTTTTCATGCAAGTCATGGCCATTTTTCAGTACGATCAACAGTAAGTTACTTCGACGAGAAACAACGGTGACAAGAAAAACAGGGTAGGGTGATGGTGTTCAATACCGGAGGAACAGCCAGGGAAGATCTCAGAGCCCTTGAGGACGTACTCCACGCCGTCCGACGGGTAGATCACATCGTTCTCTGACAAGTCGTTCCACACGTAACCGTTCTTGTAGTTCCTTCATATGAACACACAAATTAATGCAGAGCAATGCATAAGCTGCTATGTTCTAAAAGTACATTACTTGGAAGAGAGAGGAAGAGAACCCAACCAGTACGTACCTCTTGCAAGACCATGAGAAGAGAGCAGGCATGCCTTTCCCCCTCAGGAGCGTGAGCCTATCCATCACATCTTCACGCCAAAAATAAAAAGAATGGCAGCATCGATCAGTTATAGTTCTTAGAGAGAAAAAAAAGACCATTTAGATGCATCTTTCACAGAAGTCAAACAAGCTGGTTTCACCAGTGTAGTGGAACTGTGGAAGTAGTAAGAAGTACATGTGTGTATGTAAGTACCTTTGAGGCGAAGAGGCTGGTGGGGATGCTGCGCCAGCTCCATGAAGTGGGGGTGCTCCAGCTGCCCGTTCCTGCAGAGGTAGTAGATGATCTGCAACCTCCTCATCGGCCTCGCCGGCGCAGACCTCGCCGACGACACGTACGCCAGCCTGCCCCGCTCCGGGCTCGCCTCCATCCTGCTGCCCAGCTTCCTCCCTTCTGCTCCGCCTCTCGCCTCCATCCCTATTCTTTGGTGCTCCACTCACTCTCACTGGTCAGAGACTACAAACTCGGAGCTTTTCACTTCACACAACTGTCCCACAAGAGCCGCAGCAGCAGCAGCTTATGTTTCTGCTGGCCGGTAGTGTTGGTGGCTGGCTACTTGGTTGGCCCCCACAGGTTTTAATAGCCGAGACTGGGAGGGGAGAAAAGAGCAGATCACCGTCATACCACTATGGATACTTACATACGTGTGGGATGGGAATGGAATGGAACATGCCAAGTGCCCATGCTCTCTTTTTGCGCGCGCACACGGTCACAGATCACTTCAATGCTATATACTGCCTACGTGCAATACATGTCTTTCCAACTTTTAAATTTTATTTTTAAATATATTTCATTATACAATTTCGATATAATTTTTCACATTTTTTTCTTTTATAGGCCTCTTCTTTAACTATTTTTAATGTTATTTACTACTACGAGCTAAGTAAGACAAATCATATAAATTTATACTCTCTCGATTCTCGGATACATATCGTTTTAGCTTTCAAAATTTATTCTAAATGCATGTCATTCTACAATTTCGATGTGCCTTTTCCCTTTTTTTTCCCTTCTATGTCCTTCCTCTTTAGCTATTTTCAATGTCATTTACTACCATAGATTAGAGTACCATCTAAATATATAACAAAGAAGGATAATACAGTTTTTTTTAGATATGTCTTAGTGTAAATGCAAAATAGAATGACAACTATTCAGAAACAAAGTCATTAATGAAGAGGTGTAATATTGTTCTTTTAGACGTACGTTGGCAGGTAGAATTGAAAAAAAAAACTGAATGATATACGTTCAGAAACGGAGAAAGCATGTCACGTCGAGCGCACTGCGATTTTCTAAGAGAGACCACCCACCCTTCTGTGTAACTCGCCAGCTTATTTACTCCCCTGCTGCATCGTTAGTTCCACTTTATTTACTCCCTAGCTATGTTTAATCTTCTTCTTTTTTGCGATAAATAAGCTTCTTAATGTGCAGCACTCGATCGATCGATGTGGTTAGAGCTGAGGAGGAAAGAGGAGGGCAGACCGGCAGTCGGCAGAGGATGCATCGTAGAGAAACGGATGCGACGCAGGCAGCCGGGCAAGGCGCCATGGAGCGTGTACTACTGTTGCGCAATAAAGTGAACCTGCCCCGCGCACCGTGCGCAGTAGCGCTGCATGCCGCGCGCGGGCGGGCCCGGCCGGCGTGATGTGGACTTCTGCTGGGGCGCGACAGGGGAAGAGAAGCTCGGACAGGGGACCCCAAGGCCGCAGCATGGCCCTCCCTACCGGCGCCTTTCCTGGGCATGTCGTGATGGGTATGCATCAAGGATGAGGTGTAATAGGTGGAATGAAATTTTATAATATTTTGTTTTTAACTTTAGTGACAAAGTCAAAACCTCAACCCATTCAAACCGTAAGAAGCAACCCTCGAACACATTTCAGCTTCTCATAGTACAAATAGGCTGCCGGCTTTTGGCTTCTAGCTACGAAGAAAACAGCCGTTTGAAACAGTTTCTGACTTCTAAAGAGAAAAGGCCGAAACTGAAACCGTTCCAAACAGAGCCTTAAACTTGTTTGCAACTATGGTTGCAATGAAACTAAGATGCGTGTAACATACTCTCATAAAAAGTTATTGTTTTGGATATCCACGTGATCTTAAAAACACAGTTTTAATCGATAATTTATATTATAATATATTTATAAAATCTAATAAAATTATAATATTACGAAAGTATTTTTTTGAGACAAATCTACGTTGTAATTTGTGGAATAATTTTGTTCGCGTGTGTTTTATCGGATACCCACACCCTTTTATTTATAGTGTTGATTACAATCAAATAACAACCGGATTCTATCTCTAATTTAACTTTAACTTGAATCCTATCTCTAACACGACTCCGAGCCACACGACTTAGACTCTTATTTGTCCCCAATACTATTTCTCCAACACCCCCCTTCAAGATGGTCATGAGATACAACCATGACCATCTTGTTACATAATACAACACCTTTACTAGAACATTTACTTTTTACTAGACCTATAGCAAACACGATGGCAAACACTATAATCAAAATGTCCACCTTCAAGATCGTTACCACCTCCAAGACGGTCATCCTTGTCGTGTCCTTGCTGTTCACACTACCCACACTATGCCCAATATTGTCACATAGACACAACCTTTGATTGTCATCACCTACATTGTTGATCACATTTATTACCATGATTCATCACCTTGACTACCTCTGACGCAGCCTCAACTAACATCAAGTTCTTCATCATCCTTGTCACACCCGCAGTCTTGGTCTCCACCATCTCTATCCACATGCCTCAAGCATTTGTCTCCATCGTCTCTACCTCTAGCCCGAGCTACCCTGGTCTCCACCATCTCTTCTAACACGCCCTGACCACCTCGGCTTCCATCTTCTACCAACATATCTGTTTCACCTCTCCACCAACGCTAGCACCAATACCAACACCTCAATAGCTCTACTGACACCAAAATCATAGCCACAGCTTTCACCGAAGCTATCACCAGCTCTTACTCGCGCTACTAATAATACCATCAACACATGCCCAATAACACCTCTTACTTGCCGTAACTTCCAACAGCTCTTACTCTTCATCGTTGAATCCATCACCTATCAAGCTCAGCACTGCTATCAAACTCTCCATCACTTTTTCGATATCGCCAATTTACTAAAATGCCCGTCTATAGACCTTTTCTTACTCTTCATTTTGAAGCATCGCCCATACTTTGTCATCTTTCATATGAATCCAATTTCTTGCCACCAAGCCTTTCACGCGTCTAAATCCCACCGAACCGTCCACGCTTGCAAACGGGCCCAAGTCACTTGGCACACTACATGCCTTACCATGCATAATGACTGCATTCGGCTTCCCTGAGCGTTATGGATATCATCTCCTCCGAACTTAGTCCTAGTCCCTTACCATTACGTGTGATGTCTATCACTCCGCAAACCTACTCCCGCTACCAAATCCACAATCTTAACAATCTTCTCCCCTGTTTTAGGACCTCTCTACCTTGCCATGAAACCTCCACCATCAACAGCAACAGCATCAAATCGCGCAAATTAGCAGTCACACCAAATCCTAGATGTCGGAACACCTCTCGTACATCTCCTTGTGCACCTAGACAACTTCAAGCAAGTAAGAGCAAAGCAACAGTCACACACCAAGAACACACTCACTAGATTGGATTAAGTGAACAGCCACAAAATCCAAACTCAAGCAACACCATATCGTCTTTCTTCTCCTCTGAACTTCCTTCTTCTCCGAACTTCTCCCCTTCTTTCTTTGCAGTAGACAAGCAATCTTCCCTTTCTCTCAAGCAGCAAGCATTCTTCACTCTTTGTCTCTCAAGCAACAGGCAATCTTCCCTTTCTGTCTCTCAAGCATAAATCAATCTTCCATCTATATCACTTTAGCAGAAAGCAACCTTCCATTTCTACCTTTTCCCGTTCAGATTGAACTCTCCAAGCAGCAACCTCTCTCTCACGCATGAACCCCACTCGATGTTCCCTAGTGTTTCGCAGCAACAATGCAACACCCACACGACTTTTGTCATGTCTCTCCCCAACATGCAATAATACGTTATGCACGCACATCCTTCCTTCAATCTGCTCAAGCCACACCAAATCCCGCAATTCTTTTCTCTTTTCCCCCTTTTTCTCCCTTTTCTTTTTTCATCCTCTCTCTCTCCTCCTTTTTCCTTTCCTTTCTTTCTTTCCTCTCAAACGGCCTCTCTTTTTTTGCTCTGGCTCCGGTTTCTTTTCTCTCTTATCTCTTCTCTCCTTTTTTCCTCCCAAGCACTTGCGGCTTCTCATGCATCTCGTTCGTCCTAGTGGCTGCCTCAGTCTAGCTGACCACCTCGTGGAGCTCGTGTTGCAGCGCCTCTACGCGGTTCCTCAGCTACTGGATAGTCCCACGGTCCGACGTCGCACCTAATTCCTTCACGATGTGGTGGTAGCAACATGGCTCCTGACAACCAGATCTAGAGATGATGGCCCATGGTGGCTCTCTAGGGGATCCCTCTTTGGTCGAATCTGGAGAAGGCACGTCTTCTTAAGCCTCTAACGATCAGATCCGACGACCACTTGCACTCTCCCCCACCAAGTGAGTCCAGGCGCTGACGGCCTAAGTAGCGGTCCTAGCGGCGGTGACCTAACGCAACCCGGCCGATAGCGGCCTGATCCTGTGCGATGCAGCCTTGTCGGACCACGTGCGATGGGACAGCGACGACCGACGGATCAACTGACGATGATGATGGCTGGCTCAAAGGTACGAATTAGGGTTTAGCTTTGATACCATGTTGAATAATTTGGAGAATAATTATGTCCGTGTGTGTCCTATCGGATCCTCCAAACCCTTTATTTATAGCGTTGATTATAACCAAATAACAATCGGACTTTATCCCTTATTTGACTCTAACTTGAAAGTCTATCCCTTACACGACTCTGGGTCACATATGGCTCAGGCTCTTATTTATCTCCAATACTAATTCTCCAACATCTAAATATATGATTTTCATTTATATAATTTAAATATTTAAAAAGATATTAACAGTTAAATTTTTGATTTTTTTTAATTTGCTAGGAGCTCTGACGATGTAAGATTGTGTCCTGATCTTTCGATGAGAGCGATAACTTCAATTTGGTGGAACTGACTTTGGCGATGTGACTACAACATACGACGACGATGCGTCTTAGCAATCGCTAAACCAACTCCGAAGGGTTATTGATCTTACCGTTGGCACGATCAACCTGAACACGAGGTTAAATTCCTACAATCAACCGAAGAACAAGTAAGAATAATAGTAAAAGCAATCTGAAATTACGAATATGAAAGAAGGCGAAAGCATGGGGGGTTCTATTGAACATCTTGACAAGGTGGCTGTCCAGCACAACTCGAAGACTCAAAGTTTGCACTTGGCTAAACAAATCAAACAAAACCCCAGTGTGTAAGGCGATGGCTACTGAGTATATAAGAGGGAGGGATGTGAGTCCTAGGTTTGTGTGTAGCCAGGAGAGGCCCACACAACTTGGGCTTAGGTCCCCACACGCTTACAAGGCCCGAAACAGTCTAAAACAGTGTTATAGTGAATTGTTTCGATGATTTTGATAGATCCAAAATGAATTTAGAGCTAGGACTAGACCCATTGAAAAGATTTCATTGTAAGCTTTTAATAAAGTACAAGAACTCTCCAATCGGAGATCATTTGCAAAAGTTATGCTTGTTTTACTTCAGGCTGGTATCCGGAGGCCGAATTGGATTGTAGGACGTGATGGATTTGATATCTCTCTCTTCTTGACACATGGATGCCGTGTTAGAGTTGGTACAACTAGGTCTGATCGTATCTGTAGTAGTGATGTCCTCATCATCTGGCATTTCATTAAAGAAGGAGAACAACAGCTGAGCTACAAACGTACACCCACGCACAGCGTAGGCGAGAATGTCGATATCAGTCAAATCTGGACTGATAGTCCTTGCAATTACAGTCCTCATGGGAGTCAAACACGCAACCGCTCAAGAGCACCATGGCTCTTGAACCACCTGAGCTATGCATCGGTCCTCAAATTTTGAAAGTTTGATTGTAACTATATAAAAAACCATAACTATTTATGACTAGGGAGTATGAGCTAGGGAAGTGTGTTTGTGTAGCCTAACGGGGTGCGGTGTACAGGGTTGAAAAAATCATCAATAATTGGCGATAATCACCAGTATCGACGTGCGGCGATTTCAAGAATCGAACGGCAAATCGTCGAAATTCAAATTCAAATAATTGGAAAATTTGCAAACATTTGTCCAGAAGTTCCCTAAAAATAGTATTAATAGTTTTGTGGCATCCTGGGATGAAAATTTTGTAAAAAATCCGAATTTGGACATAGTTTAATAGCAAAAACCGAATGCAAAAAAAGGAAAATGGAAAAGGAATGAATAGTGATGAACAATGCTCGAACCAACAAGCCCAGCCAGCCAATTATTGCTTCGAAGACAGCCAAAACGGCCATTCCGACAGCCATCGAGCAGCTTCTCGCATCCACTCAAACCCCCGCACAAATCTCCGTCGGCTCCGACCAGATCCCGCCGACGCTGACCGTGTTTTCATCGTCGGAGCAGTGATAATCTGTCAGTAAGCATCGAATTTTGCCCTATTAGCCGCAATAATCGCCAACCCTAGTGTCCTCTGCACGCGCTTCGATTTTAGGGTTCACGAACGATTTCCTCGGTAGATCTACCAATTTTCGCCTAAAAGCTGTCGATTATCTGTTTAATGGATGTGATTTTTGGTGCATGTTCATTACTACCTTGCGCAGCCGATTTTCTCTGGGGTTTATGAAAACCATCAGTAAAATGGCAATTTTCGGTACTGTTTTGGTGAAAATTGCAGGTGTCAGGAAACAAATCGTGTGGTTGATGGCCCATTATCACATGGTATTTAGTATTTACTCAAATAAGCATGGTTTGATCTATGTCTCTGCATTAGGATGTTTTTGCAGGAGATGGATCACTGGGTGCAACACTCTAATTGGATAATACTGATGTATAGAAAACATAGTGTCTAAGATCTTTAGACATTCAGATGTAGAACAGAAAATGATGATATAATGCATCTTTTCCATATTATTGGGTCACATGCATCATTTATGAAATCGCTCATAGCCGATCATTGCATGCATGCTAACTTCTTGTTGTTCTGCATTAGTAGATGGCAGACCAGGGTGACGTTGTGTGGGAGCACGACGACAAGATCAAGATCGGATTTCGATGCAAATATTGTCACCAAGAGAAGAAAGGAGGCGGTGCAACCCGACTAAAGCACCACTTGACAGGTCGTAGTAAGAATGTTATCCATTGCAGTCAAGTACATAAGGATGTTCGTGAATACCTTCTATGCGACCTAGACAGGATAAAGGATAAGAAATAGGGAAAGAGGGATGATATGCTCAAACAGGAAGTAGCAGCTGCAGACTCCCCCCCCCCCGGAGAGAAGTGCATATTCAGAGTACGTAGGTGATGCTGATGAGGAGGACCAACTGCAGCATACCATGGCTGCCTCCAGGACGGAGGCAGAATTTATCAGTTGGGCAGGTGGCAGGTATGAGCATGGTGGTGGTAGTGACACCTCTAGAGAGGCTAGAGGAGGGAGCGGTGGTGTGTTGCCGAGGTTATTTTGGAGTTCCTCACAACGAGAAAGACCGGTCATGGGGGATTACAATCTTAGTACGATTTGTAGTCCTGTGCAAACAAGGATTAACACTGGGAAGTGGACACAGAAGGGGAGGAATGCGAAGCAGGCAATTGGCTCGGCTTGGGCCAAATTCTTCCACACGATTGGTATCGTAGGGAGGAAAGCAGGCAATCCATACTTTGTTAGCGCTGTGAGGGAAACTCAAAAATGGGGTTAGTGAGCTTTCAAATTTTCGTCCATTTGTACGCTGATTAATAGCTTACATATTCTTTCTTTGTCTACATTTGCAGGCGAGGGTGTTCTGTCAAGTGAGAAAGATATATATGGGAAATATTTAGATGATAACGAAGCGGACATACGACAGAAGATGGTGAAGTTCAAGAAGGATTGGTCTACGTATAGCGTAACAATAATGTGCGATTCTTAGACTGGGCCAACACGCATGAGTATCATCAACTTCATGCCATACTGCAATGGTATCATGTTCATCCATAAGTCCGTCGATGCAACAGGCCAAACTCAGGATGCCTCGTACCTATGCAAGGTATTTGCTTTAATTGCGTTTCTTCTCAAATCTGTTGGAAGTATGCATCATTTAATGGGGGATCATGTAATGCAGGAAATCGCCTCAGTGGTCGACGAGGTGAGTTCCGAGAATGTTATGCAAATTGTCACGAACAACGGTGCTAACTATAAGAAGGCATGCAAACTCGTCACACGGGAGCACCACAACATCGTGTGGCAGCCTTGTGTGGCTCCAAGATGGACATCGATGGTGGTGATGATGCCCTTCTCGCTCTCACTTCCCCGTCAGAAGGACAATGTCCTATAGAATTTACAGGGAAGTCCCAGTACACTCATGCCATACAGGACAAAGACCATGGCGTTCCTCAATCACAAAGGACGACTACTACAGGAAAGGGCCACCAACATAGCCATGATGCACCACAAGATAGATTTAGTTCGTACGGCGTCACAGAGACGCGAGGGTCTTTTGGCTCATATAGAGGCTATGATTATGCCATCTCGGATGCTCCTGCACAACCTCCCACCCGATGGGTTTATGAGTGGTAAGACCGTGACTTTTATTCCATGTTGTACCAACAGTGGGAAACGACTAGCCTATGGACAGGACAAAGCTGGCACAAATACAAGGTAGAATTGCTAGCTACACGAGGATTACTGATGATGTCCACTGAGGAATACAACATGGCTAATCAAGTATACACTCAACAATACTACCCGTAACCCCGAAGGTAATGTTTCATTTGTATGTTTCATTTGCATCTTTTTTTATTGCAACTCTATTTTTTACTAACACAGTGTTCATGTAGGTTCAACAAGACATTTCTATGACACTGGAAGGATGAAAAACTATGCCAAATGTGAACTGTGAACATTTATTTTGGGTGAGAAATATTGATTTCATATATCATATGACAAGTACATAGAAATGTGAATTTGTTTTCTTCATTTGTGAATGGTATTAGCATGACATGTTATTTGTTGAGATATTGTTGCTAAATGCATATTTTACAACTTGAGATTGTCTCAAATATAGCAAAGGTCAAGCCGAAATTTTCCCCATATTTTTGCATATTTTACCATCGTTGTGCTATTCATTTTCTCCCATTTTTTCATATGTTTTTATGTATTTCTAACATTTATTCTTATTCTTGGGCCTTTACAGCGTTTTTACAAATTTCTAACATTTGTTTGGAGATTTTTTAGCATTTTTTCCCAAATTTCCCTTTTCCCCTTGCATCTGTTGATTTTTATCCAAATTTTGTCGATAATCACTTCATTCGGAGTAATTTTCGTGATGCATTTCGTCAGCTTTGACTCTCCATACAAATCGGTTTGACTTCAGCTTTTATGCGATTTCTAGCGATTTTCGCTCCCCGAAAATCGGTGCCATTTTTGTCTTGCAAATGGTAAGTTCAACCCTGACGGTGAAGGGCTTGTGACGACGAGAGGGATTGTAGCTTTTGGAAACTAGCAGGCGCGGTGCCTCGTTCGATCTGATTCGATGGAACGGGAAATGGCAGGCTTGGACGGTTGTTTCCACTAACCTGCTTTCGTTTTGGTGGATCCAATGCATGCGTTTGCAAAGCACTGGGCGGACTGATCTCCGGTCTGCTACAAGTTTGGTGCACAAGAATCCAAAAGCTTCGTCCACACAGCTCTGGTCATGGTTTTCCTTTTTACCTCTCGGGCCTTTTTTGGTTTACTTAGCACTGTACTAGCAGTACTCTTGTGCCAGCGGATCAAGTTTAGATTCGAATGAAGACTAGTTCCAACAGTTGATGCAGCTTAATGTTCTTGAAAGAGAGAGCTCAGGAACCAGAGGACGAGAAACGGCTTGCACGCGTTCATGCATATGTGCACCACTGAAAGGCACTGATCAGTGATCACCAATTCACCAATGGGCCGTCAAGACCAAATAGTGGCAGTGCAAAATTTAAACTTCAGCCAGCATATTGAAGTCTAGATAGTAGTAGCACACTGACGGAATTTTTTTTAAATAATACATTTTTTATTTATAATTGCATAAATATACAACGCAAAAAAAATTGCAAAAATGTACCCCTGTCACCCTTTGGTTGGGCGACAGGGGCTAGTCGCCCTGCGCCAATGCGAGTTTGCCACCGGTCAGCCCATGTCGCCATTTGGCAGGGCGACATGAACAAAATCTAACTCCCGTTGGGCGACATGCGCGCGGCGGCCCCCTTGTCGCCCTACCAAATGGCGACATGAGCCAAAGATAAAAGCGACCGATCGGCCGAGAAGAGGCGAGCGAATCGAGAGAGAAAGAAAAGGGTGAGGAGAGAAAAGAGAAGAAAAGAAGAGGAAGAAGAGCGACGGCTTCGTAGGTAAATTTTTTACGCTTTATTTTATGTAGTTTAGGGTTAGGGTTAAGGTTAGTGTTAGGGTTAGAACTATTTAGTTTCGCGATTTTTTTGTTTAGTGTTTAGGGTTAGATGTAGATAAATATAGTGTTCATATTTTTAATAATTTAGTGTTTAGGGTTAGGATGGCCGATTTAATAAACCCGGTCCAAAATCAAGTAATTATGTACGTAAAACATACAATTATCGCGTTGTACATACACTCGAGTTGATCTAGTTATTTTTGCGATTTATTTTGTGTAGTGTTTAGGGTTAGATCTAGTGAAATGTAATATTTATTTTGTTTAGTGTTTAGGTTAGATCTAGTTAAATGTAGTGTTTATTTTGTTTAGTGTTTAGGGTTGTATTCTGTGGTACTGTAGCAACATCCGATTTGTTTAGTGTGTAGCAAGAAATTATGGTAGTGTTTAGCAACAAAATGTAGTTAAATCTAGTTATATTTTTAGTAATTTAGTCGGTTTGTGGAAACGCTTGTATATAGTTGTTTCTACGAATAATAATATGTTATTACTGGCTTTTTAGAGATATATGTCGGTAGATATGTTTTTTATATTGTTAGGGCTGTAGATGTTTTTAGAAATACAAGTGAAGTGATGAATATTTGTAGTAATGTAGATATTTTTCATGAGTGCGGATATACATACTTATAGTTTATGATTTTTACGAAGAGTAATTAATTTGTGTGTTAATGAATAGGTTCGCAGATATGTCGAACGAGTTTCTTTTAGAATCTTTTATGGAGAAGGGTTGTCATGTATGTTTGGAGGGTGCGGATCGAGTAACTTTCGATATGTGGATAGAAGTTTAAGTAGGGTCGAAGAGCGTACATTTCTTTGTTGTGTTGAATTGGTTGTATTACACGTTTGAATGGAACAAGAGAAGTGCCGGTGAAGTTATCTTGCCTTTGCACCATGCGAGATGATCCTGTTTATAGGGAGTTAGTTGAGTGAAGGAACCGCGACTTGGAGGTCATATGTGAGGGGGCGAGCAACGTGGATGGTGTCGGTGCTTTTATTGCAAGCGTATGAAAGGGTTGTTGCCCATGCACACCCATTGGACGCCAATGAGTATAGTGAGCCTCAAAATGAGTTCACTTATGGCGACACTGAAATTGGAGAGTCTAGCCGGAGCCGCATGTTCGTGGTTGCAATGAAGATATTGGCTACGGTGGTAAGCAAGTTGAGATTAGGGATGATGATGGAAACATTGGGCAAGATGCTTGCGGGGCAAGTAGGCGAAGGTGAAGAAATTGAGGAAGTAATAGCACATATGGAAGAGGAAGACCTTGAATATGAACAAGTAGAAGTGGAAGACAGCGATAACTCGGATGAGGAAGATGAAGATGTTGAGCCACTTGTGCAGTGATTGGAGCACACATCAATTTAATAACCTGGTTGTGAATGAAGGCAATGATACACCTTGGCGTTATAGCGACAATGAGTTGAGACCTAACAAACATGTACCCCACAAAAGAGGCAAGCGGGGATGCTATCAAAGATTGAGCCTTATCACTAAGAAGAACTTTCGGGGTTAAGAAGTCCACCCCAACACCTTTCTGACGTGGTGTGCGAGATGCGAGGGTGCCCTAGAGAGTGCACGCATACAAGCCAAAATGGGGTACCCATTGGCTATGTTCGAAGGTTGAACAACATAGTTGTATGGTGAGAAAACCACAGTGGCTCACAGAACTGTCTTAGGGTATATCACGAGTGTCATGTACCCGGAGATAGTTGAGAACTGAATTTTGAGCCCGTGCTATTATCCGAGCAATTGAGAGCATTTGATACACAATTAGCTACGGAAGGCATGGCGAAGCGAAGCGAAGGCCTTGAAATGAGATTTGGGAAATTTGAAGACTCGTACCATAATCTGCCCGCAGACTTTGCTCGGTTGCATTCGGGAAGAAATCACGGTACTTTTATGATTATCGGGATCGTCCGTCAAGGAAGTGGCCGAACAAGAGGCATCTGAAGAGAGTTTTCTTCGCATTCGGAGCATGCATTAGGGCGTTCTATCACTGCCGTCCATTGTTGTGTGTGGACGGCACATTCCTGACCGGGAAATACAAAGGACAAATAATGGCAATTTGTGGCGTCGACGCGAACAACCAGATTCTGCATGTTGCCTTTGTCTTTGTGGAAAGCGAGAACTATGAGAGTTGGTTGTGGTTCCTGCGGAACTTGAAGATCGGGGTGGTGAAGACTCGCCAACATGTGTGCATCTTGCATGACAGGCATGCTGGTCTGCTTAGTGCCATCAGACAGTTGCAAACAGGGGAAGAGGAGCCATTTCCTGGGTGACTTGCGAGCCGATGGTGTATGAGGCATTTGGGCACGAACTTCTATAAGCGGTTCAAGAACAAGGAACCGATGAACATATTCAAAGGCTATGTAAGCAAAACCAAGATAGCAAGTTCGGACTATTTGGAAGAATCTTGATGAGCTAACAAAAAACACAAAGAGACTACCAAGATGCAACACAGAGCGGCGAGCCTTTATTCCCTCTAGCAACAGAAGATGAGGCGACGAGTCGTAAATGCAGCAAAGGCCGATCAAATGTTTCTCGATTTGGATAAAGCACGAGCCCAAAGAGAAGTGGTCATTGTTACATGACACACATGGTGCTAGATACGGTGTCATGACGATCAACTTGGCGGAGGTGTACAACCTGGGTAATGAGAGGGATGAGGTGTCTCCGTTGGTAGGAATTGTCGAGGAGTTTGCAGGTACAACCAAGTATTTTGTAGATAGGCATAAAGCCTATTGAAGTAGTAATGAGAGATGAGAATGCCTTGTACTCAAGCATGATAAGTAAATACATGGATGAGAAGAGTAATAAGGCGGTCAAGCATAGAGCTATCAAAGTAGGTGCACGGACACTGCGCTTCGAGGTGATATGCAGAGATAAAAGACGACGGGGAACAAACCAGAAGGTTATCACCCAAGAGTGCATCTTACAGGCTGAATGTCAATGCTCGTGTAACAAGCCCCTCCTGTTGCATAGGCCATGTTCTTATGTGATAGCTGCATGTGCATTATTCGGAATGCGACCCGGTACATATCTATCTGAATATTTTACAAAGGAAAAGGTGATGGCAACACCGGGGAGGAGTCTGTATGGTTATGGTGTTGTCGGTTCTTTCACCACAACCCCGGTGTCGATGAAAGGTTCGGGTCCACGACTTTGATGCAAGATCATACAAAGGAGGTCGTCGCAAAACCAGCGTGTCGGGAATGATATGGATGAGTCCAAAGCGTAAGCGCGTGAAGAAATGTTCGTTGTGCAAGCGAGCAGGTCACACGTTCAAGAAGCGCCGACCACATAACGAAGAGGACGAAGGAGGAGATGGCAACCGACGGCGGGGAAGGATCGTCATCGCAAGGCGTGGTGGGCGACCGGTGTTGCTTCTTCCAATGGATCAGACGGCCGAACGACGTGACTACGAATTTGTCCAAAGCGCCATGACGCCAACCGCTTCGCCGAGAACTTCAACCGGTGGAGAGGCCGCCAGATACATCCCGTTCTAGAGCGACCGAGTTCAAGGCGGTGGGCAAGAGGCCAACCAATCGGTGAGTTTCATGCGACGAACTCATGCTTCACTCACAAAGTAGTAATTCTAAACCAGTTCGTCGTATACAGGAGTTCAAAAAGAAAATCGCAAAATTGCTCGAGTCAAAGGATAAACCTCCTCAGGGGCCACCCGAAAGCCCTGACTTTTGCGAACACGGCCTTCAGGCAGTGGTTGATACCTGCCACGATGACCTAGCGGACCGGAGATTCTATCGATGCCCCTTGGCCGAGGATGAATGGTGCGGCTACTTCAACTGGGTGGACTCGGAGACGTACCACCCACATCTCAAACTTCCCATACGGGATAACTGGGGGGAGCAACCCTCCCCGTGGTGCTACTACCGCCCAGAAAAGCCAGACGCCGAGTACGCCTACGGTGTTATTCAACGACCACGATGGGCATCTTGTATTGATTGCAGGCACGCGCGCCAGGTTGTACAAGGACAAGCCCAACACACACCACCGCATCATATAGTGGAGTGCGAGCCGAAGCAGAGCGGCGTCTCGGCAAGTCTCCGCCAACGGCCAACGCAATGAGGCACAAGAGGTACCTCCTCTCGAAGAGGAAGGACAAGGGAAGTAAGGCCGCCGAGGTCCGCACCACGCAACAAGTTCTTGACGTTACGCAGACCATCCGGAACCGGTGGTATAAACAAAGGGACGCCGGAATCGGTATGACAAAAATTTTGTCTTACACACGAGACGTCGGCATAGGCCACCTATTCGGCGACACACTGGAGCACCTGCGGATCCTCATGGAGTTCTTTCATAGTGGGGATTGAGCGGTGTCCGAGGACAAATCGCAAAATTTACAGGTAAGGTAATATGCGAAAATGTAGGACATCATTCATTTGTACCGGATAGGCGAACGATCATCTGTTCCACCATGACAAACTTTTTTTCGTTAGTTAGTTAGTTAGTTCGTCAAGCAATTTCGTCCTTCTTTGTAATGCCCTTGTAATATAATCTAGTCTATTGCTTATTTTACCATCCGAACTATCGGTTGCATCTACCCTCATGTATGTTCAACAAATAGTTTAACACACGATTACAAATCAAAGTTTAATAACGCGATTAAAGGGTATGTATCAAAGATCAAATGTGGTCCTTTGTTCGTAAAAATCAAGTTTAGACATGACATTTTACGGGCGTAGAAAAGGCTAAAAACATTGCCGACTATATTACTTAGGGTTGTTGCACTAGTGGAAATTAGATGCAAAGCAAGTTTGTAAATTACATATTTCTCCATAATATGGAAGTGCATGTATCAAAGATCAAATGTGGTCCACTGTTCGTAAAAATCAAGTTTAGACATGACATTTTACTGGCACTAAAAGGCTAAAAACATTGCCGACTATATTACTTAGGGTTGTTGCACTAGTGGAAATTAGATGCAAAGCAAGTGTAAATTACATATTTCTCCATAATATGGAAGTGCATGTATCAAAGATCAAATGTGGTCCACTGTTCGTAAAAATCAAGTTTAGACATGACATTTTACTGGAGTAGAAAAGGCTAAAAACATTGCCGACTATATTACTTAGGGTTGTTGCACTAGTGGAAATTAGATGCAAAGCAAGCTATAAATTACATATTTCTCCATAATACGGAAGTGCATGTATCAAAGATCAAATGTGGTCCACTGTTCGTAAAAATCAAGTTTAGACATGATATTTTACGGGGCGCCGAAAAGGCTAAAAAACATTGCCGACTATATTACTTAGGGTTGTTGCACTAGTGAAAATTAGATGCAAAGCAAGCTGTAAATTACATATTTCTCTATAATATATAAGTGTATGTATCAAAGATCAAATGTGGTCTCTTGTTCGTAAAAATCAAGTTTAGACATGATATTTTACGAGGCGCGAAAAGGCTAAAAATATTCACTCTACTTGTTCAAGGAATTTTGAAAATTATTTCAATCCTAAATCTGTTTATCCAAAAATTTATTCTTTAAATCTCTCAGATTTTTTCCTAAAATTTTTAATTTTTTCGCCAAATCGCTCGCCATTAGGCGATTTTTCATCTCACCCTACCGATTAGGCGAGATATGACGTGTCGCCGTTCCATTGGGCGACTAGTCGTGTCGCCCTACCATTGGGCGACCTATTTTGTGAGACACCATGTCGCTCTACCATAGGGCGACAAGTGTACATTTTTGTAATTCTTTTTTTTCGTGGTATATTTCTGCAATTTGAATTATAAAATATATTATTTAAAAAAAATTCCACACTGACGTACTCATATTTCTGAAGACACTGGGCATCAATTTATTTCGCTGCCCTTCAACACGGAGAGAACGAGACAGCATCGACATTACTCGATGAAAATTACGCTAGGTGTGCATTAAAGAGGCCAAAAAATAATCCTGCTCTGTGCTGTACATTGCTCGTAGTATACTTTTCCAGTTCTTCACTAGACTAATTGAAAATCCCATGAGTAGCTGAGGTCCTCTGGCAGCAGCCAGCCTAATAAATGCTTAGCATATTTAGCCTCCTCCTCTCTCTCTTTTTTCTTTTTCCTTGCAAAAATAACTCATTTACAAAAATAACCCCCTCCGTACTATAATATCATGTGATGTGCTCCACGATACTGTTGCAGGACGCTACAGTTACCATCACAGTACTATAGCGTAGAAAATCGAGTTCCCACGGTCTTGTGGTGCGGAAGATACCGGTGTTGTGTTGCCCTTGGTCCTTCTACGGTGAAGAAGTGAGCTATTTTGTATTTTTTGGAAATAAGCTTTTTTTTGAAAAAAAAAATCCAAATAAGCAAACAGTTCCCAGCCTAGCTAGCTGATATGTTTATAGGCATCCTCTGGAGCAAGTTAACTGCCTTCCCTGTAGAAAACAAATGTGGGGAATTCTGACATCCGTTCTGTTCTTGATATTAATTCGTGAAAGACAATGGAGGTTGATGAAGGGCATTATATATGTCACTTCTTATGTACTATGTGACGACATAAAAATTCTCCGAAGATTCTGCTCCTTTGCATCATTGAGGCTCATGTGCGCCGCTCTGCCTGCAGAGTAGAAATGTGGAGCTTTCGCACTCGGCTTATTTGTGTAAAGGACTACATCGATATATATTCGTTTCTGTACGATCTTTTTCATGATACAAATTTTTTATGCTTAGTTCCTAAATGCATGTGACTGCGCTGCATACAGCATCAGAGCTTTGCATGGATTATGCCGTGCAGAATTCTGGAAACAAAAAGGAATTAATTGGACTGCAGAAGCAAAGCTGATGCAGCCATGCATGAATAGCAGCATAGGCCGCGGTTGAGCATGGACAGGGAGAAGAAAATCAATGCCCAATTGCCCAGTACACCGGTAATGTTAAGTGCATTTCTTCAGTACACGAGGAAGGAACAGCCGACAGCTATCTAGGAAGAGTACCAGGCTACCAGCAGATTGCCTTGCCTATCCAGGTCCACCTCTCGTTTCTGATGCAGAGCAATACTGCCTAGTCCATCCATAATAAAATGTAGAAGGAACAGTACATCCACATTAATTACATAGCCATTCTGTAACCCAGATAAAGCTTGTGTTTGAGCTACCTGATTGCGACATGGCGTGTCGCTCTGAACTGACCGAAAACACCTTCTGGTATTGGCAAGTTTGGTGTGTTTCATAATGAGATCAAGTATTCCATATGGCTCTGTAGTCTAGATAAAAAACCTCACAAAGTGATATCCAGCCCGTGCGTAGCTGCCTTACTTAGCTAACACATTCACATTACCCAAATCAAGTCATCATCGCATGATTGCTTGTTTGGTCATCTCCGGCGTCAAATCAAATCCACGAGTAGAGCACAAACGAATCGAATCAGCTCACCGCTGATTGCCACAGACACTCACCCTTCTTGCATGCATCGAACCAAGTAGGAGAGAAGACAACCTTTGTTTTCACGTAGAAAATTAAAGCAAGTCGGAGATTCTAGGAAGAAGGGGAAGATGTCAACCACGACATGATAAAAGCCGAAACAACACGGGCTGTTGTTGGTTTGTAGCATCGGGCACTGCATGGCTTCAACGCGGAAGCATCTCTTGGAGTCAAGCTTTTGGACTTTGCCACGCACAGGAGCAGGAGCTACTACTAATCCAGTGAAACAAATGAAACAACCACGCAGAGCAACACAGGACCCAGCAAAAGAAAATAGGAGGCTACATTAATCTGCACGGTGAGCTCATAAACGTCTTTTCGGCTGCGACCATCTCATGCTACGCATACATAATACATTGATAGACTGTGGAAACTGTTCAGAAAAAAAGGCAGACGCAGGTCACACGGGCCAGAGGAAGAAGAAACCAACCCAGGGCCAGGAGGCATGTCAGCGCTAGTGCACGGCAGACACGAGAAGCCAACCAAGATCATCAGATTGATAAAGGAGTTGCAGTATTAGCTGCGTTACACAGCTCCTGTCAGGCCAGGCAAAGACCAGACGAAGCCTTCACTTGGCCTCCATCGCCATGGACGGACCTTGCCTAAGATCTCCAAGACAAAAGGCCCTACTCTACTCAGCGATCCATCCGTCTGCCTTTGGATCCTGTGCTTCTGTAGTAGCATGTCTGTAAGACTGTAACTTTGACAGTGCCATGCGGTAAATGTTGGACGCCTCGGCCTCCGCGCGCGCTCACAGGAGTCACGGATTTAACAGAAGCGGCAGCCAAAACGGGGCTGGCTTTGTAGCTGCTGCCGAGTCAGCGGTGTGCGTACGGAGCAGAGGCACGTCAATTCTTTGCACAGCAACACTTGCACTGAAGCTGATTCTTGTACAGTTCGTGTAGATGGGTCGAGTCGATCTGCAAAACACACGTTGACGCGTAGTACTCCACTGGCTTTGTTATGTTTTGGTGAAACGTACGCGAGTACGGTGGTGGCCATACACACATCACACATGCTAGCGGCCGTGGGCAACTACTGACCGTATCATTCATTGGTCATGGTCTTCTTCGTAGGAACGGTAATAAACAAAATCCAGATTAACACCGACGATCACAACCTGACCCTCGCTCGAGTTGGGATCCACTGATTCAGTCCCAGCCCATCCATGAGATGTATAAGGCACCATGAATGGAAAGATAATTACAGGATAAAGAAAGACAAGTCTGCTAAATACTTCCGGTCTCACTATATTTGTTCACAACTCATCATATGCATGGACATACCCCTATTAAATAATATAACACGACCATCAAACTTCTTCTAAACATATAAGTAGAGGTAGTGTCTAGAAAAATAACAACTATACTCTAGATTTCCTCGATAGATAAATATATAGAAATAGATATTTCGAGACCATAGATAAATATAACCATATAATCTACATTGTCCCTAGAATAAAGGGCTATAAACATGTTTAGCACGATAACAGAAAGAAACATCAAGGGCCAAAACTGCCGTTTCCACACTAAGCAGTTACATCAACGCAACAACATAGTTCATCTAAGAGACCAAGAGTAGGCTTGGTATGTCCAGTTATTAACCAGCCAAATTTCATCAACACAACAAATACACGACAAAGTGCTTTAAGTGGGGTTCCTCATAACAAATTTTGGGGTATCTAGGTCTAAAAGCCTTATTCATGCCCTCGAGACATGATGACATCCTCGATGGGCTGCAACAAAACCTTGGGCCTTACCAAACCTCGGGACGCAGCTCGCCGGTTGCGGGAGGCATCCATTTCCCAGAATTGTACACACTTTCACCCACCTTCCATCCGGGAACATCTTTCATGATCCGCGCCTCCTCTTCAAGATACTTCTTCCATTCTTTGACAAATCTTACATAAGTACAACGGACCTTGCACGTTATGTCGATGCTAGGAAAAGGAAAGAGGAGCCGACGGTACAGCAGACAGGGCTGAGTTGTACCTTTCATCCTCTTCAGCTTGGAGTATCGGTAGTATTGCACTACGGGCAGCAATTTTCTCTTCCTTGAGTGCGCTACACACAGAAATTCACATCATCAAGCAAAGGAGACAGATATAGCATGGATGCGAAAATCACATGATCTAATAAGCACTACAAAGCAGTAAATCACGATCATGTCAAGACAAACATGCCAAGGTGATTTCATCATAAAATGGGTAAATCAGCATGATTTAGTACAGTGCTCATAAAACGAGTATGCACAAGTTAAATGGTAGTGACTACCAAATAAATTTTGCATGTTGAACTGTAAAGTGAGTTGGTTTTCAGAATACAGTATTCACAAAACCCTATTCGTTAGTCAATTCACTTCTGCTGCTTCAATTGAAAGATATAACATGAATAGCTTATATTATCCAAGACAACGTAGACAAACATTCTAGAGATATAGCTAGATGGTTTGTCACAGGCTTCTGACTTTTTGTTGCATTGGCTGAGCTATGCTGCAAACTTGACAATTATTTTGTTGTTCATGTATGCGTAGGATGAGCAGCACAAAGTGCTGCATCCTCTTAAGCTGCACCCATTCTGAACAAGGTCGAACTGCTGTAAGCTGTACACTACCAGCCCATTCTTCAGAATTATATACACCCATAACAACAATTGTTCTTAGGTTGGCTACTCGCTCTGAAGTTGCAGCAGACAGCTAAGTAAGAACGAACTGCTAAATTCAGGTTTCTGTGAAATCAGTTTACTAGAAGAAGTTGTTATAGTAGGTCGAACAATGTAACGCTTAAGCAGTTACAAAGAAATACAACAAAATTGCTTGGGATTTGACACATCGTTTTGACATGAACCATACATTGATACACTCTGAAGGTTTCACCTACTGCTACCGCAACAACTTATTTGAAGTAATGCAAGAAAGTACGATGACAAGGCAAGCAGCGATGGAAGACTGATCTGCGATTGGTCTCCTATGTCGATAAAATTAGCGACTGGAAAGTGGTAATAGTAACTAGTAAGAGATGCAATGTAGCAGACAGATGGATGGGCAGGGGCACCCACTTACCGGCGGACCTTGTTCCCCTGGCCGACCTGGTACATGCCCCAGGCGAAGGCGCCGAAGGCGGTGAGGAAGATGGCGGTGGCGCTGGGCCCCTTGGTGGGGATCCGGCGCGCGTAGCGCACGGGCGCGAACCCGCCCGGCGGCGGCCCGTCCTGCACCACCGGCATCTCCTTGACGCTCGCCATCCCCGGCTTGTTCCGCACCATGGCCTCCGTCATCTTCGCTCCGATCCGGAAACCCCACCACCAACACGAAATCGCCTACAGATCTAGCGCTGCAACGGATCGACCGTTAGGGTTAGCGGAAGGTAGGAGACGAGACGACGACGCGAATTGGTTAGCGGAAGGTAGGAGACGAGACGACGACGCGAATTGGTGGCACTTGGAACTTGGAAGAACCGCCTCGCCCCAGTGAGAGAGTGAGTCGTGATTCGTGAATTCGTCGCTCTCCAGGGTCTCTTTTGCAAAGGGTTTGTTTAGCTGGGCTTTCCTTTCAGGCCCATTTTGGCCCCGCGTACAAATGGGCCCGCAGCTTAGTGAGCCTCCATGAGTCCATTACGATGTTTGGGGGCGTTCCAGTTTTCTAATTTCGTCCTTAAAAAAGGAAAAAAAGAAGAAGAAAAAAACCCTGCCTTGTAATAGAAAGCTCTTACTGTCCTTGAGGTGTACCGTAAGGTACCACGACCTCTCTACCAAATTAATTTTACCCGTTGATGCTAACTCAATGGATAACTTATTACCTCCCCTCCCAATATAATAATAATAGTGTAAAGCACGGCAGCATTGCTTCTTTTGGCGAATCTGACGATCATCTCACCGACACCGCGTTGGCAGCACGTTGCTTGCTTGCGGTGCATGACTGGATATTTCGATGTTACAGGTCTCAGCATGAGTCTCGTTTGCTAACCGGATGACTACAAATCATCATGGCCCGAGATGGGGTAGGACACGGCGCTTGTATATATGTGATTTCACAAGATACCGGAACAGATAAAGAGAATAGAATACTACCACTCGAGTGGTTAAGCGGTCGCGGCTCGCGGATGCGCCCTGGGTAACCGCAGCGGCTGTCGGTGAGCGACGGGCCGGCAGCGCGCGAGGCGACGTGTCCAGCTATCCAGATCCAGCAGTGTACGCGTGTGCCTACCTGCGAAAACGCTTGCGAGTTGATGAGACGTCGGGGCTCCGGGCTCCGGCAAGTCGGGAGCGGGGTTGCTCTTGCACGCAACCCGCGCCGTGCGACGTCGAGAAATCTATGCGTTGCCGAGAGCCTTTCGCGGCTGAAGACTTGAAGCTGCACGCGCGCGCGGACTAGGGGCCGGCAGCCATGGCATTTTCTGCTCGTGTCTCCCTGTGTTCCCTGCCAAATCCTTGCGAATCTGAAGGGTAGTCTTGAATTTACTTATTTTTAAAAATTTCATTTTTTTTAGATAATGGAAGTATGCACACAACCAATTTTTTTTTTTTTTATGTTCATGTTCGCTCATCCTTGCGCAATGCATGCAAGAAACTGGTACTTCCACTCCTAGATCTGCTCAGATCTTGAACCAAGGGTGACACCGGCAGCATGTGCCACACACATGACCTGCTGATTCCGGTCTCATGCCGTGACTATCTCACGAGGAGTACCGAGCTAGCTAGGCATTGATTAATTAGATACTTGCATTCTTACTGTCCCTAGTGGTTAGGAAAGAAATGGGAGAGACTAGGATCAGGCTCGAACTTGGAGTAAGGAATCAGATGCAAGAAAACAAAAGACAACGTCCTGATTTGTGAAATACAAACCAGTTGGAACCTTCTGCCTTTAACATCAAGCCAGTAATAGTGCAGTGTCATTCAGTGTGATAGAATGAGAGACAACTTGAGAATATACTGCCTGTTGTTGTCCACCGACAGATGAAGAAGGAACCATTAATATTCAAGCCTTCAAGTTTACCTTAAGAAAACTCACTGAATTATCTTTCTGTAACACCTTTCATACACTCTTTTGACCTTTCGTTTCCATGTCTTCAGTTTATAATGTCACAGCTCATTCAGAAGCTTCCTAATCCTGCCTATGCTTGTCTTCTCACCCAGATGGCCAGATTAGTAGAAAGATCAGCATCTAAATAATAGTGTGTCTTCAGGTAGTAATCTTGTCTGATAACAATTCGTTGTCAATTTTGTTGTTTTGCTTGTCCGTTCTGAACCGATCAACAAACACTCCTACTTCAGTAGACTGCATTTTATCAGATGAACAAACTTTACGTCCTATTGTCACCTCGCAAATCAAATATTCCTGCAATTTGCGACCAGGATAAAGCAGCGGCAGTTGCAGGTTCTTGTTCCTGCAATAAGAAAATTTCACCAAAAATAAGCACTTTCCCCCAACAAAGCTACGGGGCACAGATTTTTAAGCCCCGATTCAACTTAGTCAAGAAAGAAATATTTAGTAACTTCCAGCTCCACATTATTTACACCATCACATGGACAGGTGATCAAACGGTGCATCTTCCAAGAGAAGAAAATATTCTTTGCAAGTTGCAACAAACAGTGATCCCATTGGTCCATCAGTGGAGAGGGAATCTGTGAGTGGAGCAATGGCGGTTTTGTCACTTTGCATCAGAAGAAGAACAATCACCAATGGTAAGACTGTGGTGGGCGTGCTTTGTGTTCTTGGAGCCTCATGCTGCAGAATCAAATCCCTGTCTGAAGATGCTTACCAGTGAATAAAAATTCGGCCGATCGAGGGAGGGCTGATCTTTCGGCAACATCGTGCAACGGTGAAAACAGGTGTAGGATCGATATACACTAAACTAGCAATCAGAGGGGGGGTGAATGATTGCGCGGAAGCTAAAACTAAAATTTTGATCTACTAAAAATTCACCCCAATTCGGACTCAAATAATTGCTTCGTATTCAACAAAACAGAGTAGATGCATTCGGTAAATCGCTAATACCCGGAGATCCAACCGTCGGATTGACCTGAAATTTGAACTGTAGAAACTAGATTCCAATACGAATCTAACAAAAAAAGAATCAGCTCGATCGGACATACAGATCAAAAGTTATTAAACTCGCAAGCATGCTGTGATAGATTATGACGAGAATTGACCAAACCCTAATTTCGTGATTAATCACAATCTACAAAAGATTAACCAACGAAACTTTCAGGAACTCTAAGTTGATACTCTAGAAAGTTTTTGGATGGATCAAATCAAGATTAAACACGTTAAATCAAGAGAGACAATGAATCAATCTACTAAATCGAAACCGAGCAGCCAAACTAAAAATTCAGAATACTGTAGCAAACCACGCACGAACAAACCAGAAACCGAGCGGTCGTATGAACAGTAACCGCGCATGAACAGTAGCAAAAGCGAATCAGCATGGCGTGGATGTTTCTGTAGCCTCGCGATTTTCCTTCGCTTCAAATGCGCTGCTGCGCAAGGAACTCCGGCGCAAGAAGAAATTGATTTTATTTCTTTTTGTCTAATTTGGTTAGAGTACTCCAAACAAAAGAGTACAAACCCTAAAACCTAGCTCTCTCAACTAAGCAGAGACACCCTCTCCTATTTATAATGAGCAACAGTTCGCATGCATATCCATCGGCCCAACATAGCCCAATACATGCAAAGCGCCCGATCAATTACAAGCGCACGCGGACGGCCCACTGCGCGCTCGCGTGACTAACCACCTCTATGTGCACCGTTCTCTGGCGAGCGTCCCGCATGACATCCTTGACCACTAAGACCTCGGTTCCTCCTGAACCTAGTCCGAACCTCGGTTCCTCCATGAACCTAGTTCGGTCCGTCATCGACCACGTTAGCCTCAAGCAACACTGCGCATGAGTAAACAAGAAACAACTCCGAGCACAAGTCCACGACTTGACTCAACATCAATCCATACAACCACTCACACGAGTGCATTGCATAAAGCAAAACCATTACCATGCTATCACAAGCATATCAAGTAAAACATCCGAAATAGCACATGCCAAAGCACCACACATGCCATGAGCACAACCACTTTGCAATGCCAATTTCATCACTAAGCCAATTTTTCAAACACATGATCTTACAATCTCCCCTTGATGAAAACATTGGCAACACCACTAAATTGAACATTGGCATTCACCTCGCAAGAAAAGTTTTGAAATCAAAAGGTTTCAAAATCAAAAGCCAAAGTGAAAACACAAAATCTCCCTTTGACAAATATTCAAGGTGAAAAACTCCCTAGGTGAAAATAAGAAAATATCTCCCTAAAAGGAAAAATATGAGTGAATGAATGAATACCACTTAAACAAGAACATGTGCATGTGTAAAGTGCATGTAAAAAGTTCTCCAAAGTGGCAAAGTTCTCCCTTTGACAATGGATTCATCAAGAACACAAAAGAGAAAACAAAATCTTTTTGTTTTTTTAAATTGACAATTTTTTTATGTAATGAGCATTCTAAGTCATCCACAAATGTTGCAAATTCATCACCAAGTCATGCTATCAAAAATACTTGCACCTCAAATCTACACATAGACAATGTAGAATAAGCATAACTAGAAATTAAGTATTATTAACAATTTATTGCATGGCATGATCTCCCTTTCTCAACAATCTCAAAACCTGAAAACATTGAATTTTGTGCACTTTATTGATACTTGAAAAACTGATTCATTGATTGATTGCAACAATAACAATTACAAGGAATTATATGCACCATCGACCTTACTTTTCAACTATGCCAAGCCTCATTTCATAAGCTTAAGGTTTCATAGTTTTGGTCATACACAACCTCTTCCAAGTTCATATCAAAGTGCAATGATAAGCAGTCTCGTAAAGAAGAAGTGCGATAGTACATAACCTTGATCTTGCATTTACCAACAATCACTCTTTGAGCTTTAGCACTTAATTTTGATAAATTTCATATTTAGCACTTTTTGAGCAGAATCAAGATAGCCAAGAAGGTTCAACCATGACAAGATTTAATTCAAGTTGTCATTCCAATTAAATAGTCATGACATAAACTACACCATATATGCATAAACATGAAGTTGCAATGACCTTGTAGCATAAACATGGCTTCAAATGACATATATGTATGATATATAATGCTCATTACTTTTTCATTGTTTTTCATTTTTTTGTTTTTCATTTACTGAAACACACAAAATAAAAGTATGTTAACAAAATTTTACAAAGTTTTCACAAACTCCCCTCAAAACAACATCTTAAAACTTTCTTCAAAATTGTCACCCATGGGATTAATTTTATAAACAAAAGTCTAAAAGAACAGTCCTCTCACTAGGCAAACGAAATAAATTTTCACCAAAAGTCCATTAACTCCCCTCAAACAAATAACCAATGAAATCAAAAGAGAGGTGATGATATACATGTGTTTGAGTTATCACGGTATGTTCAGATTAAGCATAAGTATGAATCATGATAAATAAATCTTGAACATGAAAAGGCATGATTTAAGATATAACATAATTGAACATGCCGGGGATACATATGAGCATATAAGCAAACATCTCATCTCATACCACAATTAGATATCTGTGAATGTAAAAGATATGAGTGTATAAAATAGCTCACAAAGTAGGTGAAGAATTATCGCACATGCCTCTTGAAGGCCATCTCAAGGGTGAGAACCATCCAAGTCTTGATCACATCTTACAAAAGACCAAGATCCACTAAGCACGTTCTCCAACCCGCATCTGAAAAACCTACATAGCACTAGAAGATGTCGAGGCCTCGGTACTAGGGTTAGAAATAAAGCATTTAGGGATCGATCTTGAGACACACGACACATAGTAGTAGGCACAACACGAGTATTCTTATGCACAAAATCAAATTTGCCCTTTCTCGTGTTTCTAGCAACAAAAGGTGTTTGCATCACCCTAGGCACATAATGAGGAGTAAAGCGTGCTGTGCGAAATTAGACCTAGCCTTTGCATTTTCTTTCTTTTGTTGTTTGGCTAGTCTAAAGCAAAAATCTACTAAGTGTCCATCTCTACCACAATGAGTGCAAGTGTACTTAACACGATGTTTAGCTTTAGAAGTGGAAGCAACATTTGCATTCATTATAGTAGAAGATAAAATTCCATGAGACTTAAAAGCAGTTTTCTTAGGCTCATTGACAATTTCAAAATTTTCACTTTCAAGAGCCTTAACAACAGTGGGAGCATGTGATTTATGATGAGTATAAGAATCAAAACCTAAACCTTTGTTATGAATGCTAACCTTGATTGATCCAAAATCATGTTTAGGTTTTTCTTTCCTTTAGTGAAACGTTCTAAAGATTTTCCAAGTAATCAACCTTTCGAGAAAGAGTTAAACAATTATTACAAGAAACGTCCACTTTTCCTTTTGGTTGCAACAAGTTGAGCATGAAAGAACCTCATTCGTGAGCAAATCATTTGTCATTTGAGAAACTCTAGCATTAGCATCATGCAACTTCAATTCAAGAATTGAACATTTAGAACAAGAAGTTGATTCATCCAAATTAGAAGTAGAGGAACTAGCATCTTTAATTTGTTTGCAATTCAAAGCAACAAGTTTCTCATTCTTCTCAATTTCATCTCTAAGCTTATCGAGAGTTGAAGCATGAACATTTCTTAGTGAAGTAAGCTCGGAATAAATTAAGTCACATGATTTGCAAGCATCATCATCAGGAATCAAGGATTTAAGTCTAGCAATTTCAGCATTCAAAGATTCAATCAAAACATCATGTTTCTTAATTTTCTTGTTTCTTTTCTCTAAAAGCGTACCAAGGCGAACAACGACATCTGAAAGCTCATCGTAAGAAGGATTTACCTCGTTTCCCTCATCGTCAAGTTCATCTTGGTTGAGCTGTCCATACTTGCCATGAGACACAAGCTCGTCAAGTCTTGTCTCGTCTTACCTTTGGATATTGTATCTTCATCAACGCTTTGAGTCTACATCACTCAAGTTGACTTGTTCAAGTCTTTGAAAGAACTCGATGCACAACTTTGCTATTTAGGAAGCTCCTTTTCTTCTTGTCATTGAATGGGCGCTTGTACTTTGTCTCTTTCTCCTCCTTCGATGATTTACCCGCAAGTTTAGGACAATTTGGACGAATGTGGTTGAGATCACCACACCGATAGCATCTTGGAGGCCACCATCAACTCTCTTCCTCATTCTCACATTCGCAAAGCTTTATTAAAGCGAGAAGAGAGTGATGCCAAGTCTTCTTCAGGAAATTCCTCAATCATTCATCGGTTAGTGAAGATAAGAAAGACAAAGCAAAACTTGAAGAAGCATTATTATGAGACATGCTAGATTGGGAGGTCAAAGCAATTGATTTGTGATCATTCTTCCTAGCAAGAACATCCAATTCATGAGTTTTTAATTTAGAGAAAAGAACATCTAAAGTAAGTGTACTCATGACAGTTGATTCTCTAATGGATGTAACTTTCATCTCCCAAATAGACATGTCTAATGCACCAAGCAATTGTCTAGCATTAGCAGCATCGTCATAGCTAACCCCAACAAAGACGTAAATTGCTAAGAATTTTATTAAAGCGTGCAAAGAAGTCATCTACAGACTCACGTGTTTCATCTCAAACGCATATATTCTTTTTGTAAATATCTTGGCGAACCTCTTTGTGATGTTTGATCCTCATGATAGTCACAAAGAGATTTCCATACCTCATATGCGGATCGAAGATGAACTACTCGATCAAGTCGCTACGCCCAAGCCTGGATGATCAAGTTGCGCTTCTTTGTTTGCTTCAACATGTGCGCGATTGGCGTCGTTGGCGTTGTCGTTCTCGGGAACTTCGTGACGGCTTGTAAACCTTCTCCCAAATTGCGAAGCCCCCGCGCTTGGATGTACGCCTCCATCTTGGCCTTCCAAAACTGAAAATCAACACCATCGAACACACACGGTTTTGTCGAATAACGATCCATTGATCTAATCACCGATTAAGATAAATTAGAAAAACCGTGCTCTGATACCACTTGTAGGATCGATATACACTAAACTAGCAATCAGAGGGGGGGTGAATGATTGCGCGGAAGCTAAAACTAAAATTTTGATCTACTAAAATTCACCCCAATTCGGACTCAAATAATTGCTTCGTATTCAACAAAACAGAGTAGATGCATTCGGTAAATCGCTAATACCCGGAGATCCAACCGTCGGATTGACCTGAAATTTGAACTGTAGAAACTAGATTCCAATACGAATCTAACAAAAAAAGAATCAGCTCGATCGGACATACAGATCAAAAGTTATTAAACTCGCAAGCATGCTGTGATAGATTATGACGAGAATTGACCAAACCCTAATTTCGTGATTAATCACAATCTACAAAAGATTAACCAACGAAACTTTCAGGAACTCTAAGTTGATACTCTAGAAAGTTTTGGATGGATCAAATCAAGATTAAACACGTTAAATCAAGAGAGACAATGAATCAATCTACTAAATCGAAAAAGCGACCAAACTAAAAATTGAATCTTGTAGCAAACCACGCGAACAAACCAGAAACCGGCGGTCGTATGAGCAGTAACGCGCATGAACAGTAGCAAAAGCGAATCACATGTAGCGTGGATGTTTACTGTAGCCTCGCGATTTTCCTTCGCTTCTCAAATGCGCTCATTGCAAGGAACTCCAGCGCAAGAAGAAATTGATTTTATTTCTTTTTGTCTAATTTGGTTAGAGTACTCCAAACAAAAGAGTACAAACCCTAAAACCTAGCTCTCTCAACTAAGCAGAGACAGCCCTCTCCTATTTATAATGAGCAACGATTCGCATGCATATCCATCCGCCCAACATAGCCCAATACATGCAACCGCCCCGATCAATTATAAGCGCACGGACGGACCACCGCCGCGACTCGCGTGACTAACCGACCTCTATGTGCACCGTTCTCAGCCCGAACGTCCCGCATGACATCCTTGACCACTAAGACCTCGGTTCCTCCACGAACCTAGTCCCGAACCTCGGTTCCTCCATGAACCTAGTTCGGTCCGTCATCGACCACGTTAAGCCTCAAGCAACACCGCACATGAGTAAACAAGAAACAACTCCGAGCACAAGTCCACGACTTGACTCAACATCAATCCATGCAACCACTCACACGAGTGCATTGCATAAAGCAAAACCATTACCATGCTATCACAAGCATATCAAGTAAAACATCCGAAATAGCACATGCCAAAGCACCACACATGCCATGAGCACAACCACTTTGCAATGCCAATTTCATCACTAAGCCAATTTTTCAAAGACATGATCTTACAATCTCCCCTTGATGAAAACATTGGCAACACCACTTAGAATTGAACATTGGCATTCACCTGCAAGAAAAGTTTTTGAAATCAAAAGGTTTCAAAATCAAAAGCCAAAGTGAAAACACAAAATCTCCCTTTGACAAATATTCAAGGTGAAAAACTCCCTAGGTGAAAATAAGAAAATATCTCCTAAAAGGAAAAATATGAGTGAATGAATGAATACCACTTAAACAAGAACATGTGCATGTGTAAAGTGCATGTAAAAGTTCTCCAAAGTGGCAAAGTTCTCCCCTTTGACAATGGATTCATCAAGAACACAAAGAGAAAACAAAATCTTTTTGTTTTTTTAAATTGACAATTTTTTTATGTAATGAGCATTCTAAGTCATCCACAAATGTTGCAAATTCATCACCAAGTCATGCTATCAAAATACTTGCACCTCAAATCTACACATAGACAATGTAGAATAAGCATAACTAGAAATTAAGTATTATTAACAATTTATTGCATGGCATGATCTCCTTTCTCAACAATCTCAAAACACGAAAACATTGAATTTTGTGCACTTTATTGATACTTGAAAAACTGATTCATTGATTGATTGCAACAATAACAATTACAAGGAATTATATGCACCATCACCTTACTTTTCAACTATGCCAAGCCTCATTTCATAAGCTTAAGGTTTCATAGTTTCGGTCATACACAACCTCTTCCAAGTTCATATCAAAGTGCAATGATAAGCGGTCTAAGTAAAGAAGAAGTGCGATAGTACATAACCTTGATCTTGCATTTACCAACAATCACTCTTTGAGCTTTAGCACTTAATTTTGATAAATTTCATATTTAGCACTTTTGAGCAGAATCAAGATAGCCAAGAAGGTTCAACCATGACAAGATTTAATTCAAGTTGTCATTCCAATTAAATAGTCATGACATAAACTACACCATATATGCATAAACATGAAGTTGCAATGACCTTGTAGCATAAACATGGCTTCAAATGACATATATGTATGATATATAATGCTCATTACTTTTTCATTGTTTTTCATTTTTTGTTTTTCATTTCTGAAACACACAAAATAAAAGTATGTTAACAAAATTTTACAAAGTTTTCACAAACTCCCCTCAAAACAACATCTTAAAACTTTCTTCAAAATTGTCACCCGATGGGATTAATTTTATAAACAAAAGTCTAAAAGAACAGTCCTCTCACTAGGCAAACGAAATAAATTTTCACCAAAAGTCCATTAACTCCCCCTCAAACAAATAACCAATGAAATCAAAAGAGAGGTGATGATATACATGTGTTTGAGTTATCACGGTATGTTCAGTTAAGCATAAGTATGAATCATGATAAATAAATCTTGAACATGAAAAGGCATGATTTAAGATATAACATAATTGAACATGCCGGGGATACATATGAGCATATAAGCAAACATCTCATCTCATACCACAATTAGATATCTGTGAATGTAAAAGATATGAGTGTATAAAATAGCTCACAAAGTAGGTGAAGAATTATCGCACATGCCTCTTGAAGGCCATCTCAAGGGTGAGAACCATCCAAGTCTTGATCACATCTTACAAAAGACCAAGATCCACTAAGCTTCGTTCTCCAACCCGCATCCGAAAAACCTACATAGCACTAGAAGATGTCGAGGCCTCGGTACTAGGGTTAGAAATAAAGCATTTAGGGATCGATCTTGAGACACACGACACATAGTAGTAGGCACAACACGAGTATTCTTATGCACAAAATCAAATTTGCCCTTTCTCGTGTTTCTAGCAACAAAAGGTGTTTGCATCACCCTAGGCACATAATGAGGAGTAAAGCGTGCACATGCGAAATTAGACCTAGCCTTTGCATTTTCTTTCTTTTGTTGTTTGGCTAGTCTAAAGCAAAAATCTACTAAGTGTCCATCTCTACCACAATGAGTGCAAGTGTACTTAACACGATGTTTAGCTTTAGAAGTGGAAGCAACATTTGCATTCATTATAGTAGAAGATAAAATTCAATGAGACTTAAAAGCAGTTTTCTTAGGCTCATTGACAATTTCAAAATTTTCACTTTCAAGAGCCTTAACAACAGTGGGAGCATGTGATTTATGATGAGTATAAGAATCAAAACCTAAACCTTTGTTATGAATGCTAACCCTTGATTGATCCAAAATCATGTTTAGGTTTTTCTTTCCTTTAGTGAAACGTTCTAAAGATTTTTCCAAGTAATCAACCTTTCGAGAAAGAGTTAAACAATTATTACAAGAAACGTCCACTTTTCCTTTTTGGTTGCAACAAGTTGAGCATGAAAGAACCTCATTCGTGAGCAAATCATTTGTCATTTGAGAAACTCTAGCATTAGCATCATGCAACTTCAATTCAAGAATTGAACATTTAGAACAAGAAGTTGATTCATCCAAATTAGAAGTAGAGGAACTAGCATCTTTAATTTGTTTGCAATTCAAAGCAACAAGTTTCTCATTCTTCTCAATTTCATCTCTAAGCTTATCGAGAGTTGAAGCATGAACATTTCTTAGTGAAGTAAGCTCGGAATAAATTAAGTCACATGATTTGCAAGCATCATCATCGAGAATCAAGGATTTAAGTCTAGCAATTTCACATTCAAAGATTCAATCAAAACATCATGTTTCTTAATTTTCTTGTTTCTTTTCTCTAAAAGCGTACCAAGACGAACAACAAGACATCAAAGCTCATCGTAAGAAGGATTTACCTCGTTTCCTCATTTGTCAAGTTCATCTTGGTTGAGCTGTCCATACTTGCCATGAGACACAAGCTCGTCAAGTCTTGTCTCGTCTTACCTTTGGATATTGTATCTTCATCACCGCTTTGAGTCTACATCACTCAAGTTGACTTGTTCAAGTCTTTGAAAGAACTCGATGCACAACTTTGCTATTTAGGAAGCTCCTTTTCTTCTTGTCATTGAATGGGCGCTTGTACTTTGTCTCTTTCTCCTCCTTCGATGATTTACCCGCAAGTTTAGGACAATTTGGACGAATGTGGTTGAGATCACCACACCGATAGCATCTTGGAGGGCCACCATCAACTCTCTTCCTCATTCTCACATTACGCAAAGCTTTATTAAAACGAGAAGAGAGTGATGCCAAGTCTTCTTAGGAAATTCCTCAAACATTCATCGGTTAGTGAAGATAAGAAAGACAAAGCAAAACTTGAAGAAGCATTATTATGAGACATGCTAGATTGGGAGGTCAAAGCAATTGATTTGTGATCATTCTTCCTAGCAAGAACATCCAATTCATGAGTTTTTAATTTAGAGAAAAGAACATCTAAAGTAAGTGTACTCATGACGCTTGATTCTCTAATGGATGTAACTTTCATCTCCCAAATAGACATGTCTAATGCACCAAGCAATTGTCTAGCATTAGCGAGATCGTCATAGCTAACCCCAACAAAGACGTAAATTGCTAAGAATTTTATTAAAGCGTGCAAAGAAGTCATCTACAGACTCACCAGGTTTCATCTCGAAACGCATATATTCTTTTTTGTAAATATCTTGGCGAACCTCTTTGACAGTGTTTGATCCCTCATGATAGTCACAAAGAGATTTCCATACCTCATATGCGGATCGAAGATGAACTACTCGATCAAGTCGCCACGCCCCAAGCCTGGATGATCAAGTTGCGCGCTTTGCCGCTTGCTTCAACATGTGCGCGATTGGCGTCGTTGACGTTGTCGTTCTCAGGAACTTCGTACGGCTTGTAAACCTTCTCCCAAATTGCGAAGCCCTGCGCTTGGATGTACGCCTCCATCTTGGCCTTCCAAAACTGAAAATCAACACCATCGAACACACACGGTTTTGTCGAATAACGATCCATTGATCTAATCACCGATTAAGATAAATTAGAAAAACCGTGCTCTGATACCACTTGTAGGATCGATATACACTAAACTAGCAATCAGAGGGGGGGTGAATGATTGCGCGGAAGCTAAAACTAAAATTTTGATCTACTAAAAATTCACCCCAATTCGGACTCAAATAATTGCTTCGTATTCAACAAAACAGAGTAGATGCATTCGGTAAATCGCTAATACCGGAGATCCAACCGTCGGATTGACCTGAAATTTGAACTGTAGAAACTAGATTCCAATACGAATCTAACAAAAAGAATCAGCTCGATCGGACATACAGATCAAAAGTTATTAAACTCGCAAGCATGCTGTGATAGATTATGACGAGAATTGACCAAACCCTAATTTCGTGATTAATCACAATCTACAAAAGATTAACCAACGAAACTTTCAGGAACTCTAAGTTGATACTCTAGAAAGTTTTTGGATGGATCAAATCAAGATTAAACACGTTAAATCAAGAGAGACAATGAATCAATCTACTAAATCGAAACCGAGCAGCCAAACTAAAAATTCAGAATACTGTAGCAAACCACGCACGAACAAACCAGAAACCGAGCGGTCGTATGAACAGTAACGGCGCATGAACAGTAGCAAAAGCGAATCATCAGAGCGTGGATGTTTCTGTAGCCTCGCGATTTTCCTTCGCTTCGTCGCTTTCACGCAAGGAACTCCGAGCGCAAGAAGAAATTGATTTTATTTCTTTTTGTCTAATTTGGTTAGAGTACTCCAAACAAAAGAGTACAAACCCTAAAACCTAGCTCTCTCAACTAAACAGGAGACAGCCCTCTCCTATTTATAATGAGCAACAGTTCGCATGCATATCCATCCGCCCAACATAGCCCAATACATGCAACCGCCCCAATCAATTACAATCGCACGCGGACGGCCCACCGCCGCGCTCGCGTGACTAACCAGCCTCTATGTGCACCGCTTCAGCCCGAACGCCCCGCATGACATCCTTGACCACTAAGACCTCGGTTCCTCCGAACCTAGTCCCGAACCTCGGTTCCTCCATGAACCTAGTTCGGTCCCGTCATCGACCACGTTCGCCTCAAGCAACACTGCATGAGTAAACAAGAAACAACTCCGAGCACAAGTCCACGACTTGACTCAACATCAATCCATGCAACCACTCACACGAGTGCATTGCATAAAGCAAAACCATTACCATGCTATCACAAGCATATCAAGTAAAACATCTGAAATAGCACATGCCAAAGCACCACACATGCCATGAGCACAACCACTTTGCAATGCCAATTTCATCACTAAGCCAATTTTTCAGCACATGATCTTACAACAGGTTTAGTGTCCTATCCCTCATCTGTATCCTGTACCGCACACCTTGCCACGGAATCTTTTATGTTATCTGTCTAGTTCCACTCTGATCAAGTTCATCAACTTGACTGATGCAATGATGGTAACATTGTATCTACATTAATCATCTCATGAGCTGATGTTTACTTCCGCAGGTTTCGTAGTTTACATGGAACCCAGTTTACTGTCCTGACGAGACCATCTTGTTATTTTCAGCTGATTCTGATGATTCCCACTGTTTGGAAATTGGAACCGTTCGCGTTGTACCAGAAGCGCAACATGCTTGGAAGGAAGAAAATTTTTAATTCACCGCGTCCTTGCGAAATTCTTATTTAGTTCTGTCCTCTAATCTCTTCTTGATCTTGACAAGAAGATCAGGTCGGAATTGAGATGTACCCTACCCCCAAGAAACCAAATTCAGAATTAAATTATCATTCTTCGACAGGTCCCTCCAGTCCGCTAACTAGTCTTTCTCCACTTGCCCCAGCGAAGTCTATATCCGACCTACCACAATTCTGTGTTTATCACTTCATCCAAATTTATATGGTCTATGTTGAGCATACAATTAACCGCCAGATTACTGAATCGATATATTATACATTACCTTCTTATGACAGCACCACTGTTAAACAAGAGATGCTACAATATTGAGATTCAACAATCTATCTCAGAGAATATCAATAAACGATCATATTGAACTTCTACCAAAAGAGTGGTGCAATGAACAGAATGGTAACACAACAAGGTGGTAAGTAGACTGACTGCAAGAATGGTACAGGTGAGAAGCATTGCAAAGAAAAGGAACCAGAAATCAATGATTGCTCGGAACTTATCCATCAAGCCGAGAACAATGCACATCAAGCTCTCCCAGTATTTAATACCATATCATATGGTACAGAATGATCCTTACTCGCGACGACAAAAATCGCTCATTAATCTACTCTTTACTGCTTAAAAAGATTGTGGTGGTACGTCCTCCCCTCCCAACCCCCTCTACATTCTTAAAAAAGCCACTAACAGAAAAAGAAAAACAATCTTATAACAAATAAATTTCACCTTCCTAAAAATTCCCTACAAAGATTAAAAAAAGAGAAATTTTACGGTGTATTATACTGGTAGTATATAGTGAGTAGTAGAAATCAGATCTAACCGTTTATTTGTCAAGGGTATTTCTACTACTCTACTACCAGAGAAAATATAAATAAATTCTAGCTAATCTAATCCATTGAATAAAAAAGAATGAATGGTTCATATTGAATTTGGTGTGTCGTAAAAGAGCTAAAAAAGCATAGCTCTAATGGACTCGTGACGTAGCCGAGCGCGGAGGCGGAGCTGAGGGCGTGGACCAAATAGACTGATCACGATGATATCGACTTGACTTGATTGGGTAATATGATATCGTGTTTGCTAATTCTGAGTTGTCTAAAATTTTCTTATCTCTTAGTAACCTAAAATTGCAGTGCTAAGTAATGTGCGATTTTAGTATCACTCTACTATAATTTTTAGTTCTATTTGTTTTTGTATTTGTAGGGGTTGACCTAGGTTTACTTTATTTTTGTTTAGGTTAGAAATTTTTTATTTATGTTTTGTATTTGTTTTTGCTTTTGTAGAAATGAGGGGTGGGTAAAACATAGTAGTCATCGGATGCAAATACCATGGCTTAAAAAAGTAACTGTGATTGAAAAAATTAGACAACTTATCAACAGACAGCCTCATATAATATATACAGTAAAACACGAGAATCCAGCTAGTCAATGAAAAATATTTGTTTCTCTGCCTTCATGATTAAGGCCTTATCCGAGTAACATATAATCCTCCCGTCTTGCTCCACCCGTGGATATCGATCCCCACACATATCACCTGTAATTCGGTGGTAAGTCGCGGAGTGCCCTCAGCAAGTTATGCGACGTGGTTGTGCCCTGGCAGTGGGCCTGGAGCTTCTGTTCGTTGGGGTGGCGGTGAAACGTAGGGAAGGCGGTGGCGACACGTGGAGGACCTCGATTGATCGACTATGAGTCATGAGAAGCTGCCCTCGATCCCAACTAGCGGCCCGCTTTTGACATCACAAAATTATCCGGACCAAAACAAGAAACGAAGTGATGATTTTTGTAACTCATTTAGTTTGTTTTTCTAAAATCTAGCTTTTTTTAACTGAAATTTGTAAATCTATTCCGCTCCATCGTGGGCGTGACGCACACCAAGAGCGCAGAAGCAAGCGAGGGCAGGAGCGCGCGCTGTTGCGCTAGCTAGGCGTGGGAGGCTGGGAGCAATGTGCTGCCGTGAAAGCAATGTGAGGGAGGTGGGCGAGCATGGAGCGAGTGGCTTGCCGCGGCAGCCGGGCTTGGGAACAGGCCTGTTATGATTGGCGACGCAGAAGCACGGTGGAGAAAACGAGATTTACAAATTCTTGTGAGAAGGAACTAGATTTGAGAAAAAAAAACAAAATAAAGGGTTAGAAAAATCATCACTTCACAAGCAACGGCTAATCAACGGCCGGATTAGCATGGATGCTCCCCTGTTAGTTGCTCCTTTTTGCACTTTTTCCCACTGCGAACTTGTATATTCGACTTAGGTAGTTGTCCTTATACTTGGATGTATCCTCTTCCTCTGGACAAGCAAAGGCAAAGAAATATAGAAATTGGATTCAAACTAACTGTACAAAGTAACGGCTACGTTAATATTTGCTCTAATGTAAAATAATTTTTATAGTACCCTTTTAGCACAATATCTTTCCGCAATGTTTTTGTGTAGCTATGGTTCTCTGTTTTTTGAGCTGTGTTTCTATGCTTTTCTATCCAATACAAGTTGCATAAATTTTAAAGCAAGCAAAAGGGTAAGTAATTACCATCTAATTTTTATTTTTATTTTAATATTTATAAACTTTAAAAAAGAAAAGCAAAGAAACAGCCCTCTTTTTTTTCCCTCTCACATCTTTGCACTCTGTTTCTCTACCTTCCCAAAAGGTTTACATGCATGAATTGTTGTCTAAACTAAATAAGTTGAGAACGAACTTTTTCAAAGAACCTACTTAACATGTCAATGAGAACACAAGTACATAGCATATATACTACCTTGTTAGTTGAGCTAAGGTGCTTCATTTGCTTGTTGAAAAAAATATTGTATTTGGAAAAGAAGAATAATCTAATCTTTTGTTTTATATTACACCCGAAATAAATCAAACGATTCATGAGGAATATTAAAATTCTAGCCTGAATAGCCACAAATCTCTACGTTCATCAGTATTAACTTGAGAAGTTGACACTCCACCTCAAAATTTGCATATTTCCTGCCGATTGTTTGCTTCTTCTCATGCTTTAAACATGGCCTAGATAATTTGTGCTCACTCGTTCTAACACACGAACCGTGCATCCTTAATGAATGAATATGCTCTTCATTAAATAGTGATGCATTAATCTTTACAAAGCAATACTCACTATCCGTGACTAAACATTGGCCGTGTAGAGAAATTTTACCTTGCATATTTAATTATAAAGCAAACCATTCTTAGCGTGAAACCAAATCTAACAACTCTACAAAAAAAAATTGCGTAGTAAGCTACATCAAAGATTATCCATAACTAAATATTGACAATGCAGAGGATTTTCGCATTGCATTAACTCCGTACCGAACCGATTACAATTACAAAAGCGAAGTCATATCTAGCTACCACAAACTTTTTTTAATCCATATTAGTTACTTCACAAAACTAACCACCCCTGGTCCCATATAAAGCTAAAAAAAACGTAAAAGATAACACCATCCACGTAACAATCAACGTTATAAAAAAACTTACCACTTGAGCATAAACCGAAACATACATTCGCTTACCAACACTTTCCACACAACAAGCTTTTTTTTCACCTTCCAGATCTAAAAACCCAAACCATACCATCGAGAAGCTCAAGCAACCCTCTGTTAGACAGTTGCACCTACCCGTCAAATACAAACTTCCTAGAGACCCTTTCGTCCTAAAGCGACAATGAGAGGGACGGGAAAAATGATAGAAATAAAAACCCCCCACCTTGCAACTCATAAAGCTGACAAAAAAAGCTCGTTAAGTTTCGAATCAAAATTGTTTTCGATTGTAGTAGTTAATGAGTTTAAAGTTGAAATGAGTTCATTTCAAATGAAAAATATTAATGAGACTCAGCTCGATAATAATTTGTTAGCTCGAATTTAAAATAACAATTTAAATGATAAATAAAATAATTTTATATTAAATTATAGCAATTTCAAAAGAAGCTCGTTAACCTCCTTAGCCAACCGTTTCAAGCCGAGAGCTCCCTAGGAAATGACGCCGTCCGGCCTCCGAGCAGCACAGGCCGCGCCCCAGGAAACAAAACACCTCAAAACCTCAGACACAAGCCTCGTTCCCTCCCCCATTAAGCTTCCTCCCGCTTCCCCATCTCAGCCTCACCGCCATTCCCGAACGCCACTGCGCTCCGATCCCTAGCTCGCTTGCTGCTGATCCCCCAACCCAAAGCTTCCATCTCCCGAGTGAGTCCAGAGTCCAAGATTTTTGTTGCTAGCCTCCCGCGTCGTCATCGCCTTGCGTGAAGCCATGGCCGAGCTCCCCGTCGCCGCCGGCGTCCTCGACTTCCGACCTGGAGAGGTCACCTCCACGCGCGCTTCTCCTTCCCGTTCCCACCCGCGCGTGCCCCCTCCTTCCCGCGACGCCGCCGAGCTCTGCTCCGCCAACGGTAAGGCCTTCTATTTGGATCATGAGGTGTGCTGGTCGCTGCTCTTCCTTCAATTTGTTCTTCGATTTGATTTTGGTTTGATTTGGTCTGGATGTAGAGGTTGCCAAGGAGGTGGTGCCTGGAGGTCCGGGTTTCGAGGACGCCGACGCCGTCGCGGTGGAGGTAGCGGCGTCGAATTTGGCCAGTTCAGAGGGCCGGGATGCGAGTGGCGAGGCGTCGGAAGGCCTTGACGGCGCTGACGCCGACGACGCGGCGGTTCTCTGTTCCGAGGATGGCGCCGAGCTCGAATCGCCGGAGCCCGGTGTTTTGGATGTGAGATTAGGGGCTCCGGTGGTGCGGCTCCATGAGCGGGAGTTGTATCTTGTGAGTTCCGGTTCCGATGAAGCTGGTGCAATCAACGGGATTTCACTGGTTGAGGTGTCCCCATCAGATGCCAGTTCAAATTTGGACGCCGCTGGGGCAATTGATGGTTCTTCCCTCGTGGAGGGGTCCCTGGCAGAGGCGAGTGGTGCCCGAGGATGCGAGCGAGAGGTGCGGGAAGAGCCAACGGGTGTGCAAGGGATGCCTGCTGCCGCGGGAGTCTCTGACGGGCATGTAACTTCTGAGGTTGGAGTTGAGATGAAAGGTGATTTGGATGGTGGAAATGGCCTTGCCCAAGGGGAGTCGGAGTTGCGTATTGATGGCGGCGATGTCGAGGGGGGCACAGAGATGAGTGGTGCCTCGTCCGATGAAGGAGTGGACAGGATGGAGACGACTTTGGTGGAGTATGAGGCTTCACATGGCTCCACCAGACGAGTTCAGGAAGGAGTGGACAGGATGGAGACGACTTTGGATGACTCTGAGGTTTCGGACGGCTCGACCACGCAGGAGTCTGATACCGACGTGGAGACGGAGTCCAGCGGTTCTAGTATAGAGGAACAAGACACAGGATATGGAGCCCACATCCCACGCATGGTATGTCTTTCGTGCAAACTCCTGAGCTAGGCACTTGTCAGTGTTGCTACGCTTCAGTAAGTTGATGCTTTATGTTTGTAACTCTGTTTTGTAGTTTCTCTGAATTAACTCATTTGGATTTTTTTTTTAACTCGCAGAAGTTTGCAGAAATGCTATCAACGAAAAATTAGACAGTTAGGCTAAGGGTAGCAATGTTTTCTTTTTTGTGAGAATCTGCTTTTGCTCAGTAGTCTGCTCTTGTGTTGATATTTAGTATCAGTTTCTAATTACTTATTTGGTTATCCTCTCTTCATATGGTCATATATCCTAGTAAGGGACCACGCTTATACTAAAGGACACTGTTCAACTAACTCTAGAAATTGGGTCCGGTGTGAATTAGATGCGCACTTGTCCCTTCTTGTATAAATTAATGTCCTGTGGTAATTTCGTGGAAATTAGCATTAGCTTTCTTATTCTACCCGCCGGCCATACAAGTGTGCCCAACCCACCCCACGTGCACCCACTTCTTAATGCTTTGTGGTAATTTCGTGAAATTAGTGTTAGCTTTCTCAAAAATTGTAGTTTTGTCCATAAACCTAGCTTACTGCCGAGACAAGCGCGCCAAACCCACCCCACGTGCACTCACTTCATATGGAGACCAAGCCAACTAGTGACGTAGCCAACCAACCGATAAATGTGGGCTCCTTATTAGTACTAGAATATATCTTTTTTTGTTTTAGCCATAGCGTTTGATCGGCATCTGTGATTTATGAATGGTTTTCACCCGTAGCTTACCGACGACAAGAGGAACATAATAATATAAGTCTCGCCAATAAATGCTAGATGAATGAGCTTTTACACCAATTTATTGGATTTGTTAGAGTTTACTGCCACACCTAGCTATGGCGCATGATGACCATGTGATAGGGGCAGTAAAAATCGATACCACATTTATGTTAAAAAACATTCCAATTTACGACTAGATGAAAAAATGTAAATGCTGTGTGGAGGCGGCAGTAAAAATAGTAACCACATTTATGTCAAGATACATTTCAATTTACAACCAGATGAAAAAGATAAAACCATTATGTGATGGCGGTAGTAAAAATGGATACCACATTTACGTCCAAATACATTACAAATTACGGCCAGATAAAAAAATGGAACCACTGTGTGATGGCGGCGGCAAAAATGGATGCCACATTTACGTCTAGATACATTCACATTTACAGCTAGATGAAAAAATTGAATCGTTGTGTGATCGTTCAGATAAATATTACAGTGAGGCTCGGTGTGATTTCCATTTTACTGCATGACTAAAAGATATTTATTGCGACATCCATATACATTTAGTGCATCGTTACAAAAGATTTTTGCGACCTTATTGTGTGTTTTATCAAACCTATACAACATATTTACTACAACCTCCTTCTACGTTTACAACACAATTACAAGAGATTTATTGCGTCTTTATCGGAGATTTGCGCTGAGCGCAGAGGGGTGGGTGGAGAGAGAAACTTGGGTTGATTGCAAACTTTGAACGACGATATCTCCTAAATTATTTATCATATTTATAATCCATTTGAAGCGTTTTGCTGAAAAAATGTGCTTAACAAAAAAGATCCATGATGAATATGTTTATCGTTGTAAAAAACGATTATTGCACCAAAAGTTTGGATTTACTGTACCTAAGCCAGTCAGTTGTTGCATCGTCTAAGCACACACAAGGTAGGTGGAGACTGGAGAGTGACTTAAGGGTTAACGGAGGTGGGAGATGGTGGGTTTTCTTTAACTGGCCTTTGATCAAGGTGGGATGTGGGTTTTGACACACGAAAGGTGGTGTAGCGTAGAATAACTTATTATAGCAGGTATAGAATAGATCATGGTGCCCATGCACCGAAATGGGACACCATGGTGTCAGCGCACCATGATTTCAATTGCATGAATTCAAGCCAAATTCGGGTATGTTTTCCAAAAAATTCAATTTTAGGGTATATACCCATCTAGGACAATTCAAATGAAACACATAACTTCGAAAGAATATACTCGAATCTAAAGATTTCGAATGATGTAGATTACATGCTTTGCTGATTTATATATATAATCAGCACATACCTACAATCAAACTACCATAAAAAGGCAATTCTAGTTTGAATTTTAGTTAAAACTTGTTTGAACTAGTTAGTAAACTAGTTAAACTCGACATCCAAAAAATTTCAAAGTTCTTCGGACGCAATTCATAAGGGAAATACCCATTTTAGACATGATGTCCCAGGTAATCACACTAGGAAGCCCTTTTTCGTACTCTCGGGAGTACATACTCCTGTCTTCTAATGTACCACTTAAACAAACGTATTATACCTCTTTATCACTTTCGGTATACTTAAATACTAATTCTAAGATACTTTAAAACGACATAGTTGAAAAAATTTCATCACAGCACTTTATTTTTGTTATACATCCTTTTTCATATGTGAAAGGAGTATATGCATAAATTATGCTATAAACAGTGGTCTTTGGTGAAATTTTTCATGAGACTCACTTTGGAGTGTCATATAATCATTATTATAGTATGCTCAAAAGGATAAAAAGGTATAACTTGCTTGTTTAAGCTGTATATGAGAAGTGAGAGTACATACTCCCATGAATATATGTATGTATGTGCGTGTTTGTGTGTGTGTTGGTGATAGTATAAATTTCTTCTGCTTAGGATGATGTGTACCTCTGTTTTTCCCCTTTGCAGGAACAAGTGATCTGTGAGGTGGCCAGGGAAAACAACACTTCAGAGGTGAAGAGCTCTGATAGGTATTGCTTTAAGCATTTTGCATTGTAAGGTGTTGGCTTATTGCTTTATCTGTTTGCATACATACATAGGCTTATTCAAGTAAGGTTTGTGGTGTGCTTTGCTCTTAAAATTGGACGCCCTTCATTGTTCTCTTTTGCCTTTTGAACCTGTGAAGCTCGAAAAGATGTTTTATTCATTTTTTTTTCATGCTTAATTCATATGCAGGATGGCTTCAGTAGCCGTATCAACCCCTGTGTTGGCTTCAGGTGCAGCAATGTTACCTCATCCTTCAAAGGTAATGGTTGTTATTCTCGGTCTCTTGTAAGTAATGTATATTTACTGTATCTACCAGATACAAACACACTTCAGACTAAAAGTTATGCTATCACAATAGTTCAATCAAATGGCTCTGTCTTTGATCTGCTCTCAGCGTACTGGCAAATGTTGTGGAAGACATGTTAAAACTTTTTTAAAAAAAAACTGCATTTACGGCACTCTTCCAAATTCTGTGCACGTTTTTCTCTTCTAATAAATTGTCGATTGAGTACAACATTACTCCAAACTAATTCAATGAGAGATCCGGTTCTTTATGAAGATTTTGGCATGTAAATTACATATGTTTGCCTTTTCATTTAGAGATGAAATATACTTGATTGTCATGCTGATAATAGTGCAGTCAGTACAACTGTTGTAAAATCAATCACAAAAGAAGAAGAATACGAGACGCAGATTTTTACGTGGAAAACCCTTGCGGGAAAAAACCACGGGCGCCAACCGGCGATATTACTATTTGAGGAATTGTGTACAACGGCTAGGGTTTACAATGAGCGTCTTACACTCCCCAGCAGATTACAAGAGGTATTTATAGAGAGATAGAGCGACTCGAGTCTAAACGGGCTACACCGAAATATGGGCTAAAGGCGTCCCTAAAGCCCAACAGGAAATTCGGATCAATACCCAACAAACTCCACCTTGAGACGAATTCCTCTTGCAAAAAAACATCATCATCGAACTCCTTTCAATAATAAATATCACCGGCGCCAAAAGTCTCTAGGACTTAAACTGAAACTCCAACCAAGCTTGAGCATAGCTCAAACTTAGTAACTGAAATTGTCTTTGTCATCATGTCAGCGGGATTATCATGGGTACTTATCTTGGATATTTTGATATCTCCTTGAGCAATGACATCTCGAATATAATGATACCTCACATCAATGTGTTTTGTCTTTTCATGAAACATCTAATCTTTTGTGAGGTAAATAGCACTTTGACTGTCACAAAATAAAGTAACACAAGAAGTAATCCCGCTGAGCTCAGTGTACAAACCTCTCAACCAAGTAGCTTCTTTACATGCTTCAGAAATAGCCATATATTCACTTCAAGAGTTGAAAGAGCAACGAAGAGCTTGCAAGCTTGCTTTCCAACCGACAAAGACAACCACCAATAGTGAACACATAACTTTGTGAGAGATCTCCTCTTATCTAAGTCACCAAAGATAGTCGAATCAACATAACCAACAAACCCATCTCCAGATTTTCCAAATTGCAAACAAGCATTAGAAGTACCACGCAAATATCCGAAAATCCATTGGATGACTTTCCAATGCTCTTTGCCGAGATTAGCCATGTATCTACTAACAACACTTAGAGCATGAGATAAATCAGACGAGAACAAACCATGGCATACATAAGAGAACCAATCTGTGACTGGAATATGGGACTCTAGACATATACTCAATATCATCATCCGACTGGACATAAAGTCAAGATAATCAAATGTGCAACTAAAGGAGTACTCACCGGTTTTGCATCATGCATATTAAAGCGACGAAGGACCTTTTCAATATAACCTTGTCGACTAAGGTATAATTTACTGATTTCCTTGCTCTAATGATTTCCATGCCAAGAATTTTCTTTCTTTGCACCTAAATCCTTCATCTCAAATTCTTTACTCAATTGTGCCTTTAGTTTAGCTATTTCGACTTATCTTTTGCAATGATCAACATATCATCAACATAAAGAAGCAAATATATAGCTGAACCTTTAACAGCTTTTTAAGTAAACACAACTATCATAATTGGACCGCTTAAAACCATGAGAGAGCATAAAGGAGTCAAATTTCTTGTACCATTGCCTAGGTGATTGTTTCAAGCCATAAAGGGATTTTTTAACCTACAAACAAGGTGTTCTTTTCCGGTATAACATAACCTTCAGTGGTCCATATAAATATCTTCCTCTAACTCTCCATGCAAGAATGCGCTTTAACATCTAGTTGCTCAAGTTCATAATCATGCATGGCAACAATTTGAGTAGAGTGCGAATTGAGCTATGCTTCACAACAGGAGAAAATACATCATTGTAATCAATACCTGGAATCTGGCTATAGCCTTTAGCAACCAACCTTGCTTTTTACCTTGTTGAGTCAGTGGGAGAAATACCTTCTTTTCTTTTGAAAATCCATTTGCAACTGATTTGTCTTCTTGTCTTTAGGCAATTTTACTAAATCCCAAGTGCCATTCTTTTCAAGTGACTCCATCTCATCTTGCATACCGGTCATCCAATTCTTACAATCAACAGAAGTAATAGCCTCGACATAATTTGAAGGTTCAGCATTATTTTCAATATCTTCTGCAACACTTAAAGCATAAGAAGCAATATCACATTCTTCAATAAACCTTTTAGGTGGATTAATAGACCTCCTAGGTCTATCAATTGCAATAGATTGTTGTGGAGGCTGCATAACTGGAGAAGAATGCTCAACAATATGTGAATCATCAATAATAGGTGCATCATGAACATCAATACTAATATCTTCGGTGTAGATTCGTAATCAATAAGGCGCTCCTCCACTGCACACTAGTTTTCTCGTTGTTTCTCAATAGGAGCATTAATATCCAATTTGTCATTCAAAGATAATGATTCATTAAAGATAACATTCCTCACCGATAACAACCTTTTGAGTTTGAGGATTCCATAATTTATAGCCTTTAACACGGATTTATAACCAAGAAAGATGCACTTAATAGCTCTAGGCTCCAATTTACCATTATCAACGTGAGCATAAGCGGTAAACCAAAACTCTCAATTGTGAATAATCAGGAGAACTGACCATACCTCAATTGGAGTTTTCTTATCAATAGCAATAGAGGAGACCGATTAATAAGATAGCAAGCAGTGGAAGCGACTTTTCAAAAACGCCTATGCAAACCAGCAATTAGACAACATACAACGGGCCCTTGAGATAATGGTTCTGTTCATACGCTCAGCTACACCATTTTGTTGTGGAGTACCAGGAACAGTGTAGTGACGCACAATACCTTCAGACTTGCAATATGAATTAAATTCATCAGAACAAAATTCCATCCCATTATCAGTACGAAGTTTCTTTACCTTCTTTTCAGTTTGCTTTTCAATCATCACCTTCCACTCTTTAAATGCTAAAAATGCTTCTGATTTATGCTTCAAGAAATAAGGCCAAACTTTTCTAGAATAATCATCAATAATGGTTAACATATAACGAGAACCTCCTAAAGAAGTCTTACGGGATGGCCCCCATAAATCAGAATGCACATAATCAAGAATGCCTTCTGTAGTATGAACAGAAGTGTTAAATTTTACCCTCCTATGCTTACCAAATATGCAATGCTCACAGAAATCCAATTTTCCATTATATCCATCAAGAAGTCCTCCTTTACTCAAAGCGCCAAACCTGTTCACTCATATGACCAAGACGCTTGTGCCAAAGATTAGCAATATCGGGTGATGAATGTGAAGAAACAAAGGCATCATTGTAATTGTAGTGCCTTGAAGGCGATATAAATTGGCGATTTCAAATCACCTTTCATTACAATAAGAGAACCTTTTGATACTTTCAAAATGCCATTGCCACGTAATACTTATACCCTTTAGAGTCAAGTGTACTCAAAGAAATAAGATTCCTTGTCATACCCGAACGTGCCTCACATCATCAAAGTTCTAATAATGCCATCATGCATCTTGATTTGAACGGATCCTATGCCAACAATAGGGCGTGGCGAATCATCACCCATCCTAATCGAACCAAAGATCTTTACGGACTCATAAGTGATGAACCAATCTCTATTAATGCATATATGAAAAGAAGCAGCAGAATCAATAATCCATTCATCACCACTACTAGCACATCCAACAAAAGCAACAAGGGTCTCACCATCAGAACTACTATCAGCAGAAGCAACAGAAGCTTTACCTTCATCATCATGTTTACCTTTTGGTTTGTAGGTACCGTTCCTCTTTTCTTTGTTCTTTATCTTATAACATTCAGATATGTCATGATTATTTTTCTTACAATATCTGCAGAATTTTTCTTTACCTCTGGACTTAGAACGGCCCCTGTAACTGCTTGAACTTCTGCCTCTATACCCATTGTATGATTTCTTTTCTCTCGTTCGTCCCCGAACTGACAAAGCTTCACCTTGCAAACTGGAACTCTCAGAAGACACCATTAATTTCATCTTTTCTTTTGCATGTAAGGCCTCATAAACTTCAGCAACAGTTAATGTATCACGACTATATAAAATAGTGTCTCTAAAATTTGAAAATGACGGAGGCAGGGAACACAAAAGAATAAGACCTAGATCCTCATCTTCAAATTTTACCTCCATAGACTCAAGGTCAGAAACGATCTCCTTAAAGGCCGATAGGTGATTTAACACAGAACCACCCTCTTGCAACTTGTGCGAAAATAATTTCATCTTCACATGCATCTTGCTAGTAAGGTCTTTGGACATGCAAATTGATTCCAATTTTAACCATAAACTAGTCTGCAGCTTTCTCTGCAAAACCTCTTGCAAAATATTATTTGATAAATGAAGATGAATTTGAGATAAAGCCTTACGATCCTTTCTTTTTTCTTCATCAGTCCAGGTCTTTTGATCCTTGTTCCCGAATTTATCAAGCGCATCATCCAAGTCAGTGTGCGCAAGAATTGCTCTCATTTTGACTTGCCATAGCGAAAACCTGGTATCACGATCTAGCAGAGGAATATCATACTTTAATGAGGCCATAATGCAGAGAAATATTATTAAGTGCACAAGTAGGAAAAAATAGCTGAAAAACGAGCTTCTGTGAAATTCCTGGTTCACGAAAACCGGGTGCACGTTGCAATAAAACAGCGAAAACCTGTGGGCTGCTTTGAAGTCGACGGACTCAAAAAAAAAAGGATTAAATCCTCCTGTGGATGTGGATCTCTTTGGAGTCCGGATGAGATAAAAAAAGCTGGTTTTCTCGGTCACAGTGCTTCTCCACGGTACCAAACTTCTTCACGCTAGCAAACAGGATGAGCAAGCTCTTCGATTGGTGCGGCTGACTGCTTCTCTGTTGGTGGTGCTTCACGTGCTCACGCGGGTCTTCTTCACCGATCGAACCGACGTCCAAGGGCGCGAAGATTGGAGACGCCCACGGAACCGCAGATCCAGCCGAAGATGGCCGGAGCGATTGAAGGCGGCGCGGCGACGCCGCCACGCGCGCATCGGAAGCGGTGGCGATGCGTGGAAGCGAGATCGGCACGCACGGGCGCAGCCGGCGATTCGGGTGGAAGAAGGGCGGCGCAAGGCGCTCCGGCGATGCGCGACGAAGAAGATGAAAATCGCGCGGCGAGCGTGCGGCCGATCGAGACGGACGGCGGCGACGCTGGCCGAGTCGCGTGACGCGACAAACGACGAGAGAACCGAGCGGTCGAAGAAGATGAACAGACGCTCGGGAAGATGAACATCGCTCGAAAAAATCCGATCGATTTTTTCCTCGTGATTGATCTCGCTCGATACCACTTGTTGTAAAATCAATCACAAAAGAAGAAGAATACGAGACGCAGATTTTTACGTGGAAAACCCTTGCGGAAAAAAACCACGGGCGCCAACCGGCGATATTACTATTTGAGGAATTGTGTACAACGGCTAGGGTTTACAATGAGCGTCTTACACTCCCCAGCAGATTACAAGAGGTATTTATAGAGAGATAGAGCGACTCGAGTCTAAACGGGCTACACCGAAATATGGGCTAAAGGCGTCCCTAAAGCCCAACAGGAAATTCGGATCAATACCCAACAACAACATTACTCCAAACTGATTCAATGAGAGATCCGGTTCTTGATGAAGATTTTGGCATGTAAATTACATATCTTTGCCTTTTCATTTAGAGATGAAGTATACTTGATTGTCATGCTGATAATAGCGTCCAGTGTTTCCAAATATTAAAAGGATGATGTACATGGCTTTCTCTCACTTATACCTTATTTTTTGCTCCTTGCTCGAGTCTATTATATGTGATCTGTAGTTTTTAGAACGCTTAGAAATAATGGTTGAAAGAACAGCTTTAGCTATCTGTAAAACATATAACAGTTGTAGCTGCTTCTACTAACAGCTTTAGCTATCTGTAAAACATACATACAGTTGTAGCTGCTTCTACTAGTTTCCTTTATGTGAGATAGTACGCAGGGAGGAATATGTACCCTCCATGTTTACTTGAGTAGTTACCTGCGGTAAGCTGCATTAAGACAACCACTCCTTTGTCTTGAATCGTTTTTAACAACAATATCTGTTAACTTTTCCAGGTGTTAACAGGTGGTGAAGATGCATATTTTATAGCTTGTGATGGTTGGTTTGGTGTAGCAGATGGAGTTGGTCAGTGGTCGTTTGAAGGTAAAACATATGTTTTTCTCAACTGCAGTTCTGTTGTGTAACCTTGTGGATGCTTTGAACTCCTGAGCATACAAATTTCCCTCCCATACCTTGTGCCTTATACAGTGTTCACTTTTGGAAAGTGTCTGTCTTCCGATATTTACCGACTTACGAGTGTTGTCAGATGCTCAGAGCTATGTTTTCCCCTAAAGAAATCACAGTAGCAATTTCTCGTGTCCACCATGCATACATTATACTTTTGAGGGTTAAAGTTGATCCCTTGCCATCAACAAGAATTTGGAACAACCGGAACCATCAGTGGACAATAATAGGGGCATTATTGACCACAGTGAATGATTTTAATCTCTATGAGTGGTGATTTGCAAGTTACAACCACGTGGAGAATATTTAAAGTCCAACACTGGTGGCATATTTAATATCAGCGGGGTTTAGAATATTTGTGTGAGAAGTAAAAGTTGAAATTTAGGAATTTTTTGCATCGTGGAATGAGTTCATAACAACATAACGATAATGGACTGGCTTATTTTCAAATACTAAAGGCTTAAAATGTCATTAGGAAGGTGTAGGGAGTCCTAGTGAAGTTGGGATGACAAGATCAAAGCCGATCAGGACGAGACACAATGACCACTACATTCCTTTTATTTTATTTGTGAACAAAAACAGTAGGAAAGGATACTACTGTATGTATGTGTGTCTGTGTGATTATTAAATATTACATTCTTTTTCTTTTCATTTTTGATGTTTCAAAACACTGTAAATGAGCAATTAATTGCTTGATAATGCCATCCTGTCTGCCTATGGCTCCAAATGTGGACAAGGACCCTAAGACTTAGCTAGAGAACAGTATCTTGACATGTAAACAGAACAATATTACAGGATGTAGACATGAAAATAGGGCCAAAATGTAGTGCTAAACATGTCCTTATTCAGTTTGTCTCCAATGTTACTGTACTTGCTCTCTGGCAAAAAGGAGGAGAAAATTCTGTAGGGAGATTGGGAACAAAAAAAAAACAAAGGAAAACGAGACACTGAATTCTATTTGATGTGGTACTATTCAAATATCATTGCATACAAGCACAGCAGTATTTGCTATGCCACAAGAACCCACCTATATCACATATCTCTAGTGGAGACACTCCAATTGCGCAGTCAGTTAATGAGTTTATGGGTCCATATGTGCTATTAGTATCTGAACGAAAGACAGTGTACATTTCTGGACAATATATTTCTTATCTTTAGCTTCATTAATTTTGCACCAACTCTGGATTTTATCTTTCATCATTCTCTGGTATCCTCGGGAATATGACCACTTATAATTGTTGATGTGACTTTTGTTCTTAGGAATAAATGCAGGGCTGTATGCAAGAGAACTGATGGATAGTTGCAAAATAATTGTTACGGAGAGTCAAGGGGCTCCAGGGATGACACCCGAAGAAGTTCTTGCTAAGGCTGCAGATGAAGCACGGTCGCCTGGTTCTTCCACTGTTTTGGTTGCTCACTTTGATGGGCAGGTATGCTATTTGGTCAAGATCTAGCACACCGTTTTTCTTATTTCTTCACAGTCAATTTATTATTTGTGCTTATCGACTCGTTGGTATAACAGGCCCTTCATGCATCCAATATTGGAGATTCTGGATTACTAGTGATAAGAAATGGAGAAATATATAAGAAAACAAACCCGATGACTTACGGTTTCAATTTTCCCTTGCAAATTGAAAAGGGCGACGATCCTTTAAAACTTATACAGGTGCCATATCACTTGCCCAACTGTCCTCACTCCGCTGCTATTGATTTCCTCTTTTGAGTTTTTTTATCAGATTTTAACATAGGATTTTCCTCTTTATTTGCAGAAATATACCTTCGATCTACAAGAAGGTGATGTCATTGTAACAGCAACAGATGGTCTTTTTGACAACGTCTTTGAGCAAGAAGTAGCAGCCGTCGTCTCCAAATCATTAGAAGCCAACCTCAAGCCTACGGTCAGAGCCTAATGAACTCTTTTCTTTCTGGGAAAGAACAGAATCTAGTGAACTCACCTCATACAAAACTCTCAACCAAGGATTATCTTCTTGATATGTATCGTTTTGCATAACATCGCAGGAGATCGCCGAGTTCCTGGCTGCTAGAGCAAAGGAAATGGGGAGGTCCGGATTCGGGAGAAGCCCGTTCTCGGACGCGGCGCTCTCAGCTGGGTACCTGGGTTACTCTGGGGGCAAGCTGGATGATGTAACAGTTGTTGTATCCATCGTTCGGAAATCTGAAATTTAAAGTATAAAAGCCTCTCTTCCATTAAGTGCAGCTCCGAGAATTTGCTACGACTGCACTCGCTGGCAAATGCCCACGAGCATTTTGTGCTTCAGGGCACGGTTCCAACTCTAAGCTACGCCCAGCCGCACGTGTACACATCATAAGTTGTATCTATCATGGCCATGGCCGCAGTAAGTTGTGAACCATGTTCTTCTGTCTGTTCTGAACCAGCCGTTGGCCCGTCGTGACGCTGCTCACCGTGTTTTTGGCTGTCAGAAATTTGACGTATTCCGTTAATGTTCCATTAAGAAAACAATGAAATTTGACGTATTCAATTGTAATGTCTCAATCCAACAGCAACAGGCAGCCGTATGTTAGTACTTGAAAGATTATTGTGCATGACAAGGAAATACTCATGAGCAGTGGCAATGCTCGTTTAGACTCCTCGTAAAACCTAATGGAACAGCTCACAGGATGCATCCCGGTACAGGCAGGCACACGATGGAATGGAATGCATGATCAGGTCAGTTGCGCGCGAGCAGAGTCGCGGCAGCGGTTACAGCGGCCAAGAAGACGTGTGTTGACGCGGGGAAGGTGGCTGCAGCGGAACGCGATGGGGATGGAGCTTGAGTGGTGGAGCCGCTTCCGGTTCCTGCAGGTGATGATGCCGAAGGCGTTGACGACGGCGACGACCCTCCGAAGAACGGAGCGCCGGAAGATGGAGCGGGAGCTGGAATACAAGAACGTCAAGGTTTATCCATCGCCGGGGAGCTTTTCGAAATCTTCTCTAGTGGCCCTTTCTCTAAAATGATTAAACGGATGGGAACACTTGGTTTTTAAATTATGGAAGGCTTTTATTAAAAAGAAAGATTGTGATCCTGTTACTCAAATCTATTGTGATCCTGTTACTCAAATCTTCTACAGGTAATGCAGAACAACATAAATATACGTCAAACAGTATATGCGTAATCAGAAGAGATAGCAATGATGGAAGCAAGCAAGCATACCTGGAGCACCATCAGTCACACCCGGGATAGAAACTGCAACATTACAACAGCGAGATCATTAGAAACTGCAAACGAACAAAACATCAAGAAGTTTCAGGGCAATTGGCATCAATCTATCTATCCATTATAATATTAAAGTAGAGGCAAAAGAAGCCACCACGTCCATTCTTAAGACTAGAAATTCCCACATTAATCAGAGAAAAAAGAAAAAATGTACACCGTTAACCGTGGCGACTCGGGATTATAACAGTCTAGATTAAAAGAAAGAGTTTGTGTCATATACAATACAAAAATAACTGAAATTCTAAATAAAAATAAAATAAAATTAGAAATTTGATTTCCATACGAATTCTTATGTAAACTCACTAAATAAATATAATTCAGAATAAAAATTAAACAAAGATCAACAACTGGATTTGTTTATGAACTCCTAACAAAATTAAGTCAGATTCAGAATAAAAAATAAAAAATAAATTACCAATTTGATTTCCAAATTATATCCTAAGTGAAATTCCTAAAAAATATAATTTAAAATAAAAATATAAAAAATGTCAATTTGATTTCCATAAGAATTCTAACAAAAAAATAACTAAATTCAGAATAGAAAGTAAAATAAAATCGATAATTTGATTTCCATACGAATCCCTGAGTAAAATCCCTAAATACATATAATTCTACATAAAATTAAAGAAAATTAGCGATCAGATTTCTATACAAATTCCAACCAACAATAACTAAAATTTGCAATAAAAATAAAATAAAATTGGAAATTTTATTTCGATGTGAATTTCAAAGTAAAATCCCTAAAAAACTAAGTCAGAATGAAAATTAAATAAAAATCAGCAGTTAGATCTCTATACAAATTCTAAAAAAGAATTGAAAATTAGGAATAAAATGAAATGAAATTTGCAATTTGATGATTTCTATACGAATTTGAAAGTAAAAATCCTAAATAACTAAATTCCAGAATAAATTAAATAAAATTAGCAATTTATGAACTCCAAATAAAAAATAACTAACATTTTGAATAAAATTAAAAGTTATAACATGGATACCATGAATGTTGTCGGAGGAGATCACACATGAGTGCAATGACGTCGATATGTCCAACAAGAAGACATTCCCTCGTAGGGAAGCGAAAACCCCGAGGTGTTACATTAGAGATGCGAACATCGTGCTGAAAATAAAATAAAAATAGAAATTTGGTTTCCATATGAATTCCTACATAAACTCACTTATTAAATATAGTTTATAATAAAAAATTAAATAAAAAATAGTAACTAGATTTGTATACGAGTTCCCAACACAAATAATAGAAATTAAAAATATTTTTTTTATTAATTTGATTTCCATACAAATTCCTAAGTAAAATTCATAAATAAATATAATTTGGAGTAAAAATTGTCAATTTGATTTCCATAAGAATTACAATCAAAGATAACCAAATTCAGAATCGAAAGTAAAATAAAATCACTAATTTGATTTCCATACAAATTCGTAAGTAAAGTCCCTAAATAATATAATTCAGCATAAAAATCAAATAAAAACTAATAATTAGATTTCTATACGAACTCCAAAAAATAATTAAAATTTGGAATAAAAAATTGGAAATTTGGTTACGATGTGAATTTCAAAGCAAAATCCCTAAATAACTAATTTAGAATAAAAGTTAAATAAAATTATCAATTGGATATGTATATAAATTATAAAAAAATTGTAATTTGATTTCCATACAACCAAAGTAAAATGCCTAAATAACTAAAATCGGGAATAAATTAAATAATAATAGCAATTTGACTTATATATGAACTCTAGATAAAAATAACTAAAATTTTGAATAAACTTAAAAGTTATAACATGGATTTCTCGAACGTTGTTGGAGGGGACCACATATGTGTACAATGGCGTGGATCTGTCCTACAAGAAGACACTGCCTCACGGAGAAGCGAAAAACCAGAGGCATTACGTTAGAGATGAGAACAACGTCACACTACTCACTGAAGTTGTTGAAGAGAAAGGCTAAAGTCGAGGGAGCCAAAAGCCGCGACAACTAGTGGTGAGTGTCGTTGTTGTTGAAGTAGTCAATCACTAAAGAAGCTTAATGATAGAGAAGCCCTGGCAGAGAGGAGATGGAGTTTTGCATTAAAGATAAGCTACAAACGATATGGAGTCATTGGGTAGCTAGGAATGTGCAATCGCTGGTGAGGGGCACAACTTCACTTGCAATGGCGGGAAGATTCTCTATATTATTAGATAATGACTAAAGCAGACATGCTAACATTGGAGAAGATAGGAGGTTATCACAGTTAGTTAGGAAGCAACATCGTTAAGTTAGTTAACGTCGAATAAGAGAAGCAATCGACACAGATCATACAGATATAGAGTATGTATAACATCATACATGTGTATTTACATGCATGTAGTTGTACGAAAAGAAACAAGGGAGCAAAGAGCTCGGAGTATAGATGGCGCTACCGCAAGGAATAGGCTTGGGGCCACTGGTAAGAGCGTGACAGGTGTCCTCGGCAGGGATAGACGATGGGTGCACATGTATGCATGTTGATGTCATAACATTTAGCATTAAGTAATAATTGAAGAGAAATAAAAGGTAGCTATGTTGTAGAGTTGCATTGGAAAGGATAGAGCCAAGAGGACCGATCAATAAATGGGTTTGCTATTGGAGGTTGAAGTAGAAAAGTTATAGAATGATTAAGAAGAGATAGAAGACATACGGTTCTGTGGGGCACTCGATGTGTAATGAAGATAAGTTCAAGGTAGGTCGTCCATAGTGCATCAGTGTATGCGTGAGCAATGTACTCTAATACCATGTAAAATAATCAACGTTTTGCTTAAGATTAAATAGTGGTACATATGCTGCGTATATTTTGAAAAAAAAGAGTTACAGAGAAAGAATAGGATTATATAGCTACATGACAAATACATGATGAAGTATTGCTATGTTTCTCAAATTCCAGCAACTTATTATTCTCAACAATTTTCTTCCATCAAAGCTTATATTTTAATTACATTTCTCAGGTTGTATTTTCCTTCAAGCTTTTATCGTCATTTCTAATGTTTACGATGTCTTAAAAATCTAAATAGCCTACAATATACGTTAATATATTCAAAGCATATAAGTTATATCATTTAATACTACAAACTTTAAAAGAAATATAGTCGCATAAATGCGCGGGCGACCCTGCTAGTTAATATATACAGTACATGTCTCCACAGAATTAATTGTGTGGATTAAAAATCTGAAAATTAATCAAGCCAAGGGATAGATAATCGATCAGAAAGGGAAATTAAAAACAAAGAACTCACGGTGGCACTTGCTGAAGGGGGGCGTCTTGACCTTGCAGGCGGAGGGCAGCTGCAGGGCCTTGGTCATGTTGAGGGTGACGCCGAAGTTCTGGCTGCCCTGGAATACCTGGCAGAGGCAGGCCACCTCCTTCCTCACCACGTCCTTGAGCCCCGAGCAGCACGTCTCTTCGGGCTTCGCCACTGTGCTCCCCTCCTGCACGTAGCTCAGGCACCCCGCTAGGCTCAGCAGCGCGTCGGTGCAGTCCACGGACGGCGCGGGCGCTCCCGCGTCGCCGCCGGTTGCACCATCGACGTGTACCGCGGCTAACGTTGAGAGCAGAAGCAGCAGCCATGACCATGCCATGGCCGTGGTCTTCTCAGCCGCCGGTGCCATCTGCCTTGCTGCTGCGGATCGATGTACTGCTCTACCACTGACTGGTGCGAGTCGTGGCTGTACTAGCACGAGAAAGATTTGGTTTGGCGTGTAGATCGATGGTGGCGCGCGTGGGAATGGTAGGAGGTGGGGAAGGGAATTATGTGGTGATGGACATGGACTGCCACCGCTGCACCGCACTATGCTAGTGGGAGGTTTGGTTGGAGTTACGCTGTGCTCTCACTGAAATGACAAAAATGGAACCCATCCTAGCTAGCTACTAGTCTAAGAAATTGGCGCCATGCCATGGATAGTGGAAGCCTGGACGACGACGTACACACCACTTGCGCACGGTACGCAATAGTTGAGAAATCATGGCATCTCTAGCCCTAGCTAGGATCTGCGCATCGTTGCACTGTTCTGGGCCCGCGGCCACCAGGGTGCAGCGCAGGTGAACGGTGCACACTGGTGTCGAACTGGCAGCGATTAAACAAGTGTTGCACGCTTTTTCGAAGCGGCGGTGCGCCTGAGATGATGAAGTGCTTTGCGGCTGTGGGGGTGAGCCAACCGAGCAGGATCGAGTCCAGCTTTTCAATAGGGGTGATCATTCCACTTCCACGGGAGGATGGCAAGACTTTCTTTTTCCCCTTTCCCCATTCTTCTGTTCCCAAGCTCCAAGGGGCGTCCGCTATGTTGTGCAGCAGAAAGAAGTCCTGTTAATTGTCATAGTATCATAACCACCATGCAAACAAAAATCCATTGCGTAGGAAAACAGAGGCCAAATGTACTGTTTAGCAAGACATCGTGGAGGGGATGGAGAAAGGAGGACACAGGAACACCGGCACGCCGCCGGCCGGCGATCGCTAAAGTGGGCTTTTGCATAGCCGGGTGGTGGCATGGGAGAAAAGAAGCCGCGCGCACGACGGCATGCATGGGGTGCACGGGGGAGTGGAATCCAGAGACTTTTTCGAGCCACGGCTGGGACCAAAGTGCACCGTCTAAGGTAGCGCACGCCAATGTCAAAGAGACTGTCTCAAGTCTGGACACACCGCCATGTCTCAAATGGCTGCTTACCCTGCATGCCGCGTCAAATTGCTCACGTCATGGTCAAGCAAGCAAGTTGCAAGGCTCAAAATCTCTTCGGGATTTCGGATTTTGACGAGGCCAACATTTCAAATCTCGGTGAAATAAAAAAAATCAGAAAATTTTCAAATTGCTAAACAGTGAATTCAGCCTGAATAGCGAGTTTTCACTGTTTAGTACTATTTATTTCGATGTTTGTCTTTTTCTTCAAATATGATCGATTTTGATCTTCAAATTTTGCAGGATTTTAGAAGCTCACCTCCCCAACGTATGGTAATTTTTTGATAATTTTTCAAAACTTGTACACGTGGGTTTCACAGGGTTTTCATAGTAAATATGGTTTTCACTGGATATGTTGCCATATGTATGTATGTATGTATGTATGTATGTATGTATGTATGTATGTATGTATGTATGTATGTATGTATGTATGTATGTATGTATGTATGTATGTATGTATGTATTATGTAACTTAACATTTTGTAGAAGTATGTTCTGATTTATGAGTTTCTCGACTATTGCACATTAGCAGGAGCATTTGAAGTTCGAGTTATATCATTAGACTATTCGAAATTTTGGCTAAGTCTGAAAATTTATCATGACCTGGATGCTCGAAATTTTGGTTAAGCATGTAAATTTACCATGATTTGGGCGCATGAAATTTTTGGCTAAGTCTGCAAATTTCGCACATCTAAGTCATGGTAAATTTCCATAGCGTCCAAGTCATGGCAAATTTGTAGGTTTAGCCAAAATTTCGAGCATCCACGTCTTGGTAAATTTCCATACGGTTCTGTCCCACGAACCGTCTGTGAAGTATCGCAGACGGTTTTCTGTAAAAACCGTTTATGATATGTAGTTATATCACAGACGGTTCGTGGGATGAACCATCTGCGATATCAGTTTATCACATGTGTCTAATATTTTATGTGCAAATACTTATTATTTTGCATTCAAATAGATAGGAAATATAGATAAATGCTGGCATGATTTTTCATATTTTTTCCTAGCCTCGGGAGACCATTTCACAGGAGGATAAAAATGGCCGAAATTTCGATGGTTTCAACCAAAATTTTGGTTTTGCCGGCCTAAAAAATACCTGATTTGAAATTTAGTTTTGAATTTCGACAAGATTTCGGTTGAAATTCTAAAATCTCACCAAAAATTTAGATTCCGGCTACCCGAGATGTGATCCAAAAACGAAATTTAAAACCTCGGCAAGTTCACACATCCACAAAAGCAACATATGGCCAATGCCAGATGCAAAATTGATATCACACCCGTAGGGGAAGAGGTGCGATGATAGTAGAGAACAAAATGAACAAAAAATGTATGGATTTGCTAAATCTTAGTCACTCAAAAAATTTCAAAATCTCAGTCGATTATTGACGAATACTCATAAAACAGGGGTGCACCAACGGCCCAATTGCAACAAGCAAAGCCCAGAGCAGCAAGCAGGCGGCCTCGAATCACGGCCCGGCCTAAACAGGCCGCCCCCTACCTGCTACCCAAATGCCTCTGAGACCATTCAGGAGACCATTCCCGACCGGTCCCGACTCCGACCAAAGAGGTTCCCGACTTCGCGGCGGGGCGGGATCCCCGACCGACTCAGCGAGGTTCCCGCCCGCAACGGGGCGGGATCCGCGACTCCGACTCAGCAGGTTCCCGACCCCGCAGCAGATTCAGGATCCCGGCCCGACCGAACCATGATAATCCCCACCGAGGGTCGCGTGCGGCGCGATCGAGTCCGTGTCAACCTAAGGCCACGTGCCCCCTAACGGTCATTCAAGTGATCGAGCGAGGCGGTGGTCCTTCCCAAGACAGCTTTGATAGCCGCTGCTGAAGCCACGTCTCTGTCCCATCACCACCACCCACAAGGCAAGGACGCGCTCTCCCGAGGCAACTCCAACGTCACACGCGACTACGACAAAGACCCACATGGATCACGAGAGAGCCACGCCACTTCCCGGAGGATTACCTAACCGCTCGACGGCTAGACCACCGACCAAAGATAGGCTCGGCGGCGACGACCGATCGTGAGCAAGCGACCGATCGGCGGAGCGATTGGCGACGGCGGGGCAAGGTCAAGCCCTAGAAGTAGCTCGCTGGCACTTCGCCAATTCTCGATGTAACCTGCCCTTCAGATCTTGAATAAAAGGAGGCGGGAACCTCCTAACAGGCGTGAGTAAGAGCTACAAGAGAGCTTTTCCTCTTCTTCCTCTTCTTCTTTTCTTCTCCTTCCGAGAGCTAAGTTTAGATCATTCTAGTGTTGAGGCTCCACCTCTCGCTTGTAAAAAACACGGTGCGATCATCCGCTGATGAATACAACACCAACGCACGAATCGGAGTAGGACCTTCGGCCCGAACCAAGATACATCTTGGACTCTGTGGTCTAACCATTCAGAGGAGCGGAACGCGCAAGCCCTTAGACTTACAAATTTACTTGCCGACGCCAAACGCCGGCGGTTGGCGCGCCAGTAAAGGGGGCTTCGCGCGTTCAAGCAAAGATCTCCGATTCCCATTCGTCTCCTTGATGGCATTCTTCTCCAACGAGCGGCATGATCGTGTTCGGAGCCGATCCGCCGGCTCCCTCGGCTTCACCGTCACCTCGGAGGAGAGCTCACGCTCATCCCAGCTGCCGCGAGGGCAGGCGCTGCGAGGAGCTGGACACCATCTCCGGCGGCCGCCCCACTCCGGCTTGAGCGCCTGCTGGCCCCAAAGCCGAACACGAGGAGCGCTATACCTCCTTGGCGAAGCCCCTCCGGAACTGCGCGGGAGATCCGTCACCTCCCGCCGCCACGACTTGTAACTATGGCTGGCTACATGCCAACCTCCGTCCACGAGTTCTTTGGAAGACTCTTCCACCACGGCTCCAGCTCCGACACGAGTATCCCGCCAGCAGCGGCACTCGCGAGTGCAACGTGGCGAGCACAGCCGATTTGGCCGTGGCCACCGCTGCTACGACGGGTCCCGTCCGCGCGACCGAGGCACGGGAGGGGGAATACCGGTAGCGCAGGCTGAACGCGCCAGCTCGCGCGGCCGAGCTCAACGGCAGCGGAGAGCCGAGGAGCGAAGGTCGAAGCTCGACCGGCTCGAGCCAACACAGGAGCAGACGAGCCCGAGCCTGCGCAAGTCTTTGGCGGCAGACGCCGCGCGCGCGCCAAGAGCACCACAAGTTGGGGCGTAATCCGCGCCCCAGGTTTTTCCTCACGCAAGCCAAAACGTGGGCTGCGGCCGCAATCTTTGCTCGAGGCCTTCCGGAGCCCGCAAACCCGGAGGCGAGCTACCTACTGAACCCGGGTGGTGGGGAGCGCCGTGGCAAAGACATGCAGCCTCCGGCTCCTACCACACCGGCGCTTACTTCCGCCACGGGCCCGTCTGCCCCGCCATGAGCCGGCTAAGTGCGCCAAGACCGCACCCCACCATGAACCACCCAGGCCTCCGCACCCGGTGCGCGGCGCCTCGGTAATGTTTACGATATCCGCGCCACCCTCGAGGCGCGAAGAAAGATGGCGAGGACGCCGCCACTCACGTGTTGCGGATGGTGGCGCCACTATCGCGCCCGAGCCCCGATGGTCCGGACCACGGGCTTTTTGCCAAGGATCCGCCAGTGATTTCGCCCGATTCCGGCGCCTACCAACATTGCCAAGTACACGGGCCACCAACCCAGTGTGTCGGCTCAAGATTACGGCTCGCGTCCGGGCCGGGAGCGACGGATGATCTCTTCATCATCGGTACCTCCCCATCTACCTCGCGGACTCGGCTCGAGCTCGGCTCGAGTACCGCCTCAAAAATCGAGGCCGGGCCGACTTGAAGAATCTCTTCGTCGGTAACTTCGTGGCACTTATAAGCGCCCCGTAACTCCTGGGACACGAAAGGTCGCAAAGAGCGGGAGACTCTCGGGACTACATCCGAGGTTTTCCGCCGGTCAACGAGCTCCCGACATCTCCGACGCCGATGTCGTGGGAGCCTTCATCTACGGCACCTCCGCAAGGCCTTGGTGCACAAGCCGGGCCGCCTCAAGCCCGGGACCACCAAGGAGCTCCTCGACATCGCCACCAACCACGCCTCGGCGAGGAGGCCGTAGGGCTATTTTCGAAGGAGGAAAGGCCAGCAGAGCCGGCGTTCAAACTGGTCTCTTCCGACCGCCGACAAACGAAGCGGCACGGGAAGCGATCCGTGAGACCCAAGTGGTCGCCACGGTCGACCATACGCCAGCGGCGGCAGCGCGCCGGCCGTCGCGCCCGACCACTTCGAGAAATTGATGGGCGGTCCATGCCCGAACCATGGGTTCTCCGTCTGCACAAGTACCGGGCTGCGAAGTCTCGAGGCGCTATCTTTCTAGCGTCCCCACCACGCCGCAAGCAAAGGAAAGAAGCTCGCCGCGGCCCGCGAACGGCGGAGAAGAAGGCGACGACGAGTTCCCGAGCCCGACGGCCGCCTCATGATCTTCGGAGGACCGGCACTTTACGCCGACAAGCGTCGGCTCAAGCTCGCTATCGCGAGGTCCACACGTCGCACGGGCGTACCCCAATATCTTCGGTGGTGGAGTTCCGATCACCTTTGATCGGACCGATCACCCGATCGCGCCCCACACCGGGAGGTACCGGCGGTGGTCACCCGTCGTCGAACGGCGCCTCACGAAGGTGCCGATGGACGGGCGGCGGCCTTAACATCCTCTACGTTGAGACGTTCGACGCTATGGGGTCCGCGCTCAAGCCTCCGGCCAAGCAAGGCACCTTTCCATGGCGTCATCCGGGCCAAGAAGCCCATCCGCTCGGCGGTCGACCGCCGTCACCTTCGGGAGCCGGAAACTTCCGCACCGAGACCCTCACCTTCGAGGTCGTGGATTTCCGGCGCCTACCACGCCATCTGGGAGGCCATGCTACGCCAAGTTCATGGCGATCCCGGCCACGCCTACCTCAAGTGAAGATGCCGACCGCATGGAGTCATTACAGCGGCATCGTCTTTCGGCTGCCTTCAATCGCGAGCGGCGGTGCGAAGCTTCGCCTCGGCGATCGTTGCCTCTGCGGAACTCAACAAGCTCGGGAGGAAGCGCCGAGTCCGCCCTCGAATCCAAAGAAATCGGGCGGGATCCTTCAAATCCGCCGAGGACACGAAGGAGGTCACGGTCGATCCTCGTGATCCGACCAAGACCGTCGGCGGGTCGGGCCACGCTCCCGCCAAATAGGAAAGCGCGCTCGTCGACTTCCTCCGCACTAACAAAGATGTCTTCGCATGGAGGTCCTCCGACATGCCGGGCATTCAAAGGAGGTCGCCGAGCACTCCTTGAGCGTCCGACCGGGCTCAAAGCGGTCGCCCAGCGCTGCGCGCCGCCGACGAGGAAAGGCGCGGGGTTATAGGAGGAGATCGCCAAACTCTTGGCGGCGGGGTTTGTAAAGAGGTGCGCCACCACAGTGGCTAGCCAACCACAGACTTGTAAAAGAAGAACGGGCAATGGAGAATGTGTGTTGACTATACGAGTCTCAACAAAGCATGTCCGAAGGACCATTCCCTTACCTCGCGATCGACCAAGTCATCGACTCCACCACCTGGTGCGAGTCTCTTTCCTTTCTCGGATGCCTACTCGGGCTACCACCGATTGCGCTAAAGGAGTCCGACCATTTCGCGACTTCCTTCATCACTCCGTTCGGCTGTTCGCTATGTCACAATGCCCTTCGGCCGAAGAACGCGGGCGCTACATACCAGCGATGTATGCAAACGTGCTTCAATGACCGGATCGGCCGCAGCGTTGAGGCGTATGTCGGCGATATTGTCGTAAAGACTAGGAAGGCTGACGACCTTATCGCCGACCTAGAAGAGACTTTCGCGAACCTTCGACGGTTTCGCATAAAGCTCAACCCAGAGAAGTGCGTCTTCGGGGTCCCCAAAGGAAAGCTCTTAGGCTTCATCATCTCTGAGCGAGGCATCGAGGCCAATCAGGAGAAGATCTCGGCGATCGCAAGGATGGGCCGGTCCAAGAACCTCAAAGGGGTCCAGAGGTCGACCGGTGCCGCGGCTTTGAGCCGTTCGTGTCTCGCCTCGTGCCAACGCGAATGCCGCTCTACTGTGCCGCTCAAGAAATCCGACCGCTTGGGATTGGACACCGAGGCTCAGGAGGCCCTCACCCGCTGAAGGCCTTCCTGTCCTCGCCTCCAGTCCTGGTCGCCCCGGCACCAGGTGAACCGCTGCTCCTCTACATCATTGCCACTACCCAAGTCGTCGGTGCGGCCCTCGTGGTGGAGCGAGCGGAAGAAGGCCGTGAGCTCAAGGTACAACGGCGGTCTACTTCATCGCTGAGGTACTTTCCGAGTCCAAGACTCGGTACCCACAGTGCGAAGTTACTCTCGCGGTGCTCATCGCAAAGAGGAAACTCGTTCACTACTTCGATCAAGACGCCATCCTTTGTGGTGACCACGCCCCACTAGGCGAGATCATCCACAATCGCGATGCCTCGTGAAGGATAGCCAAATGGGCGCTCGAGCTTAGCGGCCATGACATAATATACGCCCTCTGACGGCGATCAAGTCGCGAGCTCGCCGACCGTCGCCGAGTGGACCAAGCCGAGCACCGCCCGATGGTCGAAGACCCGTCATCGGACGGTGTACTTGACGGGTCTTACACCAAGAATGGCGCGGCGCGGAGTCATCATCATCTCCCGCCGAACAGCTTCAATCGCCATTAGGTTGCTCTTCGACGCGACCAACAACATTGCCGAGTACGAGGCTCGCCAACGGTCTCGGATCGCCGCCGACCTCGGTGCCCGCCGGCTACGCCCACGGGACTCCAAGCTTGTCGTCGACCAAGTCATGAAGGTGCGGAGCCCGAGGCGCCGCATGGCCGCGTCATCGTCGAGAAAGCACGCCGGCTCGAGGAGCGGTTCAAGGGTTTCGAGCTTCACCATAGCTACCGACGCTACAATGGCGAGGCCGATCACCGCCAATCTTGCCTCCGTGAGAGAGCCCGTCCCGCGGGATCTTCGTCTCCGACCTCCTGCGGCCTTGTCGGTGGACTCGGCGGTGGCGGCCACCCGACCAATCAAAGACGGTCACCCCGGCCACGCGCGATCGGGCGTGAGACTTGGCGGATCGCCCGCGGTGTGCTAGCACTTGAGTCCGATCGAAGAGGCCCTACATCGACCGTTTGTGGACGGGTCACTTCCCCGACCCGACCGAGGCCCGGCGCCTCGCCCGGCGGCAAAATCTTCGTCTGATCGGCCCGGACCTCTACAAAAGGAGTTCCTTGGGGTCCTCCAAAATGTATCTTGACCGACCAAGGAAAACAGCTGCTGGACGACATACACAGCGGAGTCTGCGGTCACCACGCAGCACCCCGATCTCTTGTGGGAAAGGCCTTTCGACAAGGTTTCTACTGGCCAACCGCTGTGTCAGACGCCGAGCATATCGTACGCACCTGCGAAGGATGCCAGTTCTTTGCTCGCAGACGATCGCCGCCAAAGCTTCTTTAGGACGATCCCCATCACGTGGCCTTTTGCCGTCTGGGGACTCGATTTGGTCGGGCCTTTCAGGAAAGCGCCCGGGGGCTTCACCCACCTGCTCGTCGCGGTAGATAAGTTCACCAAGTGGATAGAGGCCAAGCCGGTCGTGAGCGTCACGTCGGTACAAGCGGCCATCTTCTTCCGCGACATCGTTTTTAGGTTTGGAGTCCCAAACTCCATCATCACCGAAACAACGAACACGATTCACGGGAAGGAATTTCTCGAGTTCGTGGCGACTTCAACATCCGTGTCGATTGGGCGTGATAGCCCATCCGCGGACTAACGGCGGTCGAGCGCACTAACGGCATGATCCTTCAAGGACTCAAGCGCGGATCTTGATCGGCTCAAGCATTTCGCGGCGCTGGTAGCCGAGCCGCCTCCGATCCTCTGAGTCTGCGGACCACGCCGACCCGGCGGCCGGGTTCACACCCTTCTTTATGGTGTTGGCACCAAGCCATTTTGCCCATCGACACGAATACGGCTCCCGAGATTGCAAGCTCGATGAGGCTCGGGGCTCGCCTCGCAACAAGACGCCATCGACCCACTCGGCGAAGCGGCGCGGCGTGGCAAATCTGCGGTCGGCGGATATCAACAAACCTCGCGCGCTACCACGTACCGCCAAGTTCGAGGGCGATCCTTGGTACCGGGCGACTTGGTTCTGCGTCGGTCCGGACAACCAAAGATAAGCACAAGGTGGCGACCCACAGGAGGGTCCTTTCACCGTCGTGGAGGTTCTCCGACCGCACCTTCGACTCAAGGGCGCCGATGGTCGCATCCTCCCTAATGCCCGGAACATTGAAAAGTTAAGGCGATTCTATCCCTAAGCTCTTTTCTTTTTCTGGTATAAGTCTTTACCTTTCTCCCAACCGAGCACTGGTCGCCACGTGACGACTCGGGGTGCCCGTGGCGCCCGCTCGAGCCGCTTCGGATGGTGTGCATGCGGTCGGTGACCCCACCGACCACGAGGTCTATCCGGCGGTAACCCTCTCGACCGAGTGCTCGGCCTCGCCCACCGGCTATGGTTGCCCGTAGCACTCCGCGGAAGAAGGAAGCACTGAGTGGGATGACCTTACAGTCGATTGGGAACAATCTTCCCCACACGAACTCGGCTAAACTCACGTACTCATGTGGGTGGTGACCCGACTAGTCACAGAGTCTATCGGCGGTAACCCTCTCGACCCGAAGCGCTTCGGCCTCGCCCGGCGGCTATGGTTGCTAAGTAGCACTGCGGAAGAAGGAAGTGCCCGAGTGGAAAAACCCTTGGCCGATCGGAACACTCCGAACCCCATGAGTGCGTAACTACCGCATAAACAAGACTCCTATCCTCTTCGCCCTCTCAAATTGACCCGACCCTCGCATAAGCGACCCGTGGTCCTTGAGGCTATGGTCGGTCAAACCCAAACGCAAAGGAGAGCAAAGAGGCAAACCGGAGCTTACAATTACTTACGATCGTTTACACAATGATCTTTGCAAGAAAAGAAAAAAAAAAGGGGCTAACTTCTTTCTTCCTCTTCTTCACGGTGACCGACCAAGCACGGAGGAGGAGGACTGGCATCTTGAAGGCGACCAAAGCGGGGCGTGGTGGCGATCTCCGAGCATGCGGCTCGACACTGAGCTCGAACACTCGTCGACCTCGTCGTCGGTCCGGTTCCGGCGATGCCGCTACTCACCATCATGAGGTCGATACCGTCATAGTGCGAGGCGGTGTTGACCAGTCTTGGACGAAGCTCGATCTTTGCGCCCGCAATCACGGCCGCCTCCACAAGCCCGGCACTCGGGCGGCGGCGAGGGCAAGTGCGCTCGGGCTGCCCCCGTGCCCAAGACTTGGCGCGAGACCTCTGGCGGCCCAGAAGAAGGCTTCGATTCCAGCGCCCATCTTGGCCCTACCATCCTCGGAGACCCTCACGCGCGAGCCTCGTCCACAGCGCGATCGCCCACGTCGCGGTCTCCGCCGCCGCATTTCGAGCCTCCATGGCGACGCTCAGTTTTTCGCACCTCTGCGAGTTTGGCGTCTCGGATGAGTCTCCTCACGGGTTACCCCAACCAAAGAAATCAATGGAGGAGTTGAGATACTTACGATCGCAGAGTCGATCAGTGCCGACCTCCCTCCGAGAGACTCGTAGGGCGTCCTCAAGGAAGCCGGCTCCTTCCGAGCAGTCTCTGCTCGGACCGAGCTTGTTCGGCGTCCTCCGGGCACGATCCGCTCCGGCCGTAGATGGGTCGCCACGCTTGTGCCACCCCCTCGTGGTGGCGGCGGCGTCCTTGGCCTCGGTGACCTCGCCAGGAGGATTCAAGCTCCACCACCTTGCCTCAAGGCCTCGGCCCCAAGGCGCTCGTCGTAAAGGGCCTTTGAGGCCTCCTCCGACCTAAGCGGAGTTCTTTCGCCTCCGTCCGCCCAATGTTCAAAGCCTCTTGGGCAAGGCGAAACTCAAGCGCAATGACCACTTTCTTCCATGCGGCCACCACGAGCATCCGAAGCGACGAAGGAGCCCTACCTGGCGCTTCGGAATGGGCCCGCAAATCTTCGCACAACACAGACATTTCGTCAATCGCGAAGCATATCGAGAGTTACAAAGTACGACTCCTTCGCTCACTTACCAAACTTACGGGTTGAATCCCAGACCATCACCTCCGGTAGCCTGTTTGAAGACTCTAAGGCTAGGGTCGACCTTATGGATCACCCTATCTCCTCCTCCGCAACCGTGGCGCCTGCCGAAGGGACCCTCTCGCTCCTCGGCGGGTCCATGGATCCGGCCACGGGCCACATTCGGCAGCAGACCTTCGCCGCTCGCCGGAGGAGCGGCGCCCGACCAGAGCGCCATGGCGGGCGATGAAGTCGGCCTCGGAAGCCTTGGGGCAGGGGGTCGACGCCTCGGCATCGGCACCGCCCGACCGGCGGCGGCCGCCAACGCTACCGCCGACCCCTCGGCGAGACTATCTCGGCCGGCACGCCCGTGGAGTCGGCGATCGCTCCACCTCTTCGCGGCGCCCCTTCGGTGGCGCAATGGCCGGCCGGCGTCGCCGTCCCCTCCTCAGGGAAGACCCTCGCGTCGGCGGCGGCCCCGGCGGGCGGCGGAGCTCCTCGCGGCCTCGATCTCTCCTCCTCAAGGAGGCGCGTCCTGATCGCGTGCTCCATAAGCGCCGACTGATCGGTACCACCGGAGCCGCCGCGGATCGCCACTTGAGAAGTGGCTGCAGACGCCCCACCGCCACGCCGTGTAGGCGCGTGACGTCCACGATATTTAAAAGTCGCCGAGCGGCTTTGCTACAAAAATGTTCCAGCAGAAGGAAGAAATACTTTATCGAAGCGGAGCGAGTGGCGCTGCTGTGCGCGCTCTTCGTCGGCCCCCACCAAGGGGCGGTCGGTGCCGCTTCCCGGCTACCACCGGTCGGGCGCGTCGACAAGCTGCGGCCGCAGATCGCTCTTCGCCGAGGGACCGCGGCGCGGGCTCATTGTCGGGCCAACTCTCGAGCCACCACTCACCGGAGGGTCGGAAGGAATCGTTGTAGTCGGGAAGCTCCCCACTATCGATGAAGTCGTCCCCACCACGGTGGACTCCGACACGTCTCGCGCGCGTGCCTTGCAGCAGCGCTCCTTCGCTTCTTCTTCCTCCTCTCCTCCTACGCCTTTTGCGGGAATCGGCCTCGGCGGTCTTCGCCGAGAGGCCGCCCTCGCTCTTTCTCCCGGGAGCGGCCCGGAGGACATGCCTGCGAGCCCCTAGAGGATACAAAAGCGACCGATCGGGTAAGACGCTAAGAGCGAAGAAGAAAGAAGCGAGAAGAAAAATCCCACAAACTCACGGATTTGGGGATGAGCCGACGAGAAAGGCCGGGTGGCGCCGCGCCACCGTGGCGCTTCCTCCGATAATCGCCGCCACCCGGGCCTCCACCTCGGACGCGCCAACTCGGCCACCTCCATCCTTGCCCGGTCGGATGGCCCTCATCTTGGAACATGGGGTGCGGCGAGCGCGCGGGTCAGACGCGCATCCTCATGAAGGCGCGCACGCGACAACATCCCGGTCGATCCCGTTTCCTCGAGCCACGATCTCCTCCACGATCGGGGCCACCTTGTTCTTCTCCTCTTCTGGCGCCCGGTCCATTGCTCCATCTGCGACAGGAGCTCGCCAAAAAAGCTCGGGCGCTGTTTTCAACGTTAGGACATAGATCCATTCGGGCGCCATCCCTTGTTAGAGGACGGCGGCTTGATGTCCAGTACTCGGAGCTCGCCCGTTGGCCGGAGGCCAGCCGCCCATGGCGCCGTCGCGTCGAGCTACTGTCTTTCCAAAGCCTCGCTGGAAGAAGTGCGCCACAGCGCCAATGCGCTCAATCCCTAAGAAGGCCTCGCACAGGTAATGAAAATGGCGATGTGAAGGACCCGTTAGGGTTGAGGTGGTGCACCTCCACCTTGTAATGGAAAAAAGCCCTCGGACGAAAGGGTGGAGCGGCGGGCAAGCGCGCTCAAAAAGCGAGCGGAGACCACAACCTCGTCGCTCTGCGGCGCGGGATAACGGCCCGGTCGGCACTCTCCACCGGAGGTGCCTGCTGGCAGGAGGAAGCCCTTCTTCACTAGGCCGAAGCGCGCGACTCTCTGTCGCGGAGCACTCCGTCCACGACATCTTGGCGGGGAAGCGGCGGAAAGGTGAGAAGAAGAGGTGAGGTTTCCTTCTCTCGGCTCTCTGGCGTTTTCTTGCTTTAGGGACGGGAGGCGAAGAAGGCGGAAAGTGGCTACCCGAGGCACCCCAACAACGTACTTATAGGAGGCGGCGGACGCCGACCGAGCGGACGCCTCCTCGAGCGAATCGTCGCGTCGCCTCGTCATCACGCCGGCACCGTAACTCCGATTTCCAATTCCACTCGCATTTAATCTGTCGCGTCAGTTGCGAGTCATAAAGACGCCGCCCGACAGCGTGTCCGTTACCTCTTGGTCTCCGCCTTTGGCGGGGCGGTTGTTCCGGCGGCGAGAGGCCCATTGGGCAGCTGCGGTCCCAAGATGGCAAAGCTTTGTGGCTTGCGCCAGGCCCATTAAAGTCATGGGTTCAAAAGGCCTAACCCACCGGATGGGCGTAGGGCGCCCAATGAAACTTGAGCGAGGGCAAGTCGAGGTGAGCCCACGGTGGGTCCCGGTTGGGTCGGTGACGACCAGTACCACCTCTACTCGCGTCCGAGACCATACTTCACACTCTCCCGGAGCTCATCGATGGCGGCACCGGTGGCTCTGGGTCGGCCGACGACCCGAGTGCACACGGGATTGAGTAAAGAAAGGTTTCTTATGGGTCGCCCCACAAGCAGGCCAGACACCCTACTCTGGGACCGTCGCTCGGAAGGTCCCCTGGGCGGGACCTCCCGGGACCCACTCGGACTACCGTTATTAGCTCCAAGAGCACGGCGTTCAAACCAACGCAGTAAACGCGCGTCGCTCACCCCCTCCGAGTCCCACACTGCGGATGGGGTAAACTTGTGGGATAGACGGCGGCTACTCCTCTCGCGGCTTCCCTCGCGGACGGGGACTCGGGATGGATACCCGCGTCCGGCTACGACGTTAAGCGAGCACTCGGACACCGGAACCTCGCGGAGGCATCCGGTCGTCCGCCGACCAAGGCACTCGAACCGGAACCTCGCGGAGGCATCCGGTCGTCCTTGCCGACTAAGGCGGCGTCTAGCTACGACGTTAAGCGAGCACTCGGACACGGAACCTCGCGGAGGCATCCGGCCGTCCTTGCCGACTAAGGCGGCGTCTAGCTACGACGTTAAGCGAGCACTCGGACACCGGAACCTCGCGGAGGCATCCGGCGTCCTTGCCGATTAAGGCACTCGGACACCGGAACCTCGCGGAGGCATCGGTAGTCCTTGCCGACTAAGGCGGCGTCTAGCTACGACGTTAAGCGAGCACTCGGACACCGGAACCTCGCGGAGGCATCCGGTCGTCCTGCCGACCAAGGCACTCGGACACCGGAACCTCGCGGAGGCATCCGGCCGTCCTGCCGACTAAGGCGGCGTAGCTACGACGTTAAGCGAGCACTCGGACACCGGAACCTCGCGGGGCATCCGGTCGTCCTTGCCGACCAAGGCACTCGGACATCGGAACCTCGCGGAGGCATCCGGTCGCCCTGCCGACTAAGGCGGCGTCTAGCTACGACGTTAACGAGCACTCGGACACCGGAACCTCGCGGAGGCATCCGGCCGCCCTGCCGACTAAGGCGGCGTCTAGCTACGACGTTAAACGAGCACTCGGACACCGGAACCTCGCGGAGGCATCCGGTCGTCCTTGCCGACCAAGGCACTCGGACACCGGAACCTCGCGGAGGCATCCGGCCGTCCTTGCCGACTAAGCGGCGTCTAGCTACGACGTTAAGCGAGCACTCGGACACCGGAACCTCGCGGAGGCATCGGATCGTCCTTGCCGACCAAGGCACTCGGACACCGGAACCTCGCGGAGGCATCCGGTCGTCCCTGCCGACTAAGGCGGCGTCTAGCTACGACGTTAAGCGAGCACTCGGACACCGGAACCTCGCGGAGGCATCCGGCCGTCCCTGCCGACCAAGGCACTCGGACACCGGAACCTCGCGGAGGCATCCGGTCGCCCTTGCCGACTAAGGCGCGTCTAGCTACGACGTTAAGCGAGCACTCGGACGCCGGAACCTCGCGGGGGCATCCGGCCGTCCTGCCGACCAAGGCACTCGGACATCGGAACCTCGCGGAGGCATCCGATCGCCCTTGCCGACCAAGGCAAGCGTCTAGCTACGACGTTAAGCGAGCACTCGGACACCGGAACCTCGCGGAGGCATCCGTGCGTCCCTGCCGACAAGGCACTCGGACACCGGAACCTCGCGGAGGCATCCGGCCGCCCTGCCGACTAAGGCGGCGTCTAGCTACGACGTTAAGCGAGCACTCGGACACCGGAACCTCGCGGAGGCATCCGGCCGTCCTGCCGACCAAGGCACTCGGACACCGGAACCTCGCGGAGGCATCCGGCCGTCCTTGCCGACTAAGGCAGCGTCTAGCTACGACGTTAAACGAGCACTCGGACACCGGAACCTCGCGGAGGCATCCGGTCGTCCTTGCCGACCGAGGCACTCGGACATCGGAACCTCGCGGAGGCATCCGGTCGTCCTTGCCGACCAAGGCACTCGGACACCGGAACCTCGCGGAGGCATCCGGTCGTCCTTGCCGACCAAGGCACTCGGACATCGGAACCTCGCGGAGGCATCCGGTCGTCCTTGCCGACCAAGGCACTCGGGCACTAAAACTTCCGAAGGCATCCGCTCATCCTTGCCGACCAAGGCACCGACTAGCTACGGCGCCGAAACGAGCGCAAAGGAAGATCAAACGACTCAGGAATAAATGCCGGCGCAGGAAAACGAAGCGCCCGCCACCGGAACCCGAAGCGGTCAAGAAGACGAACGAGCAAAAACACACCTAGCCGTGCGCGGCGCGCACAACGAAGCAATTAAGAGGCTCCCGGCGGTTCGCATACCTCAGGAACGTAATCCCGGGCAGACGTCGGATGCGTTGGGGGCACGCCCGGCAAAAACTGGTAGGCCCCGTTGGCCCACCTAGTTGAACGGATCCAGTCAAGCTCAACCCCCAACCGAGTCTGCCGAACTCGATTGGAGGTTCGGGGGCTACTGACGAATACTCATAAAACAGGGGTGCACCAACGGCCCAATTGCAACAAGCAAAGCCCAGAGCAGCAAGCAGGCGGCCTCGAATACGGCCCCAGCCTAAACAGGCCGTCCCCGGCCTGCTACCCAAATGCCTACGAGACCATTCAGGGAGACCATTCCCGACCGGTCCCGACTCCGACTCAGCAGGGTTCCCGACCCCCGCAGCGGGACGGGATCCCGCGACTCCGACTCAGCAGGGTTCCCGACCCCCGCAGCAGGACGGGATCCCCCGGCTCCGACCGAACCATGATAATCCCCGCCGAGGGCCGCGTGCCGCGCATCGGAGTCCCGTGTCAACCTAAGGCCACGTGCCCCACGAACGGTCATTAGTGGATCGGCGAGGCGGTGGTCCTTCCCAAACGGTTTGATAGTCTTTGAAGCCACGCCTCTCGTCCCATCACCACCACCCACAAAGGCAAGGACACGCTCTCTCCCGAGGCAACTCCAACGTCACACGCGACTACGACAGCACCCACATGGATCACAGAGAGCAGCTACGCCACTTCCCGGAGGATTACCTAACCGCTCTGACCAGCTAGACCACCGACCCAAAGATAGGCTCAAGGCGGCGACGGTCGACGAACAGCGACGATCGGCGAACGATTGGCGAGACGGCGGGGCAAGGTGAAGCCCTAGAAGTAGCTCGCTGCACTTCGCCAATTCTCGATGTAACTCGCCTTCAGATCTTGAATAAAAGGAGGCGGGAACCTCCTAACAGGCGTGAGTAAGAGCTACAAGAGAGCTTTTTCCTCTTCTTCCTCTTCTTCTTTTCTTCTCCTTCGAGAGCTAAGTTTAGATCATTCTAGTGTTGAGGCTCCACCTCTCGCTTGTAAAAACTTCGGTGCGATCCGCACTTTTGATGAATACAACACCAACGCATTTAATCGGAGTAGGGACCTTCGGCCGAACCAAAGTATACATCTTGGACCTGTGGTCTAACCATTCAGGGAGCGGGAACGCGCAGCCCCTTAGACTTACAAATTTACTTGCCGGCGCTCGAAACGCCGACAATTATCTAACCTTTTGATCTTGTGTTGTGATTTGTGCTCTGGCTAGCTTCATCATCCTCCTCTCTGACATCGCCTTCTCCTATTGTTGTCAGATTAGAGCTGGGTTCATCGGTTAGGGGTTTGGGATTCTGTAATACCCTGGTCCATTAGTGTGAAGGTCCATGTGGTCCATGTCGAGTGATGGTGGGGTTAGTCCCCACATTGTTTATCTAAAATTAGTTGTAGTAGTATATAATGTCTGTTGGATCCAAATATAGAGTCTCTGAGTTAATCCTTTTTATACGAAACGAGGATGAAAGTTTAAGAGGGGTACTATGCAAGCGTGGGGCCATCCCACGGTGGGCTTGGCTTTAAGTAAAATTTGGGTTAGAGTGTTACAGATGGTATCAGAACATCATTCTTCGCCAGATGAGCATGTGTGGGATAAGGGCGTGGGCTATGCACATGGTGCATATGGGCCAAAGTGGACACATGGCATGGCATATGTGCCAACATTGGACGTACGGACGTATACCGAGAGGTGATTATGGGTATTTGTCTTGTATACGATGTGCTGTCGAGGGCGTCAGCCCTTAAGGGGTGAATGTAATACCTGGCTCGTTAGTGTGAAGACCCATGTGGAGTGGTGGTGAGGTTAGTCCCACATTACTTGTCCAAAAATGAGTTGTAGTAGTATATAATGCATGTTGAGTCCAAACATAGCACATCTAGGTTAACCTTTTTGCATGAAACGAAGACGAAAGTGTAAAAGATGTACTATACATGTGTGGGTCCGTACTACGGTAGGCTGAGTTTTGAGCAAAATTTAGATCAAGGTATTACAGGTTCGCTGGAGCCTGAAACATACAGTGAAGGAGGGGACAATGGTGGTGGCAGTGCAGCGAGGTGGCAAGAGGCGGTACAGGGGAGGTGGAAGAGTGGAGGGGGATTTTAGGGTTATAGGTGCATGAATCTTAATGCAATTCTAGCCGTAAAAAAATAACCGATATTTTTTTAAAAAAAACAGGCAAGTAATGTCTAGACAGACCAAAAAGATACTATCATTGTGTGCAAGGCGGACACTACCTCTGTAGGAGTCAAGATGAATCCACTAGCGAAGGCAACCAGAATAGCAACTATTCTAGTACCTTGACAACACTAACAACTAAATTGAATTAAGCAAAGGAAAACAAAAGACTGAAAGTAGAGCGGCGGCGAGCTCGGCGAGCTCGACGGCGCTGATGCAGGGCGGTGGAGAGCCCAGACCAGGCGGCGGCGGGACCGGCGCTGGACTTGGCGGGTGATGGGACAACTCGAGCTGCACACCATGTTGGAACTTGGGACAATGCGTTACGTCTTGGGATGTACATTCTTGATTTCCGGGCGGTTTAAGATCCACATTCAGAACTTTTCTTTTGTAGGAATTATCAATTCAATAACAATATTTTAAGATTAAGAAATTCCGTATTCACTCCTTTTTTACACTTATAATTCATACTGTCAAATTTTTAAAAGTTCAGCAACTAATATATTTAAAACTATTTAGATTTGATACGTAAAAACAATATCATTAGATTTGCCGTTTAAAAACTATCAAAATTAAGCAATTTTGTAGAGTTCCTTTTGTTTAACTATCAAAAATAAGAAATTTTTAGAATTCCTTTTGTTCATCAGGACATAATAACAGTGTTGAGGTAACTGAAACAAGCTATAGAGTTGGAAGAAGATACGATCACGACGTACCAGTTCTGTTGGTGCCAATGCAGGGGGCTGTGCCTCTGTGTCGGGGGCTGCACAACAAATCATCGAAGCAATTGATAATTATTAAAGGTAATCATAAATGAAAAGAGAAGCCTAAGTGGGCCGAATAAATCTAGCAATTGTGGCACAAGATGAACAAACGGGCCTGTTCAACCCACCGCTAAGCCCAAGTGCCCAACCGCAACCGATCGGAAGCGCCACTCAGATTGTTCAACAGAAAGTCCAGTCTAATTTATAAGTTTAACTTGCATAAAAACTATAAGACTCTGTACCGTTCCAACTAGGGATGACAACTGCAACGGGTATGAATAGTATTCACTCGTACCTAATGCTCGTGAGCAATTTTCTTGTCCACGGACATGCCCGCCGGAGACAATGAGCGGAGAACTTCATCTTTGCCCTTCACCTCGTGGGCACCCACTACCCATGGATATGCTGCCTGCTCGCCATAACTTACATGAAGCAGATCTAGAAGTAGATTTTTTCCTTTTTTTTTTACTTCTAACATGTTTTTTTTTTCAAATCTGGTTCTCTACCAAATAAATTTATAAAAATAGTCCTCTTCTCGATCGCGAAAGACGCGACAGACGACACATGTCACTTACCTCGCTCTTGTACCACGGCAACACCTTCCATCGCATCAACGGCATGTCCGAGGCTCCTGTCGAGCTCAGTTGACAGGTACCGAGCAATAGAAGCTCGGTAGCTCGATAGTGACTTAATTAGTCACTTAAATAAGTAAAGTCACTTAATTAGTGACTTACTTAATTCATTAAATGATTAAAATGATTAATTAATTGACTAATTAAGGTGCTTAGTTGATGAATTTGCCGAGGTATGGGTGTTCGGCGAAAAAACTTATCACCTTTTGTAGATAGGGGTGACACCTTCCGTGATTAAGAAGGAAATCATTTTTATAAATTCATTAAAAAAAGATATTAGATTTGTGGTATGGGTGCTCGGCGGAAAAACTTATCACCTTTTGTAGATAGGGGGTGACACCTTCCGTGATTAAGAAGGAAGTCATTTTTATAAATTCATTAAAAAAATTAGGTTTGTAAAAAAAATATTTTAAGGCTAGAAAAAAGAAGGACTCCCAGAATTACTGTAGAATAATACTAGTAGCATGAAATAACGTACATGCGATGCAAATAGCAAATAAACAAGGCAAATGTTCACGTCTTAGTATACATCACACAAATTCGAGTACGCAGTGCAAATAGCAAATAAACAAGGCAAATGTTCAAGACTAATAGCAGATTTTTGTTCTTTACCCTACTCCACATAGCACATCAAAACACATATTCTAAGCCTTCAATCCCATCCTCCACACCCAAGCACCAGAACACTCCTACATAGAAATCAAACAAGGAAGCTCCTAGAGAAAGAAGTAAAGAGATCAATAGCAAGCAACTCCGTTCGTCGGGGAAAATAAGTACGGGAGGGCAGCTGGTTCGTGGGGAACGGGAGCATGGGAGGCAGCCAGGCGTTGGTGGGGCCGACGACCAGGCAGCGGTGTAGATCTGTGCTCTCGACAGTGGTTTTGTCCTCTTCTAGATCCTAGTAGCTGGGGAAGGCGATGGCCAGGCATGGGCGCGCGGAGGGAGGCGGCGTGCGCTGGTGGTGACATACTGACAAGCCGTGGAGGAGACTGGTAGAGGTGGCAGGAGGAGGATGTGACGCGTGCGTTGCGGCTCATGGTGGCTGGATGCGACGCGGAAAGAAGCTTTGGAATGGGGGGTTGAGTGGCGCCGCATGTGGTGGTGGACTGGAGGGTGTGCTAACTGCTAAGGAATCAAGAAGTGGGTTGAATGTCCAGGCTTGTTTCAGTTATTAACCTCCTGTCATACACAGCACATTGCGGATAATCGGCCAAAGTGGACACAAGTGAGCATACCTATGTCTACAGCTGTTTGCTCGATGTACATAGGATTACCCTCATTTTCATGTTCATAGGCAAAGAAAAACCCTCATGTTCAGCACCTCAGAGTATTTACCTGTAGTTACGTAGGTAATCGGACACAATTGCTACCCCTTGTTCCAGCAGTATAGGACGGAGTTATTCAATCGAATTCTACGCACAAAAAGCCAACCCATTTGGATAAATCATCTCCTCCTCACCACACATCCACTCCTCCCACCTCTTCCTCCACCTCCTCACCTTAAGCCAACCTATTTGGATAAGATATCCTCTTCTCCTCACCACACATCCACTCCTTTTCCTACCTCCACCACCTTCTTTCACCAGCCCATGAGGAAGGCATCTTCTTCTCGTATGTCAGCATCCTTGAGCCCACCGCTATATAGATGGAGGAAGAACTCAAGGCATTGGTCGAGGTACAGCCCGTAGGTGCGGGTGAAAGCGGAGTGGTCGTCTTGTGAACTCAAAGAGGTTGAGGAGTCTCTATCGACCAAGAGGCGGTGCACGAGCATGAGCGACTTGAGCGCGACGACGCAGTCGCGTATGCGGGAGCACTACACTAAGCCAGCGATGTCGTGGGCTTGGGATACAAAGACGAGGTAGAGGATCTTGTGGATGTCACGTTCCTCGGCTATCTCATCGTCTTGGTTGATGACCTTGATGATCAGCATGTTGAGCTCCGACGTGATGTCGCTAGTGACCTTGGTGAGACAATGCTAGTACGGTCCTTCACTGTTCCCTAAGAATTCCTTGGCGTTGATGATTTTTTTGCCTAAAATTTGTGTGATTTTCGATGAAACCTACAAGAAAATCTTCTAAAACTCACCCAATATTTGGGAATTGTGTTGGAACTTGTTGAAACTTGATTAAACCTATTGAAACTTGCTGAAATTTCTTGAAATTTGATAGAAACTGTTGAAACTTCTTGAAACTTTTAGGTTGAAACTTACAGAAGCTTATTAGAATTCCTTAAAAAACTCTTTGGATGAAACCTGTTAAAGCTTGACTTCTGAAAATCTTAAACTTGGTCTTGAAATTTTGTTAGAAACTTCCAGATACACACAAAGCTCACCAGAACCTGTAACACTTTCCAATGTTTTCATAGAACTTCCTAAAACCTGATGAAACCTGCTGTTATACCGTTGTAACGGTATACCATTCTCTACTCGCTTCCAATAATTTGGCAGGGTCCTTATTTTAATACATCCAAGCAAATTGGGCCGAACTGGCCTGCCCCGGCCAACAGGATTGGTGCAGCTTCAGCTGAGTTTAGGGCTAAGCTGGACTTGTGATCCAAGGGCTGATCACAACCAAGCCGGGCTATGGTTTGGCCCTAGCCTAGGATGCTTAAAACTTGAACTAGGCTTTGTGGCTCGACCCAGATCCGACCCGGTTAGCTTGACCACCTCACTGGACCAGCTAGGCTTGGGCGGCCCAAATCCGACCAAGCGTTACAGTGAAGCTGTTGGCCGGCCGGCCAGCCAGGCGCGTCACGTCACGTCCACCGTCCAAAATCAAGGTCCATGGCTCCATGCCCACCTGCAACTTCCGCTGCTGGTACATGCCCGGCTCTGTTTCATCATTCAGTAGTCACTCACCACCGCATTGTCAAATTACTCTTGGGTCACTCACTGGTGGGAGGCGTCCAACGGGACAGACCTGATCTGCCGCCGCTCTCCGGTGCAGCCTCCCTGTTCTGTCACTGTTGTGCTGTTCGATGCAATCTACAGGCCGGCGGTTTGGACAAAATCGCCTGGATGGTCCGGCCCCTTAACCACCCCGAGGCAGCGGCAGGCAGACGTGCAATGTACCGCCACAGTGCAGGGTAAATGGACGCGGCGCCCCCAAGCAGGGAGCCTCGAGCCCTCGACATTGCAGGAACCTTGTTTTACTGTGTAGTATTTCTTTCCCCTTCCTTTCAGTGTTGCTGTTCCTGATGCTCTTTCACCTGGATCTGAGGCTTGGGAATTAGGATCCCCTCAAGTTCAGGTGTTGTACTCTGCCGTGGTGATTACGTGCGATCTCACACGTTGAGTTTGAGTGTGATACGAATTCGTTTCCTACTTTATCTCAAATATATATCTCTACACGTAGTCTATTATGTACCATTATAAATATGTCTCTGTAGTCTATAGAAAAAACAAAAGCTTTATTGTAAACATCTTCTTATATAGTGATCGTCTTCATACTCCTACGGTTTTTTTCACAAGAGTTTTCCACGTAAAATTTCTGTCTTCCGTTCTTTTCATCCCATATTTTTATCCTACCTTTTTGTAAGATCGTCCATCCATTGTCGATGTCATACTCCGGGTAAGGTCGTGTATGTCTTTCGGAACATGAAATCCAGTATGATATGGCTCATATGGAGCGTTTGTTCGTTGGATCTGGACGGTGGAGATTTGAATCGATCCTTTTATCCACTACCTAACGGCCACACCTCACATCCCATAACCACCAGTTAGGCGGTGCAGAAGCGTCTTTGGCCATGCCCATCCCATGGATGCTCCATTTCCTATGAAAAACCGGCGAAACCTCACACACTGCCTCTTTGGCTCTTGGCGTCAGCTGCAGTTCGCATAAAACTTGGCATAATATATAGTTGCCATCCGTGGTTACTACAAAGCCGCTCTACGTTTCTCTCAGAAGCTTTTGCTTTCTCTCTGCAGCTCCCATATACTTTTCTACCTTCAACTGTATCTGCTGGTTAGCCCGCCCAGCTATCTTAGCCGAGAGCTAGCTAGCACTACAAAATGGATCCACCACCGGCACTCCCCTCCTCGTCGTCGTCGCCGCAGTCGTCGAACGCGAGCGTCCCCATGGTGGTCATCACCGTCGTCGGCATCCTCGGGGCGTTCGCGCTCCTCGCGAGCTACTACGCGTTCGTGACCAAGTGCCAGCTGCTCCGCGCGTTCTCGTCGAGCTACCCGCCGTGGCGCGGACACGGGGCGCGCCGGCGCGCCGGGCGGGAGCCGTCCGTGATCCGCACCGCGGCGACCGGGGAAAGGGGCCTCGGCCTGCCTCTCATCCGCATGCTCCCGATCGTCAAGTTCACGGCAGCGGCCGGCGCCGAAGACGCCAGCATGGCTGGGAGGATATCCATGTCGGAGTGTGCCGTCTGCCTCAGCGAGTTCGTGGAGCGGGAGCGCGTCCGGCTGCTGCCCAACTGCTCCCACGCCTTCCACATCGACTGCATCGACACGTGGCTGCAGGGCAACGCCCGCTGCCCGTTCTGCCGGAGCGACGTCACGCTGCCGGCGGCACCCGCGCACGCGCCGGCGCGGCCCGCCTCCACGGTGGCGCCCAACCACTGGGCGTCATGCGGTGACGACGTCGGCGTCGAGCGGCGCCACCGGGACGAGCTCATCAGCAACAGCATTGTGATCGAGGTGAGAGGGGAGCACGAGAGCTGGGTCAGCCGCAGCACGCCGGGCGGCAGAAGGGTCCGGAAGCAGCAGCGCAAGGCGGAGAGCGTCGGCGACGAGGCCATCGACGCGAGGAAGAAGGACAGCGAGTTCGCGGTGCAGCCCATGAGGCGGTCGCTCTCCATGGACTCGTCCTGCGACAAGCAGCTCTACTTGTCGGTCCAGGATCAGTTCCTGGCGCAGAGGCAAGTGTGAAAATTTGCTATACTAGTGCAACGGACGTGTAAATTTGCTCGGCTAGCTATCTGGTGATCAAATTCTTTTGTAGGCGCTAGTAACCATATTATAAAATGAGTATTTGTGCTTGTGCATGACTTTTAGTGCCCGGCCGGCCGTACGTGCTGCTGCGTGTCTCTCTCGGATCGATCTTGCGCGCAGCCTCGCACACGCACTTACGTTACGGTTGGCTGGGGAATGCATGCGTTTCCTTATCCCTTGAGAACCCGGCCGGGTTTTAACGGTGCTGCAAAAAAGCTACTAAAAAACGTACCTCGTCTATTGACAGAACTAACAATAATTTCGACAATAAATTATTTTTATATTATCTATATAGTACAACTATAATTTGTGTACGCTATCCACAAAATACGTGTATGATAAAAATAACATAGATATAACAGCAAAAACTGTACGTCTTTAAGGTTCTTATGGACCGTTTGTTACACACTACATGGTTTCTTTCTCTCTCTTCCTTCTCTCACTCGTATCATTAAAAATCTTATTTGATGAAATGATTGATATTATCCATTGTATATGTCCTAAGTTCTAAAATAATACAACTCCAGGTAAATAAGGCCATGCTTCTGAAGGATTGCTTTCCTCAATTTTAACGGCCACATTTGCAAAAGTTAAACTTTTAGCGTCCAAACATTTGGTAACTAACGCACAGCCAAGTAGTTAAGGCGGATTGGACTTTTCTTATGGAAAAACTTTGGCACTAGCTAGCAACTGAGCTTAAAATGTATTCAGGCCTCCGATGAGCAAAGGTTCTTGCGGTAGTTATCCATATTATACCAGTACCATCGTTATTTATCGTATCGTCATCTAAATCTATATGAAATAGCCCTATATACGTACCGTACTGACCTTGATACCGATCAATACCGGCTATAATGTCTTTGATACCAGACAATGCCGATCATACCGGCTTCAATACCATATAATACCAGTCATACCTGTGGAACTAATAATATTGTCTCTATTAAATTATATGTCATATTTGATAGTACTATTATATTTTTGAAGTAATATTATAAGTGAAATTTGATGTACATATAATTAAACACGTGTATATTTATAAATATAATTAGAGCAGTGCTTCAATGCTTTCCCTTCTAATACAAGTTGCACAAATCTTGAAGCAAGCGAAGGGGTAAGTAATCTCCATCTACCCTTCATTCATGCTTTAATATTTGTGTAACTGTAAAAAAGAAAAGCATTGAAACACCTCTCATATAATTATTATATCAAAACTAAAACGGTACGTCGGTATGGACCGATACCGAAATATATCATTCTAAAAACTAAACTGGTACTAAACTGGTGTCGAGTTTGGTTGTTGTAGGCTAACGCTGCGAGCATGCAAGCCTTGCGTGTGTGCAGTGTGCGTGTGCACGGGCATGACAACTTTTTACCTGGACGATACGATGTGGTGCTTGCTTCACAGTGAAAGCGGCACTTTTGTTTTCCCAGACGCTAGCATGGAACAGACGGGCTAATTAACTAGCTTGGCGAGCCAGCCGGCCGTGCTCTCCCTACCACCGGCCATGTGCGCTGCTGCCGCTGGGCGAGCGTACGCCGAAATGGATGAGCCTTTGGCCGAACAGCGCGAACAATCGGACGCCCCGCTTTTGCGACGGTTTGTGCTTGTGTACGGCATGGCTGCTCTGGCCGCCGGCTGGAACGGCCTCTGGTCCCTGCCTGCCAGGTAAATTTGAGGGCAACAAACAAAAAGAACCGTGTCACGCATCATGCGTAGGCACTGCCACTAAGCTGACACGGGCTGGTGTGATATATATATATATACACACATAACGATTTTTTTTTTTTTTGTAAATCTAGCATCTAGGTCTTCTTTTATATATAAAAATGGTCTCATCTTCAACCGCGGAGGGAGCAGCACGTGTCACTTGCCGCATCCGTGTATTGCGACAGGTGGCTAGGCCCGCGGCAGGAGGCGCTATCGAGGCAAGACATAGAGGCAGGACTTGTGTGTTGACGTCTTGCCGCACTTGGGGCGCTCGACACCTTGCTGCCGAGCTGGGTGGCACGGAAGCAAGTCCACTGTGGTGCGCCATTTGGCTACTGTCGCGGTCAACCGATCTCACGCAGATCTAGAATCTTGTCGTGGTACACAGGCGCAGTGTTGACGCTTCCACGGTTGAAGAGACTATTTTTGCAATTGAATGCGGAAGGAGACTATATATATATATATATATATATAGGAAGCCGAAATGGGGCACCATGGTGTCCGGGCACCATGATTTCAAATGCGTGAATTCAAGCCATATTCGAGTATATTTTTCAAAAATTTCAGTTTTAGGGCATATACCCATCTATAACAATTCAAATGAAACACATACCTTTGAAAAAACATACTCGAATTCAAAGATTTTGAACAAGTTTGGATCACATGCTTTGCTGATTTATATATAAAATCAAGACATACCTACAACCAAACTATCATCAAAAGGAAACTCTAGTTTGAATTTCAGTTCAAACTTGTTTGAACTAGTTAGTAAACTGGTTAAACTCAAGATCATAGAAATTTCAAAAGTATCGCATAAAAATACATAGGAAAATACCGTTTTGGATCATAGAGCCCGAGCACCATGGTGTTAATTATAATATATATATATATATATATATGTAATTATAATATATATATATATATATCTACTACTTCTAATTACGAGTTGGTGGCAGCGGTCCGTTCTCATTTAGAGTATCTGATTCGTTGGATCTGACATGAACGACTGAGATAGAAGAAGATTTAATCATATCTTAGATGGAAGGATTTTAGCATATCCTTTTTGAATAAAAAAATATTTTAGCATATCTTTATTCACATGTTCTTACTATGGAAGGATGTTATTCATATATCTTATAAATGGAAGGATTTTTTCATCATGTTCTGCATGAATAGAAGGATATACTCACCATATCCCATAATACGGTAATTCTATCTCATCATATCTGGAAATGCATAGATTAAAAGGAAAGAATCACGCAACCAAATCACGTGCCAATCACGAAGATGTCGGGGAGACCTGGCTTCCATCTGCCTATGTACGTTGCCTTCTGCTTTCATCTACTCCTTATTAGAGGGCACTCACTCTCATCTCCAGGAGGACAGGTCGGTCTGTAGTGGAGACACACGCAAGAATGGAAGAGAAGTTAAAGGCTGCGTGCAAGAAGTAAGAAGATTTCCTACAAGAGGAAGGCAATAACTTTCTCCTCTTTCAATGGTAAGGATTGATATCTCTCTACTAATTCTAATTAAGAGTTGGTGGCGATTGTCCATTCTCCTTCAAAATACTTGATTCGTTGGATCTAACATAAACGGTTGAGATGGAAGAGGATTTAACTCGATAGTCAAATCTCTTCGGAGAAACAAACTTTTTCTACTATTGAAACATAACTAAAGTTAGTGTTCTTTGTAAATAATTTTTTTATCGCAAATTGAATTTTCGTTGCAACGCACGGGCACATGACTAGTATATATATATAAAGGGACCATTAAGCCAAATTCTCCTTACTTTAAGTCGACGTTGAAACCATCACATGGAATTAATTATGATGGCCGTAGGAAATTTGTGCATATACTCGGAAACCATATGCTTTACCCATTGGACTGAAATGCAGGTTTAGATGATAAGAGTTTGATCCAAGTGGGGAATTGGTGGAGAATATTTTTCACAATTGATTTGTTTAGTTGGCCCGGCACATAACTAATCATCTAGGGGACTAATGGAGGGTGGGATGTCAACGTTGGGGCGTGCTTTCGGGTGCAGCATCAGCAGCGATATATGTCCCGAGGGGAGCAACCCGAATAATTAATTGTGATGCGGCATGATAACGTTGTGCAAATGGCGGGGCAGATATATGGAACCCAGCAAGGCAGAAATAGTTGGGCTTGCCCGTTTGGATGTTTGATCGGAACCGCTACCTGATCCAAGCATTGCGTCGTTGCACGGTTGGTGAGCTAGGGGAGGCAAACGCTGCTGGAACCCTAGCTCTAGCTTAGACTTTCCCACGCTACTCCGAGCAATTCTTGCTCTAGGACACGATTCATTCGTTTGGAACCGCACAGCAATACGGCATATTCGGAGTAACAAGGGGAAAATTATGTTCTCCGCGCCATACCAGATGCAGAGCTAATCAGAAACAAGGAATTTGAAACACTAGCGCTGGAGAAAAATGTAATAAAACTCCAAGTCCATTGTGGTTATGAGAACTAGAAAACTATCGATGAGGGTGCATACTTCACACGTACGACTCTTTATTCTTATACAATGATTTCGTAATATTATAGATCCAACACCGTATATTTGGAATTTGCTAAAAGTAGTGCAATATAAATAGTTGTAAAGTTTCAAAAATATCAACACCGTATATTTGGAATTTGCTAAAAATAGTACAATATAAATAGTTGTAAAGTTTCAAAAATATCAAACTACCAAAATCAAAACCAATACAATCGACAAATTTGACCATTGAAGAGGTTATCTTATAGCGTTTTTCAATTTTTAAAGGCGTTAGGGCAATACCCGACATCCGCTCTAGATCCGCTCCTGGTTATGATATACAGTTGGGGCGTTTATTATTGTCAGTCTTACCTGATACGTCTATAGTGCACTCAACCCAACCAAAGCAATCTAAAATTCTAAACATCTGATAAATTGGGTGTTTATATACTCAAACTAACCCAGCCCTTACTTTCTTGATACTAGAGCCTTTGGAGTGAACTATGCCACCTGCATCTCAAAACAAAGCCAGGCACCTACAGATTAGGAATTGGCACGAAATGGCCGAGACCCGAGACCTTCACATGCAGACATCGGCATAGGGGTCTTTCAAAAAAGAACAACGGCATAGCTAGGCCGACGCAATTTTGTCCGTAGTGGCATTCACAAGGCAAGTGTTTTTTCTGACAAAATTAGGCAAAGAAGAAGATCTAGAGGTTGCCACTGGGGACAGGTTTCGAGCTGGCCTTCCTGTAGCTTATGTATCAGTTTATCACGGCCTCTCCAACGACAGATTCTCTTTTGCTATCATGGAAGATCACAGGTTTTTTAAGTGTCAGAGAAGGGAATGAGCCAATGGATGTGCATGTATATGGTTCTGTACTGTTAATCTGGATGCAGCGCCCTGTAGAGTGTGGACTCTGCCTGCCAAAGACGATATTGACCACTAGCGATGAGGACGACTTCAATGGTGGCCGCTGCCGAATGCTGATAGCTTCGCAGGCCAACGACCCCTTTACTGTGGTTGCATATATTGAGTTGCATGTACCAGCCAGTTCATCCAAAAGCTTAAGCTGATGAGGAAAGGTGGGCAATTCACTTATACTTCAACACTCCCTCTCACGTGTAGGCTCCCTCAGGAACTCGAGACCTCTTGACTCTGATACCATATTGAGTTGCATGCACCAGCCAGTTCACCCAAAAGCTTAAACTGATGAGGAAAGATGGACAATTCACTTATACTTCAACAACATAGTTTCACCATGGCATTTACTAGCAGACAAGCACCTGAATTGTACTCCATGTGCGCCGTTTGCAAAAGCAGGTTTTTAAATGAAGGATTTGACTAGGTATGTAGCGTTTGCATTTTCCAGAATGCAGAGCAATAAGCATTGTTTGTTGTGACAGTTCTGGGAAGTGCTGCAAAGCACTAGTTGCAATATTGCACATCTTAGCATGAAGATTGAATCAAGTGTTCCAAATGAAACGCGTATATCTTCTACCGATATTTCAATACTTGGGTATAATACCTTGATCTCCTGCTGTGACATTGCAGCAACTTTTTACAATACAACGAGAGGAATTATTCATACAACTGCATGGCTAGATATTAGGATATTATTGTTTTTGTTATTTTTTTTGAAATAGAGGCAGGAGCTCTGCCAATGCATTAATAAGAAAAGAGTTGATACAGAACAACCGAAGCTGGGAGTGTCCAGAATTAAAGATTATGCAGGTACACACACTAGTAGGCCCTGATCAGAAGCAATAACCCAAACACCAAGAGAAAGAAGAAAAGGCTAGGAAGCGCATGTGCAAGCTTTAGACCGCCGATACAGCGTGACTCGTGGGACCCATTGCATTCCGGAAAGAACTTTTACGGTTCTGGACATCCTGAACAATGGTATTAACCACTAGATGCACTATACGGTATGAGTTAGTGAAAATCCTAGCATTTCTTTATTTCCAAATGTTCCACATGGTGACTAGGACGGCACCATCTACCTCTTTCCTGCGCTCTTTTGACACGAAGAAGCGGACTGTTCTCCACCAAATAGTGAGACCTAAATTCACAGATGAGACCTAGATTGTTTTTGTTATACAACTCCAATTTCTATGATTGAAAATACAACTGTATTTGTTCTAAAAATCTAATACTTATGAATTATTAATCTGCAGCTTTATAATATGGCTTACGAAAATAAGTGGTATAGATCCTTCTCTTTTTTCTTGATTAATGAGAAAAATTCTATTTTTTTTCCTTTGTAGGATTATTTGTGGGATCTTCTTACCCTCAAAACAAAAGAGGTATCATGAATATCATTCATCGTTTGTATTTATATAAATTTCTACCTCTTAAAATTGGCAGAGAGCGGTAGAACCATTTGTCAGTCAATTGAAATACCAGGTCGACTCATATTGCAATCGCGTGCAGTACGGGGGTACCACGGTGCTTGCTTAATAAGAAATTTTAACTGTTAGCAGTAGCCACTACCCACTAGCCAAACTGTTGGTGGTACCCTGTCCAGTGTTTTGGTGCAAAACTAACATAACCAAACTGAAACCAATGTCAAAAGGTGAAAATGTTAGACGAAACTAGTGTTAAACATGGGGGCTTTAATTGCAAACAACAGAAGATGACGGACCCAATCGAAAATGAGGCAAAGGGGACCGATGCGCTACTTGAAGTCCAAACAGCAGCAAATAGACACAAGGCTAATACACAAGGACCTTATATCCCCCTCTCTTAAGGGAGAACTGACAAGGGGAACTGTACGTGACCATGGAAAGAGAACAACTAGTCAGTCGGTGTGACAGAAAGAAATCTCTTACCCCAAGGCATAAAAGTGTACCTGTGCAAACTCACGAGACTTGATCCAATGTAGTAGAGACATCGCTGCACCACATGGATAGATGGCCATGCATTACTCCGCTCCAAAATAGAGGCATCAAAGAAACAAAAAAAAAATCTCACACAAGCATAGCACTTGCACATAAACAGGCACCGTAATGTTTGCATTCGAGTTGCCTTGTGCCCTAGTTCCTCCACTGGGTTGATGATATCACATCGAGCCCTCGCTGTCTTACCACCCAACCGATAGAAGTACATCGCAATCATATCCAATCTAGTAATCAATGCCAATTCATGTATGAAAGAAGAAAAAAAATGGCGTAATTCTGCTGCTGTCCCTGAGCAGATGCAACTGTTGAGGTAACAACATGATTGATGCAGTAAATGATTTGAGCTGCTTGCACCGTTGTAGGGATACTAAAAGTTAAAGAGACCACGACTAATGCAGTGATCTCTGGGGATGTCTGATTTTACTGAATGGTCAACCAGAGCTGCAGCAGCAGGCGCCATTAACTATCAGCGCAACCATCTCTGATGCATATGGAGGAGCTCAGGATGCCCATGCATGACCAAGCCTGCAGACTGCTGAGCTCATGAACAGAAACTTGCCATTGAGATTCTCAGCCGATAATACACACTTCTGAATACCTTTTGTCTGGCCAGCGTCCAAAATACTCTTCTATCAACGTGTGATTGCCAACAAGTGGCAACATAGCTTGCAATCTGCATATCTTAATTAATGCACATACTGAAGATTAATTGAATTCTGTTCCAGAGACGGTCAGATCGTACCAGTCGATCCTTGGGCCAGTCCCATCAGTGTGATGTTTATGCACTCATTTCGCATTTCCATGAACAGAGTGTTGCCGCCACGACAACTGAATTGCTGATAATCATAATCGATAAATGGGTAGCTGGTAGTCGAACAACTAGCTTTAGTGCAGGATGCATGCAAAATTGCCCATGTCCCACCTCAATGAAGGTATTTAACTGATGCTTCCAACTTGCCAAACACATACATCCAGTTGCCATCAAGTGAATAAACTGAAAGTGAAGTGGTGGGCATCATAGTATCAATTACAAATTGATTCCCAGTCAAATCCACAAAATGTGCCATGCTCTACCTGCCAAAAAGTCATCAAGATCTATCAAGTCTTTTAGCAACGTTTTTCTTTAACAAATAGCTAGTATTTGGTTAGTACACATAATATTCATGTTATTTTACAAAATAGCTATAAAACAACATTATTTTTACATATATCTAGAAAACTGAATTTAGCGTGTTTGGTTATGACGCGGAATATTGGCACAGATTTGGTCAGCACATCTCATGTTTTTAATTGAGGAAAACCAGAAGTATAATACGGCATCATAAAAAATATACAAATAGCCCTACTTTTAAAGGGTCGATTCTTAATAGAAGGCTCAAGGTCAAGATCATAACAGGAAAAATACAAAAAGGTGCAGGATCTTATTAAGAGCAGTCTAAGAGTAAAGATAATCTAAAAAGAAAATGATCAAATGTGACGACCCGTATAATTAGCCTATGGTAACGACACTAACCCTGTCATTACTCTAAGATAATTACACGAATCTCGGCATACTAGCTAATCAAAACATCGAGCACACTCGATATTTTATCAGTTAGTACACTGTGTTCAGAGTGTTGCAACAAAACAATAATTAGAGACTGAAATAGAAACTTTATTACAGTCCATTGCCACGCCAGCTACATGTCCATTACCATAATTATACATAGGATCCAAGTACAATAAAAATATAACACATAGATACTAATTACACAAAAGACCGACGAAGTTGATGCACGCTACCCATCCTTCTATCCCTCCTGATATAACTCAGCCGTCTCGTCAAACCAACCAGACGCTTGAACACCGGAGCCATTTTCTAGCAAAAAGGGGATTTAACAAGAGTGAGTACAAAAGTACAGCAAGCATTATTAGCAAAATACAATAAATGAATTTCTCTCAATTCCAACCAAAGTCCATCTGATGATCACCTTCCCTCAAAATCCAGTTTTACAGAAATTAGGTTTTTGGTTATATTTAAGGGTTGTCCATTTTAATTAAGATTACGAAAATTACTACTAGCACTCGTATATGAGGCAGACTTAGCTTCCATAGTCTCCAATCTAAGAGAGGCATGAATTCATGATTTTAACCCTACGCAAGTTTGTACCACTTTACCCATAGTGGTCCCATTCCGTGAGGCCCCAAAATGTTTATCACTAGTCCAGTATTAGATTTCCAACCCTGGTAGCCAACGAGTAGTGGTGTCCTCGATTGCTCCCCACCTACCCTCAGCGTACTAGTTATACCATGCCACCACAGCAGCACTAATACTTACCCTAGGCTTTAAATATAGCGGCTGATCAACCGCAGCTAATTTTGTGTACTTCACTGGGACATGGTTATCACGGCACCCCGGCGAGGTGAGTCGCCTCCAGGACGCCTAGACGACAGTTAGGCGACCAAAGTACCAAATAAAGGGGAGCACCAACAGCAACAACAACTAAAGGGGAGCACTAGAGGGAGGGAGCAGAGCAGTAGAGCAGAGTGAGGGAGCAACAAAGGGAGCTCCAGACCAAACCGAAGCTGTCTCCATGGCTCCAAGCCCTCGCTTCGCTTCTCCTTCCTTCTCCCCGCAAATCTCCGATGGCAGCCGCCGCCCGCAAGATCCTCCTCCGCAACCCAGCGCCCCTCCCTATCCCGCTCCTCTCCCACCTCCCGTCGGCTGCTTTAGCTGCGTTGCTCCAGCCATCGTCCTCTGCTCCAGCTGTCGTTGCAGCACTAGAGGCGGGGGCGACAATAGCACCAGAGGTGGAGGGAGAGGGGGAGGCGGAGAAGGAGGGAGAGCGGGAGGCGGAAGCGAAGCAGGAGGGGTGACGGGCTAGAGCCTAGACAAAGCGACAGCCAGATCGGGGACAGCGGCGACATGGAGATGCCGGATCTGGTTGTCCCCGACGCCATGACTGCTGGATTTGGTCTCGATCGAGGCGGGAACGCCAGATCTTGCAGCGACGGTAGCGGAAGGCGACGGCGGTGTGACTAGAGACACGCGAGGCAGCGGCACATCTTTCTCCAGGCGAGGCAACTAGCCATGGCGGTCTTCCTCTGACGGCCGGACGCTTAGGCGTCGCCTAGGCAACGACTTAATAACTATGCACTGGGACTTCCGGCATACCCAGCTTCACACTCCTATTTATCTACCTATCCCCAATGTGGAGATCATAATACCTTTCTAGGACAGCCTTTTCTAACCGATTTCACACACTATGGTTGGTACTGCAAGACGGCTCATTACCCGAGTGTTAGTTGTTCATCCTTATATCATAACCTATGTAGAGCACCCCGCCGGCTATTCTCCTTCTCATCGGCGCCCTCTACCCACCATACATAGAAATACGCCACCAGATCCATTTGTTGGATGAGCCAATTTAACATACCCATAATCATACCATTTCAACGATTCGACTCCATGCCATTTTACCAACCGCAACCGATTCAGATTTTCATCTTAGAAGATACTTTTCCCATGCATTAATGATATCATATATCTGAAAACATTTAAAAGCAATTTAATAAATATGATCAAAAGAAGCTTACCTAGTTTAGGGTCGAACTATTCGTCCTCACCCGAATTCTGAAGGTGATCTTCTGTTGGATTTAACTCAACCCCTGAAATTATGAAATATTAAAATTTATGGAGCAATTAAATTATGGCGTATTTTACGGCATCCAACCTTCTCTTAACGGGTTGGAATTAGTGCAAACAGATTGCTCGCTCCAAATTAAGATTTATGAATTTAATATGGCATATTTTAAATGAAGGTGGCCTCACTTTCTTTATTTTAATTTTAGTGCCGCTTAATTTTACGCAACTTATCAAGATTCCTGAATGTATAAAATCAATTTAGTAACGGTATGGTTCTCCCGTTTTAGCTATTAAGGTAGATATTAATTTCATGCAATTCCTTATCTAATTAACAGGGGTGATTTGCTATATTTTTAGTTTCTCAAATTTTACGGCAGATTCTTATTTGAATTATTGCGATTCGCGACGGTTGCAAAATATTTTCTACTTTCCTCACTCTTTTTTCGTTTTTTTGTCTTTTCCTCTCTCTCCTCTTCTTTTCTTCTCTCTCTACCCCCTTTCCTTTCTTCTCCCTTGGGCCGAACTCTTTTCTGGCCCTCCTCCTTTTAGTTCTTCTCCCTCTTTTCTTTCCTCCAGCCGAACCCCTCTGGCTCCTCCCTTCCTTCTCTGCTTCCTCTCCTCCCTCTACTCCTCTCCCTGATCTGGACCGGCCTCTGGTCTAAACTCCCTTTAGCTCTCGGTTTCTCCTTCTCTGGCTGGCCTCCGGCTCGTCCGCTGCCGCGGCTCCCCTGCCTCACCGACCTCTGGCACGGCCGCCAGCTCTCCACCTCCCTACTCCTCTCCCTCTCCTGGCTGACTCCAGGTTCACCTCCTTACCCCACCCGGCTTGGCTCGGCCCAACGTCGATCTGCGATGGCTTGGCCCTTTGCCGTCCAACATCAGCGACCCACCGTGGGCTCGTCCTTGCCTCTAGCTCGGTCCCAGCTCGGTCTTGCACTTACCAGAAGCACTCAGTTTTCCCATTCTCCCCCTTCTAACCTCCCTTTTGATGATTGATTACTTGCTACAAGTATTAGATTTATTTTTAGATGCTTGATGATTTAAGGGACTAGACTAGCCATGTTCTCTAGTCAATGATGATTTGGGAAAATGTTACCTAGAAGGGTTGGCGATGCTGCGATGAAACTCATAGGTTGTCTACACGTCGGGGAGTGCTAGACAACCTACGGGTACACGCAGGGTTGCCCCTTCCTACTACTAGCACTGAGACCATGAAAACTATCCCGATCTACTTGCTATCTACCCGATCTACTCCGTTTATGAATCATACATTACTAGCATTGCTATTACTATGATGGTGCACCTGATGGTTGGGTTTGATGGTGAGGATGGTTGGTGGAGTTGAGGTGGAGATGCTGGTGGGGAAGATGGTTCAAGCTCCGTCCTTTCTTGCTTGTGGCTTTCTTCTCTTGGACCTTCTCCTTGCTTGTACTTCCTAGCTTCTCCCCTCTGATCTTGGTTCTTCCTTCTCCTTGCTCCAAAGTGGGGCTCCTCCTGATTGGTGCTTGGCCAGCTCCCCTCTGTGCTTCGGTTTGGATGGCTGTGCTCTGGTTCTTTCTCTCAGTGGGAGTGAGAAAATGGAGACGAGGGATGAATGAGCTATGCACTGGACTAGCTCTCGGCTGGTTGCCCTTATCCTCTTTTTTTACTATAGCATTTTTTTTTACTTTTCTACCTTTGGGCCCTTTACTGGTTACTATGAGGTATATTGGTCATTATTTAGGCTTCACTAAGGAAGCTCACAATCCTACCAGGTTTGTAACTAATTGCCAAAAAATAAAAACCGAGCCTAGCGAGAGGTGCCGATCTGGCCCCGGACGGATCAGGTATCTCGGTGAGCGATACCCTCGCCTACGGATTTGACAACAATTCTCGAAAATCTTTACTTTTTGCTATTCCATCACTATGGTTTACTTACACATAACATTGGTTATTAAGCAAAAATTACCAACTATGTTATTGATTAGCTGCTTAATAGTTTTACTGGCTTAATCGAATCTCTGTTTTGTTTCACCAAACCTGACAGAATCAACCAAACAAAATCAAAAGGTTGTCATTAAAACTGCATTTGTAAATTAGACGCTGCGATATAATTAGTGGATTAACTGATAAGGGGCCACTAACCAACGGATCAGAATAGAGTCACATAATACTTCCTCAATCAGTTCCGCTGTAATGTCAGGACTTTGGTTTAAACTTTAACAAGTTAGCAACCTTCAGTTTTATTTTTGACTGTACATTAAATTTTAATCCTGCAAAAATCATCAGGCGCAAGCACAACGACACATTCTCATAATACTATGTAAGAAAAATAATAAATTTCAAACCCATAAGGACAAACATGCATTTACTGACCAAACTATTTGGCTATAGAAACAGCGTCAGAACACATAACAGTAAATGCGGGGACCTTTCATGGGACATTGATTTGTCATTTAGTCCGAGTAGAAGCCATCGACTCAAAAGAGGAGAAACTCCAGAACTGGAGAGCTATTGCACATGTAACTTGGCATTCGGAAGACAAAAATGTTATTTTCAAGATGACAAAAATAGAAACCCAACAGATGCAAATAGTGAATTCACCACAAGAATCATCAAGCTTGTGCCAGTGCTCCAGTCCTCAACTCCTCATTTTCCCATGGGAGATTATAATGAAACAAAAAATGAAGATAGATCAAATGTGGTAACTCAGTGTTCTAACAACTGTTGGGCACCACGACGTATAGATATTTGATTAGTAGTGCTTCTATTCGTCACCCTTTCAATACAAGTTGCACAAATCTTGAAGTAAACAAAAGGGTAAGTAATCACCATCCACCCTTTATCCATACTCTAATATTTGTGTAACTTTTAAATAGTGATGCATAGAAATACCTCCCAAATTTGATTCATCCAAACCGAATACTTTATACAGTGATACTTCTGTAGAAAATAGTTGTATTGCCATTTGGAATTTGGTTTGTACGCCTAATCACAGCACCTGACCAAGCCCATGTGGCCCATTTTTTTTGCCACTTTCACACAGAAGTCTTTCAATGTGCTACTTGCTTGGCAAAGTAGCTAAAGGTAGATGATTCAACCATAATGATTGGAATAGTAGCCAAATGCAGTCAACACAACCAGAAATAACTGTCACAAAATTATCATGAAATCGGAAAATACATGGAAACATTATTAAAGGGACTTTGATGAAAATTATGTACAATTATACATGCTAGCTTAGAGAGGTCTCAGGTCCAACTCCGCTCCAGATTCAAGTTTTCTGAGCTGGCCTATTTGGCATGGCTCCGGCTGCTCCAAACGAGAATCCAGGAGCCAGAGCCATGCCAAGCACCCCCTTAATCTCAGCAATGTTGATACTTGCTTCCACAGTACATAGAGTATCACATCAACTATAGTCATGAAACAGTAGTATCTTCAGTTATCTGCCGTCAGTGCCCTCAAAATTTTGTCAATATATTTAATAGTTCAATTTACTACACTAGAAAGATCCACATGCTCATGTCTAGTACATGGATAATCTGTGGCAAACTTCTCAAAAAGAATTTGTGACACGGTCTATTAATCTAATTTCGGCTGCAAAGTAAATAAATGATATGCCATAAAGTCATCTAACAGGTTGGCATTGATGGAAGAAGCACTATTCTCGGTTTTGGGGTAGCAGTGGCAATGAATTTGCAGGAAATACTGCAGAAGGTGACCCTTGTGCCTACTTCCTCAGCTTCTCTAGAAGCCTAAGGGCTTCTTTTAGATCCTCTAAGGAACCAGTGCCACAGCTTTCAAAGCAATGTTAAATGCAAAAACAGCCACAAGGGTACCCATGACATGTATAAAAAAAGTATTTTAGAAGAAATCATTATAACATAGTCAATGAATTGCAATCAGTTGTTTCGATACCTGACCTGACCCACGAAACATAAATTTATCAATTGAATAACCACTGCTCAGCAAGTGCGTATGCTAATACATATATATGAATACTAAACAATGTAAGAATATTTAGTACACCATCTGGTTTTTACCATGTACGTGCGCTAAACTAGGGGGAATTCAATCCTGCAGCATGCTGATAGTGTCAGCACAAATCAATACAACAAGTCAACAATCATATTTAACTATAGTTCAGCAAGCATCACAAGGAGACAGTTTCCCTATCACTAAATAGTCGTAAAGTATTTGGCAACAAACACAGGCATCTTCATCTTTTTATTAAAAAAACATGTTCTATTTAGTAATCTTGGGGAAAATTCATCCACATCTGCAAATAAGCATGTAGTGTGATCGAGAAAGATCAATTAATGGGTATCATATAATAGAAAATTGGCCTGAATGATGCAATAATCAACATATGAACAGGGTCAAAGAAATTACCTCCGCATCAGTCCATAGGAATTTGCAAGGGACTGATTTGTGTCAATGGCATCCTCATGTTTTGGCCCAAATGTAGCATCAATAATGTCACTTGCAAGAGTAACGAATTTCACAGCTGATTGTGGTTGGCCCATGTCAATATAAACCTCCCCTAAATTCTTGTAAGCAAACCCTAATACAAAGTGCAGTGGTCCAAAGCAGTTCCTCAACTTCTCAACTGCTCTCTCCAGGTAAGGAACAGCCTCATCAACTCTTTTTGTCAGCAGGAGGAGCCGCCCCATCCTTGCTGAGATGCTTCCTTGAATGTGCTCCGTCTCCGAGAAACCCTTGAGAAATGCAAGTATTTTCTTCAACACAGAGACATCTCAAATTCAGTCATTGACACATACAACATCGATATCACCGCATACGCCTCCGCAACCCACCCAAGAATCCCAAGAGCAATCTCCAAGCACCGTTTGGAATCATAAAACCTCTCCTGGGAGCACAAAATCTTCGCCCTTGCGACAAATGCTAGTGCACGCTCCTCGCTCTCATTGTTAGCCCGCTGCATCACCCTCTTAAGGTCATTCATTGCCTCCTCCGATTTCCCCAACAAAATACACACATTGGCCCCATCAATTTCAACCAGAGAAAGTTCCACATCCAACCCCAACCAATCAAACACCATCCTGACAAGCTCATTCTGCTCCATTACCTCCTCGTTGCGACCCAACCCAGTATAAACAACCATTAGAAGCCGCCGGACCTTAGCCACCTCTGTACTGTCCTCTCTGAACTGTTTCTCTGTAATCTCCAACGCCTTCAAACGCAAAGGCAGTGCTTTCTCAAAGCCCAGCACGCCCACGTAGGCCTCGGCAACGTCCCTTCCCCAACTCCGCGCTCCCTTGCTTTAGGAACCCGCCCTTCAGCTCCAGCGCGCGCCGGAGGTCGGCCACCCCGTCCGCTGGCGTCCCATGGCCGTCTTCGTGCGCGCGAGCTGCTCGTGCACGGCGGCGCCGACCTTCGCAACCTCAGCGCCCCCGCCCTCCAAGGAATCAACGATATCGGCGGCGGCGTTGAGGGGATCGAGGCTGTCGCTGAGGAGGCCGACGCGAGAGGCTGCGGCGCCGGCGAGGCGGAGGGCGTTGTCAGGTTCTGAAAATACCCAAATTCAGGCCTAATTCCTAAGGGTCCGGAGAGGCGCGCGCGACGGGGAGCGACCAGCCGCCGTGGGTGGGACTCCAGCAGGGACCCGAGCGCCTTGAGGCCCAGATCAAGGGCCTTCTGGTGGTCACTCGCGGACTCCTGGAGCTCGGCGGTGTCAAGGCCCTGGAGTCTAGAGTCCGAGCGGCAAGCGGAAAGGTTGAACCCAGCAATGAAAGATTAAGAAGATCCAGCGGCGAATAGAAGAAGCTAACGCTTTAAGCTGATTTGATGGTTGTTGTTGAAAGTAGTAATTACTGTTAAACGGTAAAGAGTCAAATACTTGTTTACTGTGCTGAATTACCTTGTCTGTTCGTGAGGGTAAAAGAACGTTGGCCCAGTATATAAGGGGCAGAGGTTGTTACAGATTCTCTTATAAATTAATCTGAGAATTATTTTGAGTTCCTGCCTTTCCTTTTGTATCTCTAATCTCCTTCCAATCAATTTTATCGATTTATGGTGATTTTGGTTATCTATTTGTTCTTCCGATTTGTGTTTTGATTCGGATTACTCCGGGGCTTGACAGGCGGCCTCCAGGAAGACGAGGCCGTCGGGTTTGGCGGTCGATGCCACATCCGGAGAAGGGACCATGCTTAGGGTTCTGGTGGAGAAAGGGAGGAGGCGGGTGGGGGAGCGGGAGGGGTGCTCGGTGGCGGAGAAGGGGCTTGAAGAGGAAGGCGAGGAGGAAGGATCTGGGGAGCCACCGCATCGCCGGGAGACGAGGGGTTTAGCGGCTGGGACGGCGGGGGAAGGAGGGGGGTTTTAGGCCTTGCGCACTCGTAGCCGCTCGCGGCACGCACCGAGGAAGCAAAAAGGGCATGGAAGTTGGCGCAAAAAGAAAACGTAGAACCGCACGGCCGTGAAGGCAGCGAGCGAGGTGCAAAACGTCGCACGGCCGGCAGCACGGGCGCTCGGCGGCGGGCAGTGGCGACGTGAGTGAAGTCGCGTGGTGTTCCGTGCGTGGATCGTTCGGCTTTCCGGTTAGTAAAAGCGCAGCGAATGCTGCATTTTTCGCAACTTGCTCAGGCGGAAGATCGTGAGAGACGGTGCATGGTAGAACAGAGCACAAATTGCTGCGGAATTCAGACTCCTTGTTGCCGTGTACAAGGATCCCGCCCTTCAGCATAGAACGATAGAAGAAGTAGAAGAAAAAAAACCGTATCGACTCAAAGAAAAAAGAAGTAAAAAACCATGCGAAATGTGACCATTGTCCAAATCTGTTTTCGAGAAAAAATAATTCAACGTCACTAATGCAAACAGTGTGGATATATCCACCAAGCCCATCTGTTTATTAGGGGTGGGCATTCGGTTTAATCGGTTCGGTTTTTTTGTTTTAAATTTTTTTTTTGCAACTTAGAAACCGAAATTTTTATTTCAACGTCAAAAAACCGAACCGAAAAAATCGAAAAAAAATCGGTTCTGTTTTTCAGTTAACCGAACACAGTAGCCGCATTCAGATTTGAAATCTATTAAAACCGAGGGAACAAAAGAGGATTTGAAGAAACTATACATAGCTGGGCATTGGTAACAGTCAGGTTCACCCCAATCTGCGAACGTCATAACCACATCATTCGCTTGCACATAAAAATCGAATCACTCTCCCAACAACTCACCATTATTGCTAATAGAACATTTTTCTTGTAAAACAACCACGGTTTTATCCAGTGGATGCAGTAAAGCACGATCAACAAATCTAGCTAAAAATCCACACCATATGTGCATCTGTGCCATCTACGATATGTAGCAACCAAAGGGGAACTTTTGTACTGGCCTCCGCGGCGGTGAGGAGTCGTGGGCGACGGCGAGTTGGGCTGAATCCAGAGATGTGGTTGTCCAAGCCGGCAGCCGGCAACATCAAGGTCAACGAGCGGCGGGCATTCAGAAAATCCCGCAGAGTGAGCCAAGGAGGCAAAGCAGAGGACACCGAATCCGGCGATGGGAGCTCCGGAAGCGAAGGGGAGGACGGCGACTCCGGTGGTGGCGGCAGGGAGCTAACCCCAATCGCCAGGGGCGAGAGCGAGAACTTCTCAGATGGCGCCAAGGGAGGTGGCGCCGAGGGAGCCGGTGGACACGTCGCCCGTCACCCGTCTGGGAGCTTAAGGGAGGAGCCGAGCAGCAGGGGCTAGAGCGGTGGAGCTTGGAGGGCAGGCGGCACGTCAGCATCGAGGGAGGAGCCTCAGGCCATCGGAATCGCCGAATTGGGAGACGGGGAGAGAAGCGCGAATCGGGAAGAAGTTGGATCTGGATCTAAAATGGTCAAGCTCAATCTGGATATATGGTTGGCTCTGGTGAATCGGTGTTCGGTTATTCGGTTCGCCAGATCCAAAAATCGAACTGAAAACCGTTAACCGAATAGCGATAGAATTAAAACCGAACCGATAACCGAAAAAACCGATTTTTTCGGTTTATTTGGTAAGATTCGGTTTGGTTTTTCGATTTCGGTGAATTAATGCCCACCCCTACTGTTCGTGGGAGAAATTCCATATCTGCCAATAGAGGCGCACGCAAGATTTGCCTTCGGTTTCCAAGTGGGTTGATGCTGAAGAATCATGCAGCAGTTTGGTTCTCGCGAATGATGAGAGAGAAAGAAATGAGAATGATCCGTTTTATCTGGATTTTCGGTGGGGTGGCCGGCTATGGCCTAGGCCTGGCAATGGCCCAGGATTAATAGGGCCAAGAGGATTGGGCTTGTAAATAGGCTTCCTTCGGGTCATACTAATTGGGCCAAAATAAAAAGGAAAAGGATAGAGTTGGGTTGGCTTTAAACATGGTTAGGTCAGGATTCAAATGGGCTAGTAATTTTGGACCATATAAGGGCCCAACCCGTGACTATAGCCCATTGAAGGAATAAGGGTTGTAAGACTATGACCTAAATCTTCTACGTCGCCTCAACAGCAGCAAGCAACGCGAGGCAGTGGTGGCGCTAGTCATCTTCCAACTCCGAGCACGTAGCTCCGACGCTGGCCAGGTATCTCAGACGATCCCATCTCTACTCAACGATGTGCTCCTTCCTTGGTCGATCGTCTCGATGACTCGACGCCACTTTCGTACATTGACAACAAGAAGCTTCTCCATTGCCGGTCTCCATGCTGCATCTTTACGCAAGAAGAGCAAGTCTCTCTCTCACACACACAGAGATGAATTGGGGGCAACATAGATCCCTCTATCTCACCGGCCTTGTGCCTTGAGCAATTTTGTAACGTTATTTATGCTCATGTGTATTAGGCAATTTTGTTTACAATAGAGAGAATTGCATTCATGCCAGAAATTTTAGTGGATAGTCGTGACCTTTTCTCAAGTAATCTGCCAAGTTGCACATCAAAGAAAAGAGCTAAAGTCTAGGAATGTGTTAAATTAGAAATTATAGATGGGAAAGAAAAGGTGGTGTGTAAGAACTGTAAGATGAAATTGTCTTGTGAACCTAGGCAAGACACTAATCATCTGAATAGGCATATAGGAGTATAGTACTTCATTGTCGTGATATTCCACATGAAGATAGGGAGCGATTTTTGGTGGGTTGCAACTTGCAAGAGACAAGCCATGGATAGGGATCAGTGTCTCTTTGACCCTCAAATGTGTCATGCATTAATTGCCAAGTTTTTCATTAGTGCGGAGATTGCATTTCAAAAAGCTGTAGAAGCCTACTGAACTACGTCCATACAATCTGTTAGAGTAGTTGGTCGCCAAACTATTCGTGCAGACTGTTTTGCACTATACGAAGATGAGAAGAAACGATGATAGTGTCAAAAATTGGTCTCCCATGTCAATTTGACTGTAGATCTTTGGACATCAAACCAAAACCTAGGGTATCTTTGTGTCACAGGGCACTATATTGACGTGGAATTTAAGCTGCATAAGATAATCATAGCATTGAGGCAAACTTTCTTTCCTCATACATCTTATGATGGAATTACCTCTTGTTTGGTAGAGTGTGACACTACTACAGAAAGGTTTATATTAGACATCTCAACACAGACGGTTAGAAAAAACCGTATGTGATAAAGAACATCACCGACGGTTCTATAGTGAAACCGTCAATGAGATAATCACAGACGGTACTCTTCATGAACCGTCAGTGATATACATCAATATCACAGACGATTTTAGTTAAAAACCGTCTGTGATAATATCACAGACGATTTTAAATATGAATCATCTGCGATAAGTTCACATCACAGACGGTTCTGTGATATGCCTTAGATCACTATATAAACATACCGATAGAGGTTTGTAGCGCAGACCCATGCGTTTCGTCTCCCGCAAACCCTAGCCCCCCGGCAATCCTCCTCCTCGGCAACCTCCTCCCCGGTGAAGTCCTCGCCAGCAACCTCCTCCCCGGCTACCTCCTCCTCGATTGGCATACTCCTCCCTGGCTACCTCCTCCTTGATCGACATCCTCCTCCCCGGCATCCGTGAGGGCTACGACGGCCATCCTGCGAGCATGAGGCCGTAGGGGCGACGACGACCATCCCGACCACGAGCACCTTCTCCATCGGCGACCTGCTACTCCCCGTCGGCTACCTCCTCCTCCCTGTCGGTGAGTTGTGTATGAACCGATTCTTGACTAGGGTATGTATCCTATAACTCATGAGAGCACGAGGAGGCCATGGATAGCATTTTGAGTTTGTGAATGATGATCGGATGATAATCCTCATTTTGAGTTTGTGAATGATGATTGGCCATTCATAGTTGCTTGCATGGATGCCGTAATCTAGCTTCACTAATCTTAGCTCTAGAGTAGTAGTTGCACTCCATAAGGCTAGCTTTAACAGTTTAGCAGTTGTATTACTAGGACAAGTGGAACCAGTTTAGCAGAACACAATAAAATAATATTTGTGATCTATGTTCTACTTTGAGTCTAAAATCATCATCGTTTATAATATTGGATCTCTTCATGTTTGCAATTGATGTTGATTGACACATGATTTGCTTATTTGTGAATTATCATTTTATTGATAATACTAGCCTATACTTTGGTGTTGTCAGTTGTTAATATTGATATATGTTGCAAGGATTGCTACCATGGATCATTCGAATTTGTCGATGTGCTTGATGATTGATCAAGAAAGAGGAGCTTGCTAGGGCATAGCTTTGTGCAAAACCGATAGATTTGAAATTGAAACTAATAGTTGATTGAATTTAAAGCAAGTTTCTAGCTAGCTTACATGTCCATCAGTACAATCAACCACAAGGCGATTAAGCTGTAAGGAATCTGTCAACCAGCTTAACGCTATTCTTTAATTGCTATCCCTGATCTTCTGACAGTTCACCCCCAAATGGCACCCCTTTTCGCATAGCTATGATCATGTTGTTTGTCTTTGAGTCTAAATTCCTTGCATGCACACTATCTATCTATGAAAACAATTGTTGCTCTAAAACAAGTATCAACATTAATTGTAAATTTGGTATTTCTGTTAGAAGCTAAACATGGAAAAGTTGTTAGAAGCTAAATAAAAACTTGAGGTGGAGATCGAACATCTGAAGGGGAAATCTGAGATAACAGAAAAGATTTATGAGATGAAACAAGAACTAAAAGATATAGATGATCGCTTTCAAGATATCGAATCCCTTAAGATGGTACTCATCAGTAAGGACCGCAGGGCAAATGCAGAGCTGAAAGAAACCAAAGTTGAGCTTATAGAGGTAATATAAAGGTTTCTAGTACTGAATTCGATATGGTTACTGATAATATACCAACACACCATTTTCACAACAACATGATCGCTTTTAATTTGTAGGGATTAAGAGATATGACTGAAGATCAATCGGTTATTGATGTCAAACAAATCGACATTGTACTCGAGTTGCGGAACTTTAGAGAGAACCGAGAAGCCTCTATTGTGGAAGCTATGGCACATATGATGGAAGACATGAAAAAACCCTAAGGTTTTCTTGTCTTGAACTATGAAATAATGTGGTTTTCTAGCTGAACACTTATCGATATTTGTGGTATATATCATATTTTGTTAATGTATTGTCACCTGAACTATAAAATATTTCTTTATCATATTTGTGGTATCATATTTGTAGTAAGATTTTGTCTTGAATTATGAAATAATGTTTTTTCCCTACCTTTCTTGGCAGAACTTCTATAATTAGTATCTGTTGTTCGAAATTTTCTTCTCCTTAGATATTTATGCAATGACATTTATAAGATATAACCTATTATAGATTTCACAATTGAATATCAAAACATTCTAAATGCATGGAGGCAACAGCTTGTCTGATGAGGAGGATCTTAAAACATGAACATTTGTAGCACTTTCATCACCTTTTTATTCTAATGTTGATGGATTCTAACACAAAATCTAATTCCATGAACAGTTCGTCATGAAAGTTCATTCTCTGATTTATTTTTTATTTCATCATCATCCCCGAATGAGAATACCATATGCAGCCCATTTTCACTCAGGGATGAGGATGAAAAATCTTGTGTATGGTATTCTCATTCGGGATGAGGATGAAATAAAAATAAATCAAAGCATGAACTTTCGTGATGAATTGTTCATGAAATTGATTTGCGTTGGAATCCATCAACATTAGAATAAGAAAGGTGATAAAAGTGCTACAAATGTTCATATTTTAAGACCTCATCATCGAACATGTCGTTGCCTCCATGCATCTAGAATGTTTTGATATTCAATTGTGAAATCTATAATAAAGTTGTATCTTGTAAATGTCATTGCATAAATATCTAAGGAGAATAAAATTTCAAACAACAAATACTAATCATGGAAGTTCTGCCAAGAGAGTTAGGGAAAAAATATATCACAAACGGTTCTATTTAAAAATCATCTGTGATAATCTCATATCACAGACGGATCTAATTAGAACCGTCTGTGATTACTCGTTATCAGAGACGATTCTATCATAGAACCGTCTAAGATATTCCCTCATCACAGACAATTTATAGATAGAACCGTCTCTGATATTAGTTTTTACTGACGGTTCGAAAACCGTCTGTGATGTGCCTTCTTATCACTGACACAGGTTTACAGACGGTTCACAAAACCATCTGTGATGAGGTTTCCAAACTGTATGTGATGAGCTTTTGTGTAGTAGTGGGACTTAATTAGCAAGTTGTTTACATTGACATTGAATAACGCAAGCCTTAATGACAAAGATGCAAATGATTTGCGTGATACGTTGGGTACTAAAATGCTTCTTAGATCCGAGGACTTCCATGTAAGGTGTGCTGCTCATGTGATAAATATCATTGTTCAAGATGGACTGAAGTTGGTTGTTCATGCAATTGAGAGAGTGCAGGACATTGTTAAAACAGTCACATCCTCACCGTCACGAATGCAGATCTTTAATTCAGTTGTTGAGAGATTAGGCCTCAAAACAAAGTCAGGGCTAGTACTTGATGTCCCTCATAGATAGAACACAACATATGACGTGATCCATGAGGCTTTAGAGTATAAAATTGCTCTCAATTGATACGCTACTGAGTAATACCATGAAGCTCCAAATGAGGAGGACTGGGCAAAGGCTCAAGCTCTTCATGGGTTTTTGTAGGCTTTGAGTGATGCCCACAGCACCCCTCTTTTTGAAATTGGTGTTGGCGATTCAGGATGTTTTACTTGTTGGAAGGTGGAAGCAAGATGACCTTCTAAATGAGATGGACCGTATTATGTATGTCAAGTTTGAGAAGTACCGACTGAGCCAAATGTTGTGCTTCTTATAGCAGTCATATTGGATCCTTCACAAAAATTTGACTTTCTTAGGTTCTATTTTCATTCCATTGAACAAGATGTTGAGGAAAAGATGAGAAAGTTGTGCACTTCTGTAGGTAAGTATTATTTAGAGTATGAGAAAAATTGTGAGGAGCCGCTCCTTGGCTACATTTGTACAGTCAGATGAACATATGGTTATTGGTGAGCCTAGTTCTCCAGGAGGTGCATATTTTGGTAAACGGCGGATAGAATTTTCCTTCGCTCAGTTCATAAAATCTAGGAGCGTGTGAACAACTGATCTGAATTTGACATATACTTACAAGATCCTAGGGTCCCACAGAACTCTGAGGAGAATTTTGATGTTTTGGGTTGGTCGAAGAGAAACGCGGATGTCTACCCGATCTTTTCATTGATCGCTAGAGATTTTCTAGCAATTCCTATCAGTACAATGTCCTCTAAATCAGTGTTTAGTGCTGCTGACAAAATTATTGGTAAAAATAAGACTTCATTATGCCCTAAAATCCTTGAGGCTCTAATCTATAGCAAAGATCAGTTTGTTGGATTTAATGATGATGATGAAGGTAAATTAATAATTACTGGAGTATTTTACTTTCAGTTTAAGTAGTAGTTCATTTCGATAATATGAACTATTTTCCTATGATTCAATATGTAGGAGAAGCACCGAAAGGATATAGCGCTTGTGAGTTGACGAGGACATTTCAAGGTACCGTTTGTCGCCAGATATCATGTGCCTGCTTCTTTCGGTTGAATTTTTTTTTCTAGTGTGACTAAAATTGCATATGATACAAAACTTGTTGGTTATATAGTCGTGGAACTATGTCTTCACTTGAACAATTCATGTCTTTTATTATTTTGATGAGTCGATACAATGTATACACTATATCAGATAAAATCTAAATTTCTTTGCAATGTTGTTAGGAACTGAAGATGGGAACTAGATCGGGACAAGAAACAATAGTTCTTGTTCATTTCATTTCTTTTTGTTACCTAGATTTTAGTCTTGACTTTTGTTGTACCTAGTGCACTACGAGGATGAAGGTTGTGGTCATTTTGGGAGATGTTCTACATTTTGGCACCTAGCGGTATGTACTAAGGGCAGTTCGGTGAGAGCTCCGGCTCATGCTCCTTCCCCGATTCTCGCTCAGACTTCTCCGATTACGATCTTACGAAGAATCGGTAGAGTTTCTAAAAGTGTTCGGCTAGTGGTTGGCTCCAGATTCTTGAAAGAGGGAATTCTAGAAGAATTGTCCAGTTTACCCTTGTCTATAATACTTGAAAGTGGGATTCTATATTAGAAACATCCTTTTAGGATAATATGGTAGGGAAGATAGAAGAGACTTTGACCGTCCAGATTCAGAGAGGATTGATGTGCCATTTCTTTATCAAACTGGATGTGAATAGTATCGGTGGCATAATGACAAACACAAAGTGGCATAGTTCTTGCTTGTTTTTCAATGTGAATAGTACTGTGTATGCTTGGCATCCAATGGATAAGAAACAAGCACCTAGCACAAATATAATTAATTGGGAATAGTATCGTGTGTGCACAAATACAATTGATTATTCCACTATAAGAGCTTGATACTTTCGATGATTCCATTACAAGCATTGATTCTGAGTTACACAACAATTGAAGAATTGATTACATGCCTACAATTGAGAATCATCCATTCATCTCACCATAACTCAAGAACAAGCGTAAGATCACTCAGGCTACATTGGCTATTCACGTACAAGAACAACATGCAATATTGTCAGCTTTTGATGTGTAACAGCTCTTTTGTCGATTTTCATCTTTATCCATACAACTTTACCTTGTACAGAACAATTGTCTTATCTTCATCAGGATTATAACTTGTCTTGTTATCTGTAACTGGACATGTGAGGTACATCCAACAACAAAACAAAAGATACAGTAGATTGCTCCAGATACACAATATTAGTGATTACAAAAGACAACAAAATAAGTAAAGATACACTCACTAGACCATCCTAGATTGATTAATTGCGTTTGCAAGATCATCACAGAATCGATCCATTGACCTATCATTGGACTATGATGTTGACGAATCTGAAGCATTTTGAGATATGGCATATTTTGCATATCGAGATGGTATTGTAGGCACATAACTAGGATCCCGATCACACCTACGAATGAGTGCTCACCTTATTTGCATTCTTCCACCATTCATCGGAGTCGTCAAGTGTACCCCTCGTATGGTCCCAACCTAGACCGGTCTCTCTTTTCAACAATTTCTTCCATATGCCATACTCAATCTTCATTTTGTCCCATTTGTTCTTAAATTGTTGTTTTTTGTACTGCAACCTAGTCTTTTCTTCAAATTTGGCAATCATAGCAACGTAACCTACTTTGTTCAAATGGGTACTCGAACGATTTCTAGCTCTAACTTGTTCAACAAATAACTCACACACTATCCTAGTTTTCTCATCGGTCCACTCAGCATTTCCTACCATCTGGATTAGACCATATGTCATATACCCGACTTAATGAGGAGATCATCATGAAGCTGTAAAACAATATCATTGTAATAAATGAAATAAAAGAACAACATAATACACTGAATACTCTTCAGTTTATCAAATAAAGCCCCATCATGAACTGCCTGTTATCCGACCAGTTAACTAGTATCTGGAGTATTGTTTTGATAATAAAGAAAGATCGTGTTTCTTCCATTCAATCTAGAAAAAAAAACGCCATAGAGATCCATATAAACCTTGAAGTCAGTATCCTCGAATCCTAGCCTTTATTTGTTGTATTACATTTGTTCGCATTTCTATGTGGACTAATGAATTCATTCTATCTTATTAGGCCTTTTCTAAACTCAAGATGCTTTCATGAGCAAAGGGAGATGCTTATGCAAATGCTGATGTGAGGGTTTCTCTCGAAGGTATGAATCCCATAATAACACCAAGCTTTCCTACCTAGAGAATATATGCCTAGCTATGTGATCACTGATCACATATTATTCCTTAGTGGCACTTGATAAAGAAAATTATCCATATTCCTTGCATGGAATAACATATATGCTTTTGGCATTTTCATATATTGCATCTAAACAAGGTCATGATGATGTCTCTAAGCTGACACTAACTGATATTGCTATTGAGGTATTATACCCATCATTTGAACACAGAGCTAAAGATCTATCAATGAGTATTGACAAGCATTTTAATAGAGTTTAGAAAATAACCACGATGCATGGCCCAAAAGGCCAAAAACAATATACCAGCAATGATGCAGATTTTTGTAACTGTTAACTCAAATCTAAGCCAGTGTATATGATCCATTATATTGTGCCATGCTACCAGACCCTTGTAACAAATGTTCTCTCTTGTCCCTAAAAGAGTTTTGTTTTCTCAATGGTTGTTTTCTCCAGTGCTATTAGCAGGAAACAGAGATGTTTCCTTTATCTGCTATTGGAATGAAAATCCATGAATCATAACTCCGTAAAGCCTAACATTTATACACAAATATACCTTCGGTATTGCGATGATATTGTAGAACAGAAAATTTCCCTTCTCTTGAAAATTTGTTTTAACAAATTGATTCGTTCACTAGTGAAAACCTACATACCTCAACCCCTAAATACAAGGAGTTTGCTCGGATCGCAAATAACAAGAACCAATAGGTTTGCTCAGATCTGGAAAGAACAAGAACCTCATCGTCGACGCCGCCTCGCCGCCGTGGACGACGCCTTGCCGCTCGTGGAAGCCGCTCGCCGCCGTGGACGACGCCTTGCCGCTCGTGGAAGCCGCATTGACACCGGGTCGCCGCTCGTCACCGTGCACGTTGCCGCGTGGACACCGGGGCGCAGATTGAGGGCGGCGGCTCTCGTCCGAATGGGGATTGGGGGCGAATGGAGACCAAGCAACCCAGGAGCCTCTGCGGCGTGCGAATGGGGTTTGGGGGCAGGGTAACCTAGCTGTGGCATTTTGCGGGTAAATACTACCAACTTGAAGGGGTATTCTCATTTGGATGCACTGGCTTCTCACGGGAATCAACCAAAAGGTGGCTTCTCAAGTCTAGTTCAAAATCGCAGGAGCGCTCCATGGATCCTTGATCCAATTTCACGGAGTTCGCCGTCCATTGGACTCGAGTGCTCCTACTAGGAAGTCAGGAGCAAGATTATTACCGAACGGGCCTTAGATATTGGTACACCAACAAGATTTTCTTACTGGCATAACTTTGTGCTGGAGCAATGTTTTATCTTCTTTGAAGGTAACCTTTCCCAAATATAGACTATAGTCTCAACCATTGTGTTCTATGCAAATGCTGAAATAGTGTATTGCAGTGTCTTTTCTATGCTAATAGTAGCACTAACTATTAACTACTAAAAGCACTCTGTTTTGTTGAACATATCTTCATAGACATCTGAAAAATTCCTTGTATGTTTGGTTTCAGACTTTCAGTTTCAATCATCATTGTGGTATTGATCTGCATAGCGATGGCATTATACTGCCTAGGCAATGAATTAGATGAGATGAACTAGCGTTTGATGCTGAATTTTTCGTATTGGGCAGATGGGATGGCAATGAATGTATACAGTTACTATATGTTTCCAATATTTTCCCTTTCGTTATTTTGCTTTGGTTGGTGTTGGATGGGTCTCATGCACGTGTCATCAAACACAGAGTAAAAAATCAACTGTAAATTGTTAGTACATGAATTTTGACAGCAGAGTATGATCGATCTCACGCAAGATGGTCTCTATGCCTCTATAGTCACTAGATGTAACATGTTAATCGGATAACAAGTGTCGACTTTAGTATTTAAAGATAGCAGAATCCGGAGCATCGGCCTCGCCTCTATCAGAATTTTTATTTTAAATAATACAATTTTTTATTTAAATTGCAAAAATATACGTTCATCTCAAAAAATTACAAAAATATACTTTTGTCATAAAAGCATGGCGGCGCGATATTTCTCTGTCTGCGATTAGTTCCAAAGAAAATTATAACTTTTTCATATGATGTCGTATGGAGATGAACTTTATATGAAAATTGTAGCTCTCGACGTGATCTATAACTTTTGTATACAATTTTTTTATTTTAATCCATTTAGATAGCCAAAAGCAGGATAGAAGTTTGGATCTAAAAGCGGATCTATTTTAGATCTGAACATTCTATCCCATTTTTGTCCATCTAAATGGATTCAAATTGAAAAAGTTTGTATATAAAAGTTTTAGATCCCGTCGAGAGCTACAATTTTCATATAAAGTTCATCTCCATCCGACATCATATGAAAAAGTTATGATTTTCTTTAGGAACTGACCGCAGACAGAGGAAATATCGCGTGTCAGAGCGGCACCGATCGCCCGTATATGGGCGATCGCCCCCATATACAGCCGATAAAAGTATATTTTTTGTAATTTTTTGAGATGGATGTATATTTTTACAATTTGATTAAAAAATTATATTATTTAAAATATCACGTCCAACCAATAGGGCTATGCTTTTTCAGATTTACCGGGCTGGCTGAAGGATCTAGAATGGGCTAGGATAGGATCAGGACCTTCTTGCTTAATGGGTCGGACTGGATTAGGTGGAAACGTTGAACAGTGGGCTGGATGAGGATTGGGACCACACACCCAAGCACATGGGGCTGGGGTGGGGTTCGGGTTGGGCCTTGGCCCATTACCAGACTACAGGCCAGGACAGGGACTAATTCCATGCATGCATGCCCATCTTTCATCGTGAAGAGGGGGGGGGGGTAAAGAATGCTTAATTCCGCAGGTGAGGGAACGAATCGATCCATCAGCCCCAATGGCCGACATAGCGCAAATGGCATCTAAAATGCTCTCTATTTGGGAACAGATTCTTCAGCTATTCACCGCCTGAGGATTGATTCTATGCAACGCAGCAGTACTATGATCTTATTCCAACCGTAGCCACAGAAGAGTGAAAAAAAGGAAGAAGCTGAGACCGATTGATATGTGGCACACTATGCCTACCTGGATGCCACATTCTCCTAACCGCCACTACGGGCCACTAGACATCGACCATACCTGCTTCTGCATGAAAGCTACCCTATTCCTGCGTCAGAATGGAATTCTCTCTACCGATCCAAAATGAGTCTTAATGTGATTTGCTTACGTGTGGTATGACGCGTGCACATCGGTCTCCTGAACGGCGCGTATTGCACAATTCCTGCAATGGCAAGAGTGAGTGCAAGAGTTTTTCTTAAAAGGAAGAGATCAATTCTTGACAGCACACTGAAAAATACAGAATAAAGTGACTGGTGAGTAGAAAGAATAAAATATGTTAAGAGATGTCAGAATAAGTGGGTTAAGTGGATGTCCCGTTCAAACTCTAGGTGTTTCAGATTAATGAAAGGACAGCTGCTAGCTTATTACCAGGGGCTGAAACTTTAATCAACTGGTCCTAGCTTCCTTCATGCACTGATGAGCAATTGAGAAGAAACCATTTGCTTTTTGGCCATTGTTAATGTTTTAGCTTTACCATTCTGCTTTAAAATCATTTGTTTTTTGAATGAGTGCTTTACAAACATTAAGCACTTGCAGGATTCTCACATCCACTTCCATTATGTTCTGTCATTGCAGCTGATAGCAGCATAGTGCTAGAGTGAGACAAGGGTACACAAGGTGGCCAAAAGCATCACTCAGGCGAATCCCAGTGTCGCAAGTGATTAAGTGATCTAATTAATTATTGTGACACTTCAACAAACAAAATAACACTTCTTATTAACTTCATGAATCCTTCCAACAATGGAGGTTTGCGGCAGTGGCCAGTGGATACGGCACTGGCAGTTGTGGTCTAATTTGATTGATGGCGTCCATATCAACACGCCTGAACATCAACACCAGGTGATCTCTAGCTCCAACACCTCCTAATTTTTTTAGAACCAAAGAACGAACAACTCCTAATTTATTTCTTACAATATCAATCAGATGAAATGCAGACTGTAATAGACCCCACTTCCGAATCTAATTTTTTTATACCTATAAGTTTTGCTAGTAGTACTCGGGAGTTAGTGATGTCTAACGGAATTGGTAGGTTCCCAGTCCATGCATGTCAGTGGGATTGGATGCAAGATTTCTTAAGACCCCAAAGATAAAATAAAGTCAGTTGTTTTGCTTGAAAAAAATTGTCGTTTGATTAATTTGCAGCTTTGGATCCTTCTTTAGATTTCATTTATTATTATTATTATTTACATTTCTTTAGTGAGATCTTACTGCAAGACGCTTCCTAGCTGTTAGTTCCGGCAAGAGGATCAAATGTCCCAGTACTCTCTTTCTTACGATGGATCTCTCCATGTGATGAACCCCTATTGTTGCTTGCAGTTTCTTTACGTAAACCTACAAGGATATATGTGTCGCCACATTTTTTTTTTTTTTTGCACACAAGCAGTTCGCTAAAGCGGATAAGTGCGTAATTAATTTGGCGATGTTAAATTAATGAGCGGTGCTTTCATGCTTTCCTTCTAATCAAGTTGTACAAATCTTAAAGCAAGAAGAGGTAAGTAATCATCATCTACCTTTCATTAATGCTTTAATATTTGTGCAACTTTAAAAAAAAGCATGGAAGCACTTCTCTAAATTAATTTGTAGATTTCCAATGATCAAAACACTTTTAAAAAGAATGAGGTTGCAAAGAGAAATATGATTTTGTCCGGATCAGCGAGGAGCTCAGGGACCGAACCGGCCCGAGGAGTCCATCAAGATGAGGAAGAGAACTAGAGGAGTCAAGGAGTTAGACTGTCAAAGAACTGAGACTAGAGAGGATATTAGACTATTAGGTATATTATATATAAATATAATATATTTTAATATTGTATTATTGCTATTTTTAATGTTCATAATCATTTACAGTTTACTATTGTATCACTAATTTTGCAAATTTTGATATACAAGTCGCTTTAGCATGCATATTCATATGTTTTTGGAATGCCGTACCATTAGCGAGGTACCTTCATAGTATTTTGCTTTTGTGCTATACTTATCATTTTATTCATATATAAATTTCAATTGTACAAAACTATATTTACTATGTTTCTCTCAATTTAATTTAGTCCTTTTGACCTCACCCTCTGTTTTCATAGTGGCTTCGTCAGCTCCACCATTGGTCCATTGCTATGCTTTTGCAGCACCATAAATACTGAGCACTGGGAGCAAGAGCAACTTTCATAAACTGCCACACAAAAATCATATTGGTTGTTCACATCACTGCAACTTTCAGAGAGCTGAAAGAGGAGTATACTGTGAATTTCCATGTGCTGTTGGGAAGCAGATCCCGTGCATCTCCTATAGCGACTGCAACTTAAGCAGTCCTCATAGGTGAGGACCGAACGATCCAGATCGGCTAAAAATGAAATAAACAACAGTTTACTACAGTACTATTAACAGTACTTTTAAACAGCAAAAAAATATGTGCATCATTTTAAGTTAATTTGAACCATCCAAACCCCGATCGGACAGTCAAAAGACGGCACCAGATCTGGATCCGTGGTGCTGTTGCCTGTTCTGTTGCTGCTTAGGTAGCTATCTTATCAGCCTATCACAATGACAGCGCCATGCATCAGGTAGCGGAAATAGTACTTCAACAGCCCACGTCACCACGGCCTATATAAAGACAAGCTGCTCCTAGCACTCTTGATTCAGTTTTCTTGAGAGAAACAGCCGCATTAGGGTTAAGCCGCTAAAGAGTAGGCTAGTTAGTACTGTAGAAATGGCTCTTCACAGCCCTGAAATGGGAGGGATATGGAGAAAGTACGCGCCGCACAATCTAATGATCCTGGTGCACCTGTGCTACACGTTCATGTACTTCATCACGGAGGCTGCCTTCGACAGGGGGCTCAACCTCTACGTTTACGTGACCTACCGGAATCTACTTGTCGCCGTTCTCCTCTGGCCTTTCGCGTACTACCATGAGAAGTAAGATCAGTTGTTCAGTTAGGATGAACACTGAACAGTATTCTCTGCACTTTGCTCATTCTTTGTTTCTTTGCTTCCTCTTTTTTTGGACAGGAAGTTGAGGCCCAAAATGACGTTGATGCTGTTTCTGGAGATATTTGTACTCTCGCTTCTGGGGTAAGAACATGAACACTGAGAAGAGTACATACACGAACAAACCATTCTGAGTTTTCTCAAAAAAAAACAAGGAAATGCATAGAAGCACCTCTCAAGAAAGAAAGAAAAGAAAAGAACATATCGTTATGAGAAAAAAGTTACATAACATCCCCCTTCGTCTTGCAGGGTGAGCTTAACTCTGAACATGTACTTCGCAAGCTTAAAGTACACCTCTCCAACATTTGTTACGTCTATGATTAACACCATAGCTTCAATCACGTTCGTCATTGCCATCGTCCTCAGGTGATTCTCTGTCTTTTTCCAACTTTTAACATTTGATGCAAGATCTCATCAAGTTAATCGAGGCTTCACTAACAGTCATCGATCTTGATTTCAGGATGGAGATTGTAAACGTGAAGAGCCTGCGAGGGCTCGCAAAAATTGCAGGAACTGTGGTGTCGTTTGCCGGAGTGACCACCATGACTTTGTACAAAGGAGAAGCGATAACGAGCCGCTGGAAGGCGCCTATTCACATACACGGCAGCAGCGTTGTGCATGAAAGTTGGATTAAAGGATCATTCCTTGCAGTGGCCAGCTGCATATGCTGGTCAATCTGGTACATCTTGCAGGTATTTGAAGTCACCTTGCAGTGATGAGATAAACTAGACATAAGAAAACAAACGAATTGTTGATTAGCGAGTACTATTCTTAAAGCCATCTCATTTTTGGTTGAAATGGCAGGCGACGTCTATAAAGAGGTACCCAGCCCAGCTCTCACTGACAGCATGTATGTCCACGGTTGGAGGAATACAGTCCGCTGTTTTCGCGCTGTTCATGCAGCATAAGCCGGAGGATTGGATGATAGGCCTCGGTCTCAAGTTTTGGTGCGTCGTATACTCTGTACGTGTGATCAATCACTGTAAAAATGAGCATTTTCTTCTTCTTATCCTTGACTGTTTCTTCCATTTCACTGTGTAGTAGTGCTCATAAACCGTGTGTTCTTCAGGAATTGCCTGCAACGGCTTCGTAGTCTTCGCTCAGCTGTGGTGCACCGAGAAGAAAGGCCCCGTCTTCGTTACCATGTTCAATCCCCTCTCCTCCATCATGGTGGCGATCCTCTCATACTTCATCTTTGGTGAAAATCTATACGTTGGAAGGTATGATTTGCTTGATGTTACTCCTCCTGAAGTTAGTGGCCCAACTATATTTTGCGCCTCGTCACTTCATGCATTTGAAGTCTTGCTCATTACCAGAGAGCAAGACTGGCAAGTTGGAGCAAATGCCCTTTGCTCATGTCAAATCAAACTCATATCGATATCTGGCCACTGTTGTTGATCTGCAGCATAATCGGAGGAGTGGTTGTCATACTGGGCCTTTACATGCTGCTCTGGGGGAAGGACAAAGATCAAGACTGCAACGCGAGCAAAGAACAGGAAACCGATTTGGACTGCGAGAAGCAGGCGAAGATAACCGATGCTTCTGCAGTGCAGAATGGCTTGGATGAGCCGAAGATGACGAAATGAAGGATCAGATTCAGATGCATGGTGCCCAAAGCAACACTGCCTAGAACCTGGGCATTCCTGCTTCTATTTTTTTCTGGTGCGCAGATTTTCGCTGCCTCTTACCACAACTCTGCAACAGATTCTGACAAACATCTGTTACATGGATCCCAATGGTATGCCAAATTCAGTAGCCTGTGACTGTGAGGTCGGGTATACCGATTCAAGTAGTAGCTTGCAAAGCTGTGTTGCAATGTTTTGTTTTCCTCGACCAGTCGGTACATCAATGAGCACTTCTGTTTCAACATGTGTACGTGCATTGTTTGACAAAATGTGCCATATTGACTGTCAAGACTCAAAAAGAAATATCAAAGATAACATGAGTGTTTTGGTGAGATCTATCCGAAAACCGAAATATGCCTAGTGAATCAACAAGATCGTGGGCAAGGCCTGGCGCAGCCTACTGGCATGGGGTGGGTCAACAATATTTCACTTACCATCTTAGCTACCTGCCAATGGGCCTCCTCCCTATCCAAAAAGAAAAACCTACGTAATGGGCTAGTTTGCCACTAGACTTCTCTCTAATGTTTCATTGCGAATTTTAGTCGCCGAATGGGCATGCGGTAGAACATTCCACAAAGCTTCGCTGGAACTTCGAAAGTTTTCAGCAGTCTTTAGTCTTTACCAAAACCTTTTCTTTTTGGAACGTGAGGATTTCGCTGAACCTCTTCGATAATTCAAAGTTTTGGAAGTTTCGAGTAACGTCACTAGAATTTGAGACTCTCTTGTAAACTCCACCTAACTTTGTCGTGACTGTCATGGATGTATTGTTTGGAAGTTTCTTCGGTCGAAGTCTTCACAACATTTTCCACGCGAACGCTACGGTGGTTTGTATGGCAGGCTGGCAGCTCTAACATCTGTTTTATGATCTGAAAGACTCTTATGAGCTGAACTGCTCTTCAGGTTACAAATTTTGCTTGTAAAACCTTCGTCAATGGAGCAGCGACCATTGAGAACAAATCTTCATTTGAACCATCACGCAAAGAGGGAAAAATAAATCACCATCCAGCTCGAAGAGAAGTAGCAGTCGTAAAAAGCTAGGCATTTACACCATCCTGATTCCTGCCGTACTAGGTCCTACCCTGCGAGCTGAGCTGTGCCCACTGCCCACACGCGGTGGTGGTCCATCCACGACGGGGGAACCACCGCCGCGCGCCTCTGCTCCGCGCCTGCACTGCACGCCAATCCTCCACACCACGCGCTTCAGGAATCAGGATTCAAAATTTCCCCGAGCCGCAACGGCCCACCCGCTCTGCCCCCGCGCCGAGGCCACCGACGGCATAGGGGGCGCCCTGTGCGACGCCTGCCCCGCTCGCGGCGCGGTCGCGCGGGGGTGCTCGTGGAGGCGCCTTGCAGTATCGGGTGGCAAAAGGAAGAAATTTCTCGCGAGCTCCGGCGGTGCTTCGGGCGAAACGGCGGCTCCCGGGCCGCGGTCGGGTCCGCGGATTTGCTGAACAAACCCTTGCCGCCTTGCGTATTCACAGTATCGTCCATAATAACTTCAATATCACAATTATCAGCGTATCGAATCGACTTGGCGTCTAAAACCGTTCAGTAATTCGGTGAAATTTAAATGCTAATTCAAAAAATTTAAAAAAATGTCAAAAAGTTTTGCAAATTTTTGTGTGAGGTTCTGAGCAGGGTTTACAAAACCGGTATGAAAAAAATCGGACGAAAATCGGAAATATCGAGCCGAAAATGGTCAAAAAATCGTAGAGTTTCAAAATCAATTTTTTTGATTTTTTTTTTCTTGAAAATCGGCGAACTAGTTGAATTTTTTTGGCGGTCAATTTTTTTTGAGCGATTTTCACCTATTTTCGTCTGGTTTACGTCGGACAAATTTTTCAAAACTTTGAATTTTTTGAATTTGAATTTGAATTCAACCGGTTTGTCGACCGATTTACAAAGCGGGCCGGCCGACATCGGCCGATTTTCCGATTTTCGGCCGATAATCACCGATATTTCAAACCATGATTTTGAGGCAATGCTAATGATGCTATAAAATGTTCATATCACATCTGTGTATTTTTTAAAATTCTGACAGTGCAACTGTCTTTATATATATTATTCTGTTTTTTATTTCCTAGTGGCACTAAATGAAGTCTAATATTTCTGCAAATTTTTGTGTGAGGTCCAAAGGCAATGCAAATGATTTTGTAAAATTTCCAGATGATGATCAAACCTGTGTATTTTTTTTTGAAATTCTGACAGTGCAACTCAAATTCGAAATTTTCAAAAAAATTATATCACAGAAAATTTTCCAAAAGTACTAAATTTTTTAATCGGTTGCTAATGTTTGTAAAAATCGCTACGTAATCGTTGAATACTGGTCAATAATCGATCATATTGGGCGATAATCGAGATTTTTTTCCCTGGTTTGACCATTTTAGAGATTTACCGGCTTTTCGAAAACTAAAACTGGCTTCAGCCCTCAAACAGGGGCTAATTCCACCATCAACAACTTCAACTTACAAAGCACCCTCTTCCAAGCAATCTTTGATGAACAGTAACAACCACTTACCCGTTTTGCAACTTTAGTTCCGTCGTCGTGACGCCATATGCAAACATCCATATATCTTGAATCAGATTCGAATATGAATTGGATGTGTACCAAACACAATTTCGAGGAAGATATAATTGATTTTGACTGGATTCGGATATCCACATAATCCGTACATCAATTTGACAAATGACAACCTTATCAAGTCGCATAAAACACTATAAAAACTACTGTAACATCTTAAGATTCAATGAATAATATTTGACACTAAGGCTCAATTTGCGATTGCTATGGGTGCTTATTCTTAAAGCTAATGTGAAGAAGCTATGAAAAGTATATTAATCTTTTTGGTAAATCACACTGAAGTTAGATATATTCATTCTTTGTTCGATGATTGTCCTATAATTTCATTCATTTTTTATAATGTAATAATACATTCGTTTGCAACTTGACTTTGAAAAAAAAAGCCAAACTCCAAAATATCAAAAATGGTTCAACCAAACAAGCTTAGCATAATCCACCACAATGCCAAATGGAGCCTTGTTGAATATCTCTACTACTTCTAATTACGACTTAGTGGCAGCGGCCCGTTTTCTGTACTCCTCTCTTTCCTTCTATTCGCTCAGCTCGTCCCCACCCCCCTTTTCTTCTGTTCGCTCAGCCCGCCCCCACCCGATCCGGATTTCCTCTATTTTATGAAAATATTACTGATCACATCTCCTTAAAATGGAAGGATTTTATCCATATCTCTTATAAATGAAAAAGTTTCCTCATTATATCCCGTTTGGATGGAATGACATATTCACCGTATCCCATAACATGAAAATCCTATTTCATTGTATCTTATTCGGATGAAAATGTCGAGATTAAAATGCAAGAATTGCATAATCAAATCATGTACCAATCCCGGAGATCACAAGGCACCGTATCATAGAGGTTGAGCATTCACACACCTGACTGCTATCTCCTTCACCTATAAAAGGCCACCTTCATCTCCATCATAGAGGACATAGAAGAGACGCAGGAAGGGACATAGGAGAGAAAAGCTCATACACACAGGAGAAAGAGAGAAAGAAGCAATACAAAAGATTCAAAGGGGGCGCAAGAAACAGTATGGAAGGAGGCCATAGCCATGGCTCCTTTTTTAAAACGACTAAAGCTGTGATTAAATTATAAGGATAGAAAACAAAGTTTAAAATTACAAGGCATGTAAGATTGCACTCGAGAAAAAGGAGGAGAAAAAAAGAAAAAATACCAAATTCTTTAAAGTTGCCGTTGTACTATCATGTTGAGGCTTTTTAAAATTATACTAGCATGAATGATTAACTGATAATTTGAAGCACTCTTAAGTAGCTAACAAGTTCGCTTCATATATGTCTTTCTCATCAACCAACTTGGTTGTTGCTTTGAAAAACTTTTCTTAATAAGGTTGTATTTGAGAATTTTCGTAGCAACGTCGGGCATAACTAGTAATTGTTTAGTTATCGGTGGTATCACGACACGAGTGGGTAAATGACTTGATTAGAATTGAACTAAAATGCATATTTATATAGAAAATTATTACCGAATGTAGGAAAAAATCAAAACCATATTTTTATAAATGTATTTAAGATGGATTATAACACAAGTCGGATGGGAAAATGGAAACCACACCAGCGTTTTATCGGATTCAGCAACCACATGTTTCAAATACTCCCTCTCTTACACTATATTTATTCATAGGCCACCATGCACACACCAAGGAAAATATTAAATCTCTAAGAAAAGTTAATAAAAAATGACCATGCATGCCCCTATTAAATGACATAACACAACCATTTTATATATTTCAAAACATTTAAGTAGGGATATAGAGTAAAAACATTGCAATAACTACACTTTTGATTCTTTCAATGGACAAATATTTTGAAAGAGATACTCCTAGTACCATAGACAAATAGTATAGTGACATGGAGGCAAATAATTCATATCCGACATGTGCTCCTAAGTTCAAATCCACAAAATGATCTCTACCAAGTAAAAAAGTGTTCTTACCATTTCAATTGTAATATACTCTCTGTATGTTTTAAGTGACACACTAGAATCCATGCTGTCAAATTTTCTAAAGATTGACTACTAATATATTTAAAACTATTTGGACTGGCTACATGAAAACTATATCATTAGACTTCTTATTAAAAGTAATATCACAATATCATAGTGTTATTATTACATCGTGAGATAAAAAAAAGAAACGATCAAAAGTCATGTCTCGAAGATAGTAAAAAAATTAAAATAGACGTCATTCTAGGTTCTTGCACTCTACCGAGATACATTTACGAAAGACTAGATTTCTCTTTTTTATTATATCTTTGAATGGTGCGTCTTACACTAATTTATCGTAGTAAATGATACTGAAATAGCTAAATAAGAGGGATATATAAGAGAAAAATAGTAAAAAGTCAACTTAAATTTGTAGAATGGCATATGTATTTAGGAGTGGAGGAGGGAGTACTGGGCTACTGGCACAATGCGCCAACACCAAACAACAAGCGTGTAACAAACCAAAGCTCAGGTAGGAGCAAGGTTTCAAATTTCGGTTTCGGAATAAATTTCGTCCCTGGTCGGATCGTGAAATTTTGGAAATATTTTGACGAAATTTGAATTTGAAAATTCAAATCGGTCCATTCCGAAATAAAAATCCGAATTCGTGAAAAACCCGAATTTGGGTTTTTACTTGGTGAAAAGTGGTCTAAACATTATCAAAAATTTTGAATTTTTTGGAGGTTCTTGACACATTTCTAATGTTCTCAAAAAAATTAAGATGATTATCACATCGAGGAATTTTAAAAATTCGGAGAGTGGTCTTGTCTGATAAAACAACGACCAGACAAGTTTGATCCAAATGGAAAATGGTATAAATCAAGTTATAAACTGTTGAAATGTTTTGTACATGGTTATGATCCATAACTAATGTTCTCACAAAAATTTCAGCTGATTATCACATGTGACGAATTTTTCAAAATTCGGAGAGTGGCACTGTCCTGATAGAACACTGACCGACAAGTTTGATCCAAATAGAAAATGGTACAAATTAAGTTAGAAACTATTAAATTTTTTTGTGCATGGTTATGATGTATCTATAATGCTATATTAAAATTTTTAGATGATGATCAAACTGTATGAATTTTTAAAAATTTGAACAGTACTCATACTGTTAAAAGGCTTACTAAGCAAACTTAAACAAAATGAAAAATTATGTAAACCATAATTTTTTTAAATTTTTTTACAAAATGGTGATAAGGAAGTTCTTAATATCCCATAAAAATTGTGATTCATGATCATACTCCAGTGAATTTATAAAATTCTTACAAGGCACATTACCATTTATGTTCTTTTCTTTTTGATTTTTGAAATATAATATAACAAACAAAGTTTAATGCTTACATAGATTTGACTGACCAAATAAACAAAGTTGAATTTTTTTGAAAAATTTACATAATGGTACTGAGTCAATTATTAATCTCTCAAAAAAATTTAGATCATAATCACACTAAAGAAAATTTATAAAATTTCGACAATATAACTGTCCCAATTATGTTCATTCTTTTTGATTTTTAAAGATAACAAATGAAGTTAAATTATTTTAAATTATTTATGTATGATCCTAATCTACTAAGGATAGTACCATAAAAGTTTCAGACTATTATCAAGCTTGTAAAAATTTATAAAAATCTAACAGTGTTTCTACCAAAATTTTAAAATATTTAAAATATTTGGTTTTTCAACAAATTTTAATAGGAGATGACTTTACTAGGGTTATTGGACCAAATCCGACCTAAAAGTTTCAAAATTCATTTTTTTAGCAGGTACTTTAGAATTCGGATGGTCGAAATCCGAAATTTCCAGTTTTGGAACCCGGGTAGGAGCAGTAGAAGCTTCACGCGCAGGGCCATAGACGTAATGTCGCAGGACTCGGGGCAAAACCCGGAAAGGTTAACACGTTAACCCCCAAGGCGCGTTATAAGTACGGAAGTGGGGCTCGGACACAGATTCCGATATCTCCGAAGGTCGCATCGCACCGCGAATCCTTCCCCACCCCCCACCAAATCTCCCCGGCCCGTGCCGCCTGCCCCATCCAGCCCGGTCGCCTCCACTCCTGCTGCTCATCACCGCCGCCGCCGCCGCCGGCCGAGATGGGGTTCGTGTCCTTCGCCGGGAGGGTCCTCTTCGCCTCCGTTTTCCTCCTCTCCGCCTACCAGGAGTACGTGCCTCCTCTCAACTCCTCCACCTCCTCCATTTACCCTCATTGTCGTCGTGCCTGCTTGCTGGGTTCGATTCGAGGTCGGTTTCGTTAGATCCCGTGCTGCGTTCGCGGAATCCGAGGGGTACTGGGGGTGGGAGCGCCCCAAGTGTCTGGATCTCGCGGTGGTTAGTTTGTTTAGTGGGGGTCCCGGGGTGTGAATCGCCTGGATCTGGTGAGACGTTTTAGTTTGGTCCATGAAAATGGCCAAAATTTGGTTTCTGGTTGTTTTGATCTAACCTTGGGCTGCTGAACTACCTCATTGATCTGTGGATTTAGATATAAATGAAGTAGAATATTCTGCAGAGACTACTTTCTCAATCTTACTTTGTCTGATCCGGTGAGCATTCAACTTGCTAATTTATTGTAAGTGTGATTGCTCTAGTGGTATGGTAAATATCGTCTGCCAGTCAGATCAGATGTCCCAGAATAGCCAACATTTCAAATTGGGCATTGTTTCAACTTGTGTGGTCCTTCAGCCGAATGAGGAAGATGCCATATTCTAGAGCAAGTCGCAGCACCACTTGGATTTGTGCGTTTGTTGCTGCAATTAGTGCCGACAGTCACGTAGTGTTTACGCCTAATTTACTGCTACAAAAAAGTTTAAGGGGAAGAATTTTGAAAGTTAACAGCTAATATGCTAGTTTTTTAAACTAGCGAGGTTGCCATTCATAAAGTAGCTAGTTCTGGGCTATCTTTGAATGTGACATAAGATCTTTTACGAAAGTACCTTCTTTTTGCAAAATCATCAAAACCTTACCAAGGCTCCCAGATACCAAGCTTCAATATCGTTGAGGTGTCCCTGACAAGCCTTTTCACTTGGAAGTGAACCTGTTAAATGATTGGACGTCCAGTAAAAGAAGAGCTTGAATTTGGTGGGCGTTGGCTTACTAAACATGCATGCAGTCTCTTCATTGACTAGGTGCTCTGATCATATGTGAGATGAAATAGGCAGTAGATTGAAGTGCTAGTGATGAGATTGGTAATCTTGCATGTATATAAAAGCTAGTAGGTTGACATAAATATTTCACCTCTTAATCAGTTGTTAATAATTTACCTGACTAGATGGATGACATGTATGTTGATATTATTCTGTGCTTTTTATAACGCTGTATTAAGTATTGAAGAAAAGAACATTCCCTGAATGCGTGTTCATTTTTTTGGTTATACTTGATTCTGAATACAGGTTTAGTGAATTTGGAGCTGATGGTGGGCCAGCTGCGAAGGCCCTTCAGCCTAAGTTTAACACTTTTACCAAAAATATTTCTGCACATCTGGGAGTAGTTGTGCCACATGTTGAGGTGAGAATTTGCTTTACTCATGTTATGGTTTATGCGGCCTAATGTTCTCTAGTCATTAATTAGTTTTGCTTTCTTTTTTGAATTTATTCAGTTGAAGCATGTGATTGCTGCTACCATTGGTCTGAAGGGTCTGGGAGGTCTCCTTTTTATCCTCAGCAGTTCGTTCGGTGCTTATCTCCTGGTATGTACTCAGCAGTCATCACGCTATATCATAATTTATTTTCTTTAATATTCACATGCACATTTGTGTTGATGTTATTTTAGCACTGCAGTGAAAAAAAGGAGCTATATATCTAGAATCATGAAACAATTTTCTTGTTCTGGGTTATACAGTAATATAGGATCATCCCACATGTACAAATGCCCTATTTTAAGGTGCTCGTGATGGGAATATTGTCATTTATGTGCGTTTCAGAAAATTTATCTACTGAATATTGTCCTGCAGAAAGCATTATCATTTGGCCATGTCATGTTCTTTGATTTTCAGGTGAATTTAAATGCTAGCAAATTCCTTGGGATTAGACTATTCGCATTTTTAGGGCTTATATATTACTTTAGGTTACTTTTAAAGTTGTCAAACCTTGTCACCAAGATGTTCTTTACGTTTTCTTTATGTTGTGGCGGTGTATCTAAGAACTGTTATATACTGATACAACCGAACTTGGTATAATTGCACACTCCTGTTCATATGTTTATTTGTTGAGTAATTTTAGCCATAAAGTTGTTTGGAAAGTAATTTATTTTAATGCAATCTCACCACATTTGATAGCTGGTTTGTTCGTCGAGTACCAACTATCAAGTAATTTGTTCAGTGACCGATGACTTGGATGTGTTCCCGTTGCCAATTACTCTTATCTCAATTGGTACAGTAGATATTTGTTTTGGTTATATAAGAGATTTATCTGATGTAGGTTTAATGCAAGTAACACAATCTGATTTCCTTGTCTCCGAATAGTGTATTTTTGGGGTTGACATATAGGTTCCTCCAAGTTTTGGCCAGATATTGACATATTGTTAGCGTTTTAGTGTTTTGGTCTTCTGGCACTCTTCTGGAGAAAATATTGAGTAATAACAATTTCACCCTTTATCTGGTTAAAGATGACCTAGTGCATATAGTTGATCTAAGAAGTATAAAGTGTCAGACTTCAATGTTGAGAGAAATGTACTAAATATTTTTTTGTCACATATCTAACATTTAGGTGCCCATTTGGCTGTGTGCTGTGAATCTTATGATCACTCCTGAATGATGGGGTCTTACTTTATCTGATGCAATGTGTTGTATTTTTCTGTACACATTTTTCTGGATGCTGTCAAAGTTAGAAGTTTAGAACCTATGTATCACCGATATGCGATACTAATACGGAGATAACGGTACAGCGATCGCAATTTCCCATAAAGAAGGATCCGATGATACGATGAGTATATGTGTATTTAAAGATGAAAATAATGTAAATACTAAATAGGCTACAACAAATTGAAAGATTGATTACCTTGATGAAAAGTTGAAAACTATTTACTTCTTGCCTCCTAACTTGAGCTCTTCGTACCCAGTCCATGCAAATAAATGAAATAGACAATGCAAGACTTGTTACTAGTCAAACTCTCAGTTTTATGAGAAATACAGCATGATGAAAAGACGACCGACCCAACGAAATGTGACCTCAAATCCTTCAATCCATGATCAATAATTGAAGCACAGAGGCAGTTACCTTCAATGCAACATATGTTACCAAATACCAACAAAGCACTAGTGAGAAGCACTAATAAATGAAATAACAGATGAGAAATGAGATATAAAGATAGTCTTGTCCAACAGCGATAACATAAAATAGGATACAAGGCATTGCAGCCTTAGTCTTAGTGCATTACATAACATAATGTGATAATGGGATACAAGGCACAAGGCCAAATATAATTGCTCCATATGAGCTAAACCTATGAGTTCAGCAAAATGTGATTGCTCCATCTCTCGAGAAGTTCCTCCTTCCTCTTCATATATGATTTCCTCAAATTCAGGCTCACCTAGTGTGAGTTCAGCAGCTTGAAGAGCTGGAGAACCATCAAATGTCTCGAAGCCACCTCCCCCAACATCCCACATTTGGGTTGGCCCATGTTGTAGTCATCAGCCTACCTTGCAAGAAGACGCAAGTTATTGTGCACAAACACTAAATCCTTAGCACATTCAGGTGTGAGCTTATTTCTTTTCAAGCTATGGATAAAACTATAGATACTCCAATTCAAGGTTTGAAATCTCGTTTTCGCTCGACATCTCGGAGGTGGCCAAAGAACGAAATTTCGCTGAGATCTTGGAATTTCGGACAAATTCCAGACGAAACACAAAAACGGAATTTCAAATCCGTTTTTTCCCACCGGAAAATCCGAGATCTCGGCCGGTTTTGCCGAGATCTCGACCAAATTGCACCGAGCGAAATCAAGTCCAAACGAAGTCAAATTTTTTTGAAATGTTTTGTGCATGTCCCTGACACATTAGTAATGTTATCATAAAAATTTCAGATGATTATCAAGCCTGAGGAATTTTTTAAAATTCGAACATAGTTATTGTCCTGATAAAATGTTGATCGGCAAATTTGAACCAAATGAAAAATGGAATAAACAAGGTTAGAAAAATTTTGTGGTTAGTCGTGAAGCATCCCTAATGTTCCCATAAATTTTTTACATCATGATCAAACCTAACGAATTTTCAAAAATTGTGATAGTGTTACATCAGAGTTCTCGGACTTTAGAGTGCATGCTTCTATAGTTTATAATTTTTGATTGAACAATCAAAACAGGTTTAATTTTTGAAACTTCTAGAGAAGGGTTACAAGGAAATTTCTAAGCTCTCCTAAAAATTTTAGATCATGATCACACTCGAGCAAATTTATAAAATTTTGACAATGTTAGTGTCTCAATTATATTCAATATGTTTTTTATTTTTTAAAGATAACAAAAGAAGTTAAAATATTTTAAAAAAATTTCTGTATGATCCTAGACTTCTTAGTATGGTACCATAATTTTTTCACAACATGATAAAGCTTGTACAATTTTCTAAAAATCCGAAAGTGTTTTTGCAGTTTTTAAAAAATGTCTCAAAAATTCGGTTTTTCAACAAATTTTCATTCAAGATGACATTATTAAGGGTTATTGACTAATTTCCGGTCATGCAAACTCAAAATCCGGGCCACAAACCCGAGATTTCGGTGGCAAATAAGGAGGTCTCGATGAAGAATACGGAGATTACTGTAGCATTTCAAAAAAATTTGATTTTTTTTACTCCGGCTGGCATTTGGAAATCCGTCCACGTCCGGAAAGCTAGATCTTAGCGAGATCTTGTGAAACTTCGGCGAAATTTTAATCCTTGCTCCAATTCCTTTCACAGCAAGAAGAAGATGCTGGCTGCCTAAGTAACTTGAAAGATAATGCTTTCAGCTCTAGGGTCGTAGACTCACAAGCGCCACACCATCGTGTTGTGGATTATAATGGGCTTTGTCCTCAATCAAATGAATCAAAGTGTGTTCCAAAGAGAGAAATCAGAAAATTGTTGCTTAATTGTCCTAAGGTCCTCTACAATAGGAAAAAAACTTTCTAAAGCACTTGTTCCTCTCTTCTGAAATTTCAGCATCCTCATGGGGGGCGGGGGTATAAGATTAGGAGCTTTAGAAAGCGATTGGTGACTACAACACCTATAAAGAACCAAATAGGAAGAATGGAACACTCAGTCACAAAACAATCAAGAAGGCAAGAACCAAATAGCAAGAAGGCAAGAAAAGTTAGTTAATATTTATTACCTCGGATTTAGTGAGTGCCAAACAATGGAGAGGAGTATTACTTCTGGCCCATTGGTCAACTAAAATGTCATGAACAATGCCATAGAAGATATATTGTTCATGCAGCTCCTGTCCTTCGTGACTGATAAATACAAGCTTTCACCTTCTCTATCATGCTGTCCCACATCTCATATATCAAGTGGAGACATGGCTTGGTGTCCACTGCCCGTAGCATTGAGTAAATGGACTCGATGAAGTCTTGGTGTCCACTGCCCGTAGCATTGAGTAAATGGACTCGATGAAGTCAAGGATGAGTTTAATTTTATCCCACCACACATCATTAAGAACCATCTCTTTCACAAATTGTGCTTCCCCCGTCATACCTTTATGCAGCCCACTTGTCACTAACTACCATGAGCACAGGTGATTCTTTGAGAAGACGAAACCTCCTCAACATGGCAATAATAGATGCAAATCTTGTGTAAGAAATACAAAGGAACTTTAGCCTACTAAACTCATTGGACATTGATAATCTCATGCTGTGGTTCATTATGAAATTCTTGATAAAGTTGTCAACCAATGCAATCTCACTAATCCATGTGAGGTCTTCGTTATCACCATCATTGTTCTTTGCAGCACATATGCTCTTCAATGCCATATTCATGGTGTTAACAACACAAGGAGTCCAAAAGATGTGGTTGTACCTTTATTCAATCATCAAACCCGCAGCTTTGCAATTTGCTGCATTGTCTGTGTCACTTGGACCACATTCTTTGCTCCAACTTCTTCAATCACCGCAATCAACTTCTCGGTGATGTATCCCTTTCTCTTCACATCTCCTTCGGTGTTAATACATTTCAAGAACATTGCTCAACCCTCTGTTACAGCTAAAAAGTTTATACTCTGAGCATTGGTCCACCCATCAGCTGCAATAGTCACTCCTTTCAAGGGCCATGTGCTCTTGATAGGTTCAAGCAACCTCTCCACATTGGTCTTCTCTTTTGGAAAAGAGATGTCCTCAGCTTGTTGACTCTGGGAGGTGAATACCCACCCATTTTGTTGCTGTTAACAAAGTGAAAGAGGCTTGATAATTTGGGTTTCTTGCCAAGTTGAAAGGAAGGCCTGCAAAAGCAAAGACAACAACCATATAACGTTAAGCAACTGACATGCTTCAGATGAAATAAATGACAAAAAGTGAGTAAAAAGCAAACCTCCAGTGTGGAACATTCTTGCAATAAGAGTATCAGCCGGCTGTCAAAGTTCAAGGTGAAAACTATCTACAATTCTGGACTGCTTACTCCTCTTTGATGCCGTGGCTCTGGATGGGGATAATGCAGATATTGGCATTGAGAGTGAGACCTCCATGGGCAAGGGAACACTCTTGGATGTGCTCATAGTAGCTGATGCTTCAGCTCCAGCAACTTCCTTATGAAGTTCTTCAAGGATAGGCACTGTCACCTTTGGATAGAACGCAATACCTTGGTTGATATCTTCAACAAATGTGCTTTCACTTTAGAATAGCTCGATAATAACTCTACTACAAAATTGTTATTTGATTTTGCATTTCCTCCGGAATGACCACCAGTTCTCTCAAGGTTTTAAACATGTTTCCATAGAGGGAATCTAGCATTCTCATTCTGTTCACCAACTGGAGACGAATTCACACTATCACTACCATTACCGGTCATTGTTATCAAATCACGCGATTAGACGTAAAGTCGGCCTGGTAGCATGACTGGAGGACCTCGACTCGACTAGTTGCTTAGTCGAGCGACTTGGAATCCAAGTCAACGACTAATCACGATTAGTCGGGCGACTTAGCCTATCAACTTGGCCCAATGGAGAAGAGGTGAAGGGGAAGGGGAGGGGGAGGGGGAGGGGGAGGAAGAAGGTAGTAGCAGGTAGTAGGTAGTATCAAACAGTAGCAGGTAGCAGTAGTAGCAGTAGTGGTAGAAGGCAGCTAGTAGTAGAAGCAACCAGCAAGTATTAGTGGACTAGTCGCGACTAATCGGCAAGTCGGTAGCATGACGACTCAACTCGACTTTATGACTTAATAACTATGCTACCAGTACTAGTTCCTTGTGGAATCGGAATTTGAGAGCTTCCACTTGTCATCCCTAAAGCAAAAGGCTAACCTAACTCGGAAATGGGAGACGGGATGCACTAAAGAAAAACAGAGCAGCGGTGTCACCTTTGTTGAAGATTTGGGAGTAGGGTTTGACCACCGACTTAATGTAGTGGGCGCGGCTGCAGAGGGAAAAGGGAGGGATGCAATGGCGGCTTGGTGGAGAAGGACAAAGCGGTGATGGCGAGCCTGCATGGGTCGGCGGGCAGTAGGCTGGGGCCTGCGGCTTGCAGCAGTAGTTATGCTGGGTAGAGGGTCACAAGTGGGGAGGAGGGAGGGAGGAGGGGGAAGGATCGGGATTATTTTTATTAATTTTAAATGCTGAATTTCACTGATTCTTCCCAATACCGTATCATGAAGGATCGCCGTATCGCGTATGTATCTAGTACCGGTACGCAGTTTTGCGAACGGTGATTCACTGTTTAGAACATCATTATTTTGTAACGTCCTTATTTTACTTTGGTGGATACTGTGCTATGATAGATTAGTGGATAAGTTGATTTAACCTTTGGGCCTCTGGTCTTACGAACTGCTGTTTCCAGCCTCCTAAGCACTAATCTTACTCTGTTAGTTGTGAATTGTGAATTTGGACCAATCTGTTAGTGTTGGTTTGTTTCTGCAACATCCTTGTACACTATCTAATGAGGTTATTTGTCTCTGCAGTTGCTTTACCTTGCTTTTATCACACCTGTTGTCTACGACTTCTACAACTACGACATGGAGAAGGCTGAATTTGTGCAGCTCTTTATCAAGTTCACGCAGGTAAGGATGCAAATTTCCATCTGTTTGCAGGTCTATCAAACAAGGAACGTTATGAATAACCCATGACCCGTGATTGTAGAATCTGGCACTCTTCGGGGCTCTTCTCTTCTTCCTGGGCATGAAGAACTCCATTCCCAAGCGGCAGGCCAAGAAGAAGGCTCCCAAGTCGAAGACAAACTAGGGCGTTTAGATAGTCGCAGCCGTAGCGGCCTCAGGCGGTGTGGGGATGTCTATTTTGAAACACGAGCTACAGTACCAGTGTCGTGGTGCTGCCCTGGCATGTCTCGGATTCTTTTTTGAAGGGCAGGGCCCTAATGAGGTGTGAGTGGAGGGGTTAGGTGACTAGATTGTATCATTTTGTACTCACGATTTGTTTGTTGAACTAGGCTGCCAATGGTTAAGATTATCCATTTGTTTATTTTGCACCCAATCTTATTACTGATGCAAAAGATCACTAGGGTTTCTTTGCTTGGGCATTATTTCTGGTGTTGTCTCAGCTCCCTTGGGCGTTACTATTTGCTGTCTGTTGTAAGTTGAGCGGACATGCTGAATCCGAGAAAGGCCATGTTGGGATCTATACGTACTGGAATGGGTGGAATTCATTTCTTCAAAGCCGTTGGCTCTCTATTTTGTGCGGCAGAGGATGGCCTAGTCTCGTGCTGTAGGCTTCGTCATGCGAGCCCTTTGTGTTGCTTAACTAAGGTACGGTATACTATTATACGGTATACTATTTTGCCTGCTGTGAAACCTGCTATCTGTTGTAATCAATTCCAACGATAGCCTATACTCTGAAAGACAAGGCAACGGGTATGTGATCTGCTGTCAGGCTCGTGTTCTGCCTCCAGGTTTATACAACGAGCTCGTTGCGGATTATAAGGACCTAACAGTCTAATGCTTAGGCCTTACGACGATGACCCCCTAGACAGGAATGATTTCCAATAAGTGACTGATGAAACAACCAGACAAGTCCAATGACAGTTGGGCGAGAACTTGGCCTTTCATGGCACAAGTCCAGAAGATGAATAAGTAAGCTCGCGCAAAAGAAAAATAAAAATAAACAGAAAAAAAGAAAAGATGTATAAGCAACGCATTCTCGGGCCAGAGGATGCTTTGAGTGAAGCTTAAGCTCTTCTAGCCTCACCCGTCTCGGATTTTTGTGTGTGCGCAAATTTAGCCCTCGCGAATGAATTTGCAGATTGGATCCCTTCCTACCGCGTAAGTCACTCCTATGCCGGGGGAGCACGGGAGACAGTGCTACCACGTCTAGGGAGCGCGGGAACCAGTGAGCCACGACAGCGGGCAGACGAGCGTGGGACCAGCCGCTGTCGCGCCCTTGGAGCGCTAGAGGGCATGGGCCACATGTCGACTTTCGGTGCTTCGCGGTTGAGAATGGAGCTAAATCTGTAAATCGTTTGGGCGGATGGGGACTAAATTTGCAATAAACGAGATAGAAAGGGCTAGAAATTAGAGATCTATGATTTCGCCTTGAGTCAGTCAGCAACAACAGAATGTACTACTACCATGGGGTAAGCCTGAAGTTCCACAGAGGCTATTCATGGGTGTTCCCGGGCCGGCAGCGAAGGAAACGCCACAAGCTGCTGCACTCTTTGAACGCGGTTTCGCAGTGTTGCTGCATTTGTTGCACGTAGCCAGTCCACCATTATCAGACAAACCGAGAGCGTCAAGTCTAGACGGCACACAGCAAATGCTCCCCCCTCTGAAAGTGAAGAAAGCAACTGTGTCCAAACCTCTAGGCGCGTAGCATCCTGTCCGGACTATTCTCCAACATTGCTAGGCGCGTTTCCCCTAGACTTCTCCAACCCTGTCTAGCACCTATGAGTGCATGTAAGTTGCTTAAGCTTTTGAATGAATAATTCGGCACATCGATTAACACGAGTGGTAACTAAAAAACATAGCGTGCGGTTATTTATTTTCTTTCTTTTTTCCTAACTCATATCATATGCATGAGGTAACAACGCCAGTGTTTCACGGCAAACAGCGACTTAATTCAGACAGCAGGATCATTCATGCATAACCATCACCAAGGTAATAAGTAGATCCATGCGTCCAAAAGGCCGGTCAAGTCCTTGGCATTCTAATACGGCCAAATATTCCATAGCGGCAAACCTAACTCAAGTTTCTAGTTTTAAAACGCTCTTTTGTTTGCCACGGCCTAATGGCACCAAACTGGAGTCCTTGTCACGAACCCTTGCTTGCATTGGACGTGGGACTCCGCATGAAGTGAACCCACCACTTGTCCTCTTGCGCCTACTCTAAATTGATCAATTAACAAACACTAATTACTCATATACTATCTCAAGTCACAAAAAGACGCAGCATCACATATACTATATCATCACTCATTTTGTTAGTTACACATTGTTTCGGATAGTTTTAGAGGGGGTTGGAAGATCTGTCTCCACATCAAACTACACCATCTACCTCACGCTTAATTAGTTACATACTACACGCTCGGCAGGAAAACAAAGCAAAGGAAACGCTTTTTAATGGAGTTATTCTTGAGCCTCTTCGTGCAGAGAGCGACGCGATTGCGTCGTGCCCCGCGACCGTCGGGCAGGGCGCGCTCGCGTGGCCTGCCCTGTCCCCCAATCTTTGCTCTCCAGACGCTACGTCGCCGTGCACGATCGATCGAGCCTGCGGAAATCAATTGATTTAGTGTAAGGAGATGCGTCATTGATCCGTGCGGCACAAGTGTTATCCTGCGACCATTTTGCCACATAAGAATTGAAGAATATGAAGTGATGTGGACTGCCCTGTTTCGTGTTAGTTTGGACAGTGACAAGGGACCTAAACGGCTAGCTAGGGAGAGTGAACCAACACTCCAACCAATTGACCAGCAAGAGAGAGGTTCTTTATGTGGTGAAATTCATTTGCCGGTTTAAACTTAGGTTCTACTTACTTGAACGGCTTCCTATACTATATTATATGTGAACTATACTGAAAGTGAAAACGAGAATAGTTACCTCAGGGACGTTATATCGTTGCAGCATAACGCGCGATGAAGAACCTTAAGCTTGAGTCTTCTTGATAGTTAAAAAGCTTAATCTGTTCTACATTGTTCAGAACTGCATCATTGATTCATTGTGATTAAGCTTCTTCCATGTTGGAGGCTGACTGGTCTTGAGAATGTCTACTAATCGAATACTACTATATATACTAGTTGACAAGCTGGATCCACGTACAAGGATGCATGATGCGCTTTTATCCGCTATATGACAATCACACCGACATATCAATGACCATTTCCTGAAGACTTGAAAAGTTCAAATCAGTCAAGCCAAACTCTCTTAATTTGTGAGCGATCTGACGTTTATTGCATTTA